>OX638202.1:21292420-21745511 GCA_951805265.1 Schizotus pectinicornis
GAGTCGTCTCCACTCGGCTCGAATAAGCGAAATTTGAATAATTATACAATAACACGCACTTAGTTATAAAGTTGTTCAAATCCATCCGGCGAACTGTTGTATTGCAACTTGCTGTGCTTCCTCATTAAAATATTTTAATTACACTTCAATGAATATTCAAAAGTTCAAACTGAAATCCCGACTGGCGCGAGGAATATTAACATTCCACAGCGCCACTTCTCTTCCATTTTATATTAATTTAATTGAAATACAACCACTCAAACTCCAAAGGGATGTTTACACGAAAACACGAATCCTGCCTGAACGACTTTTCGGGCCAACTCCTTGAATTATCGAGGAACCGAGAGTCGATGGAGTGAGGAGCTCAGAAATGGAATACATAATCCCAATCAAGTCCCTGTGGGAAACTAACAATCTTACCGTGACTCTGACACATAATGAAAGCGGGTGACATGTGACATGTACAACTAAATAACATTCATTTGGGCCAACACTTCCCCTGGAATGAGCCGGAGCCGAATTTGCATAACGCAGGGATTGAACAGTTCCTAAGCGAAGCACTGTGAAT
Source organism: Schizotus pectinicornis (assembly GCA_951805265.1). Lineage (NCBI taxonomy): Eukaryota > Metazoa > Arthropoda > Insecta > Coleoptera > Pyrochroidae > Schizotus > Schizotus pectinicornis. The sequence continues at coordinate 21,292,989 of OX638202.1, forward strand.
TTATTTTATGTTCTTCGCTACATCCAGATGTGGCTCGTTTACAGGGTGCTGTATTTTTAGATGGTCTAAATAGGATTTCTCTTGACGTCTGCGACAGAGTAGTTATCTGTTCGGGATCGATAATTGGGATCGTTAATAAATAAGCGTTAGTTAGGGGATGGCGAGGGAGGCGATTGGTGTAGACGTATGCACATGGCAGAGCAATTTCAACCGACATCTTACGCCCTTCTGAACGTACGTCAGACGCCGACTTGCAAGTTCTGAGCAGATGTGTTCATTTGCCTGTCTTATGTTTCTCGAGATCCTAAAGACGAAGAAATTTTACCATTGTCGGAAATTGCGGCACTCCTGCTAAATAGCCACTTTAGCTCTGATCTAATCAGATAAACCAATTTATGAGCCTCTCACAAAGGAAATCACCAAATCTGTCAGTCACGTAAATGTAATATTTATTAGTAGATGCATAATCTTGCTCTTAACTGACATCTACATACAGAAAAGATTTATTTCTTAGCAATTAAATTTGTATAAGTATGAGCAGAAACGAGATTGATTTATCAATCGACGTTATCTAATATTTACTTAACCATACTTGTAGCTTCAAATTCAGAACGATATCAGAATCTCAGAAACTAAGAGAAAATCGTTAAGTTTCTTAATGCACAAGCTATTTCCTAATTTCATAATTGGCTAATGGTCTGGCGATTAAATTTAATGAGCATACCTCTTAGGTGATGAACAGCCACGATAGTTTTTCCAAGTAGACAATTGTTATCCAATATGTGGTTAAACTCACAATTAGTGCACTTGCCATTTTCCACAACGTACGAACTTGTTTGGAACCAAAAACTAAAACTACAGCTTTAGTTTGAAGGCAGAAATAGAACTAAACCCGACTGACCTACATACGTGGGATGCACGATGCACCACTCTACATCAATAGCGGCAATGCAGTTCGCGCATAGTTGCATTGCAGCTTGTTATTGTTCAGCAGGTAGCTCCACGATGATTAACATTGCTAATATTAACTTGTCAAATTTTGTATCCATGTTTTGAATAAGTATGAAAGAGATTTTGTGATTGTGATTTAATTAATAGAATCAATTATCTATAATCATTACTTTTAAGAAATTTTAAAACTGCACTAAGCGACATGAGAGTATGTAATTTTTAGGTAAATCTATAAAAATGGCGTTCATGATTTTGGCTTCTCCAGTAACAGTTAATTACAGGTCTAAATATCTTACTGCCAAGTAAGGATTGTTTAACCATTAAAGTAATTCATCAGTATCTACTCAGTTAATTTTAGTTCCAGGGGTGCTTGTTTCCTCTTAACTAGTTTCCTAACATTAATTATTTATGGCTTTTGCTTTTTGCATAACTTTATTATCTATCAACTGCATCGGCACCTTCAATGTATTAAATGCCTCATGCCTTGACAAAAACCAAACAAACACTCTGCTATCAGCAAAGAGACTTTTTAGAACTAGAAACTTTTCAAAGCAACGTCCAAGAATTGGTTTCTCTGATAAGGTAACACCTGTTTGCTGTTCGTTTTGTTTCGATGATTTAACCCAAAAATTGTTGTTTATCAGCACCAGCGGGGATAAAATCTGTCTGTGACAAGCAACGTTGACGTCACCAACGAGGAAAGTTTGATTACATTTATTAGGTTTTTTTGGTGGATTACAATTCATTCAAAGGTAAGCCTGTTAAGACACTTTTTCACCTCCCTCTTCTTTTTGGTTCTTAACCTTGGGCAATAAAATAAGAAGAGCACGCCAAGTAGTTATTTCATCCTTTTTGATTTTTGTAAGCATTTCTAATCGTGATGCTCATCAACCTTTCTAGGATAACAATTGAAGCACTAACGTTATCCTTAATCATTTTCAGGCAATTTTTCAATCCGTGAACCATGTTAGCTTCAAGCCACTCCTTGGAAGAACTAAAGTGTGCTACTTGCGATAATATATTATCCTACTTTCCGATTCACATTTCTAAGGATAACGCGGCAATATGTAGACGATGCAAGGTACCAGACAATGAAATTTATTTTAGAAACATGCCGTATGAAGCGCTTGCAAAGGAGGTACATTTTCCTTGCCGCTACAAGAAGTACGGTTGTCTGAACGACGTACTACCAAAGAACATGCCAAGTCACGAGGAATTTTGTAATTATAAATCCACGAAATGTCCATTCTCAGTTTCCAATTGTGACTGGGAGGGAAATAAATTTGATCTGTATCAACATTGTGAAGACAAACATCCTGATTTCATAATGCGAAATGGAGAATTTGAGATGAATTTGAACACTTCAAACGAATGTCTCAACACGTTCAAATATAAGGAAGAGGTATTTTTGGTGAAACGGAATTTCAAATTTGAAGAGCAAGTTTTGCATTGTTCCGTCATTTATTGCGGAAATACTGATATAGTAGAGCATTTTGTTAGAAAAATCATTCTGAAAAATGGCATTGCAACACTAGAAAAAAAACTGCGTCCTATCCTTGCCACCACGTTTAATGATGCACCGACTGTAGAAGTTAATACTTTGTTCTTAGAAGAGAGTCCAGTAACTGGAAGAATCAAGATTGCCTGTAACAAAGAAGAGCTCCTTCAAAGCAAGGATTCAAAACTGAATCTCGAATTATTATCGCTACTGAAATGTTCTGACTGTTCTGAGCTCTTGACACGCCCAATCTATCAGTGCTCAGCAGGACATCTCAAATGTTTTTGTTGCAGTATGGGAAAATGCTCTAAGTGTCCCCTTTTGAACACCATACCCGAAACACCTACTTCTGCATCTTATGTTGACCACAGCAGGAATTTTTGTTTCACAAATACTATTTATGATTCCGCGTGCTCTACCTATAGTTCAACAATCAACTCCCCGAAACAAAATTATTGCGCCAATGTGCCCGCGCTAGAAAATGTTATCAAATTCCTTATTTATCCTTGCAAATATTCGTTTCAAGGATGTTCATTTACCTCCAATCCAGAAAATATCAAGCGTCATGAGAAATGCTGCCTTTTTGGATCTTGCAATTGTCCCCTTAAAGATTTTGCTAAATGTAATTGGAAAGATACTCAGAACAGCGTGGCTTCCCATATACGTAGTGAACATAATCACAAAATAATGGTAACGGATGACATTATTTCAGTTAATGTAGATGTGTCTTCCAATAAAAAAGAACACCGTTCCTGTTATATTTTAAAACACTCGGGGCAATTATTCAAACTATATTTTTATTACAATAATCCTAATTTTCTTTGGTCAATGCAGTTAATCGATGTTCCCGAAAAAAGTGGCAGGTATAGATTCGAGATCGACATTATTGACACCTCCAACAGAAATTTAAGAGTTTTGATGCGAAGTTTTTGTTCTCCTTTAAACAGTGTGGACGAAAAGTGTATACTAAGCGGACTATGTATCCACATTACCCTTGAACAAATAAAACCCCTTATTTTTAATAATGTTGTTAATTTCAGAGTTCAGATTTTAAAATAATTTCTTATCGTATATTTCTGTATTTGTTTTATTATTTTTTACCACAGTAATTTAAATAGAAACTTTTTCTTTTGGTAATTATTTAAAATGCTTTCCAATCAAACTAGATCCTGTTACACAAATTAGTAAGTTGTAGTTTACGTTGTCATTTATTTTTTCCACGTAAAATTGACAATATTTTTAATAAGTTAAAAATTGTATTGACTTTTTTAATATATATTTGCATACTTACACCTAAGTTAAGTGCTTTTTTATAATTTAATCCTGTAATAAATGTCGCAAGTCGCAAGTCCTTTAATTGCGTTCTGCCTTCTTGGTTATGGTCAAGTCAGGTCAACTATTAAATTCAAAGACTAATTTTGTCCAAGTAGTTGACTAAACTTACATTCCTATAACGTATTTCTAGTTTCTATTCTTATACATCTTGCAGACAACAGACGAAATAAGACAAATCGCGTTTTGTCTAGATAAAATGCAAAATGTCCAGTAATGGTACAGTCCGAAATTATGCATCATTTCGCGTTTTGTCCAGACAAACAGATGCGTTCTGTCAATTCTAAGTAAGACACAACGTGGATCTAACCTATCCTGACCTGACCGATTACTTTCAACTTTCAACTACTTGTGACAAGTTAACAACAGTTGTTGCTTGTTAAATTACACAGACTAATTATACAGTGTCACGTCAGGTGTTCAACAAAATGTGTTTTGTTTTACAAATTGTTGGATCTGTTTCGGAGATTGTTTAAAAGCGTCAGGCAGTTCCGCTTTTGGCTGGACAAAACGCGAATTGTCTGCATTTCATGTTTTGTCCGTAGTATACACACTAACGAATAGGTAGGTACCTTCTTAATTATTAATCGCATGACATGAGTGATTCAATAATATATCAATATTATAGTATTAATAAATTATTTGTCTTTTGCACAAAGACTCTAGGTACCTACTTCAATTATAACGGCAACGATGATGAGTTTTAGGGGATATTACCTGCTTCTAGATCAGGAGTTCCTCAGGGTAGGTATTATCTATTGCATGCTAACACGCAAGGTGAAAGTTGACTCTCTGAACTTGACTATTAGTGCGACATTAGAAATCTAGAACAAGAAATATAAAATTAATTAGATAACAATTTAAATAAAAGAATATTGTGTTGCATAATATTTTTTTCAAATAATAACAATAATAATTTAGGTAAGTTGTCTGTAAAATAAATTAATGTACCTAATGTCTGTACTTGAGCAGGGTAATCTATAGGTCATTGGAGTAGGTTCAGTAAATGGTCAATGATAATGATAAATGGTACAGAGAAGAGAGACTTTGGCAACGCTGCAACAGGTGCGAGAAAGTGAGGTTATGATGAGCGAGTGACGTTAGTGATAAGCTTATTTCGAAGTGTTGGTACGTTATTACTTATTTGATTTTTAATAATTTTTTTTGGGATAATTCAGCAATTAAGCACCACCTAGTAAGTTAAAGTAGTTTTACCATTAGTATTAGTTAATATATGAACAATTAAATATACAAATAAAATCGGCTTATCGTTATCATCACTGCTGCACCCAAACCCGTCAAACTAAGGAAGTTTTAAGTTACAATGTACGAAACAATGATCTCTACATTCTTTCACATTAAATTCCTTATAATTAATGTTACAAAACGTAAATTAATTTGAGAAAGAACCGTATTGTGCGGTACATATTGCCCCATAATATGATTTGATTGGAACAGAAAAAATAATTCATTAGGGAGTGGCTATAAAGTAAAAACATTGATTGTTCATTCTTTTAACTATGCATCAATTTGGTGATTATTTGCAGCAAACATACAAACAAGCCACTGACCTCATCAGAAACATCCCCCAAATGGCAAGCTTGGCTCTTGTTTCTTTTGTGCTTTTAGGTACTGCAGAGCTCACAATTTTTAAACCTTCACAGCTCTAGAATAGGCTCTATTATTGTTTTGGAAATCAGGAAAACTATTTTATTCGCATTTTCCTTCTCTTGGTTAGGAATGGGCCCATTCCTAACCTCGAAAAATGAAGGATTGCCAACAAAACAGTATACAAACCTCGGTGGAAATTTCTTTCTGCCTCGAGCATTAGCTCTCGACAGAAAAGAAACATTTTCCACCTCGGTGTGTAATTTACTATTCAACCTTTATTAAAGCACGTAATTGAAATATATAAATTTCGTTACTCTTTCATTAAACAAAAATTATTCAAGGCAACTTTATTGGTACAATTAAGAAACATTGCAACTACCTATTTATTACAGGCAGATAAATAAATAAATATTTTTTTAAAGCCAATTTAATTTCTTTACAAACCTCAATGACACAATTTTTGTTGCAGGGTTCCAAGGAAGATGATCATGTCTATCCCGAAAGATTCTCTTGAAAAATTGCGATGTTCAGACTGCCAGAGGTACCTCTCCTATTTTCCAATATATCTTGCCCAAGATCAAACAACGAAATGTGGCCGCTGCCCTGTACCAGAAGGTGGCATTCGAGAAACGATTTACGAATGCCTTGCGCGATCCTTAAAATTTCCATGCATCTATGCTAACGAAGGTTGTCTCGAAAGTATGTTACCACGTAACGTCCCAGTGCACGAGGAAATATGTTTATACAGAATAATCCCGTGTCCAACTCAAGATATCACCAATTGTTTTTGGCAAGGAACTTTTACCGATCTCGTTCAACATTGCGAAGACGTTCATCCCACTTTTATATTGAAGAACAACGAATTCGAAATGGACCTGCTAAATTCCTACGAGCAAAATAATTTCGTTACCTTTGAAGATGATATTTTTACCCTCAGGCACAAGTTCGATGCAGGAAAAAATATTTTGGAGTGCTGGGTGGTTCCGTTTGGCCATACCACTGGGTGTAGCTACCAAGTTGTGCTAAAGAACGGCAATAGAACTCTTTCTCACGAGTTTCCGGTCAAACCCGTCGCTGAAAGAGAAACCTCTACTGAAATCGCGATAGATACTGCAAGAAACAACTTGAAGGATCCGGCAATTATGATCGGTTCTATTAAAATCATTACTAATCCGCTAGAAGCGAAAACAAGCATTCCCAATGTTAACATAGAGATGTTGTCTGAACTTGAATGCCCTGTTTGTTTCGAGCTCATGACACCTCCTATCTATCTGTGCGATCGAGGCCACAGTATTTGTTCCGAATGCAAAAGTTCACTCGCACAATGTCCTCTGTGCAAAACTCCAATTGTTGATCGCCAAAATTTCACTCTTGAAAGAATGTCCAGTTTAATGATTTTCCCGTGCAAATTTGTCGAAGACGGTTGCTCTTTCGCTTCTCAACCGAACCTTATGAAAGACCATCAGAAATTTTGCAAGTTCGGACCTCAGGAATGTCCCTTAAAGGACTATGCAGACTGCAACTGGAAAGGTCCTTCAAATAAAGTTGTAGCCCATGTTCGACAACAACACCACGACAATTTTCTTGATGTAGACAAAGTTTCGGTGTTCATCGATGATGACTATTTTCAGGGTGAGGACTGTGATGGCTTCTTACTCAAACGATATAATAAATTGTTCAAGTTGCATTTCTTATATGTGGAAGAGAAATTTTACTGGGCAATGCAATTGGTCGGACCTTCTGAAGAATCTGCGGGGTTTCAGTTCGAAATCGATGTAATCGATAACGCAAATAACGGTCAAAGGATGTTTTTCAGAAGTTTGTGTTCGCCGCTGACTGATAAGGATTCCTGCTTTCTACCCGAAAACAAATTTATTTTCATAAATGTTAACCAAATACAGTGTTTTATCGCAGAGAATGAGCTTTCTTACAGGGTTCATATCAAAGAACAAATGTAATGAAACATCTATAGCTCCGTATAATGTTAATCAGATTTGATTCAGTAAGAATAATTAAATTGTAATACTTTTAGTACTTTCAGCCTTATGTATACCTACAATTCCGCCATTATATTGTTACCTATATTACTCGTAAAAAACATTTTCTTTTTCTCCCAACTGCCACAGTATCTGCTTGACTAAGTTAAAAGGTTAATGATTATTAGGTGTCCTGGAAAGGTGTGGGCATAGCTTAATAGCTTTGTCACAAATAAAATGTTTCAGAGCATTTTACCTATTTCCAAAAATGCTTCGTTACCTATCGTAGTGTGAAGTTCCAAAGCTAAAAAATACGTATTTTTACTTTAAAACTCCACAGCAACCTCAAAACTTGTTTTTTATGTTAAATAAAAATTTTTCTTTACTTATTTTTGATTAAGGAAGGTCTAAAGGTGGTTATTGGCTGTCGGTTGCTCAACATGTTATGAATTTAACCTGGTAATTGAATTTAAAGCCGCGGCGTGAAGTCTCAGCGGTAAGCTCAGATCAAAGGCAACGTATTGTGTCCCACCCCTTTACAAGAGCCCTTTGAGAGTCGCTCTTTACATCTAACTTCGCAATATATGAAATTGTTACTCGTTTCAAATAACACAAATAGGAATGGTAAATGCCTACTAGAGTTATTTCCTACAAATTTTAGTGTTTCCAAAACTGCCCATTATGTTGAGGTGCTTCATACGATCGAATCGACTCCAAGCAACAACCTTTTTGGCAGCTAAAGTTTTGGGGTTGTTTGAGGGGCTGTTTATTGATGCCGCAGTTGGAACAAATCAATTTCTAAAATTGGACGTGTCTTTTTTAATAGCGGGCCGTCTAAGTGGAAATGTCCGTGACGATGGTAAATGCTGGCAATTTTCGAAAACTGAACAGTAATTCCGATGTGAGCTCGTGTAAGCAGGGGCATTACAGCGGCGCCGTAAAGGCTGATTTGCGATTCCGAAGCCATCTGCGTTCACTACGTGACTTCAGTTATAATCCAGTGAAAGATCGCTAATTCGGCTATTTTGTCCACTCTGCGATTTCTTTCGCTAAATTCATTTTCATTTGTCCGTGAAAAGGGTCGCGTACGACGTCCAATGCATGTTCAATCATCCCCGTCCCTTGTTGGACCAAAACACAGGCGAAATTTTGCGTGGCAATCACGGGACTGCTTCAGCCCTAGCTCGCCTGAAATTAAAATACGAAAGTAGGATGTAAAATGTTACTTCTAGACCAGGATATTTTGGTTGATTTTAAGATATTTTTTTTGGAGAAAGTTAGGATATTTTGTTGTTACTGAGGGGAGTTGTTTGTGATTTTTCAGCCACTTTTCAATGATTTTGCATGTGCCATGCTTGGTCCAGAAATAAAAATCCATTTTGGGGTGCATAAAAACAAGTAAAATTGTAATGTGTTTTGTACTTTTGCGGTGCATAAAAATAGTACTTTTTGAAGGATTTTAATTAAGTCTTTTTTCGGTTGTTTACTTTTGGGAAAATAGCAGAATTTTAAGATTCCATCTTGTTTTTTAAGACTCCAAATATCCTGGTCTAGAAGTTAACGTTTTAGATCCTACTTACAAAGTGTCTAGAAGCTCTCGACAAGTGAAAAGCATCTACCGCATTTTTTGCATGAATATACATGTAGGTGTTAAACTGGTGTTGTATGTAAATCGAGGAGTTCGTTGAAAGGGAATGTTCTCTCATTCCAACGTTTAGTTACGGCGCGACTATTTGCATCTCCCGGATCCTTTGTGAGGTTCATAAGATATGCTAATCGCAATATGAACGTATTCACTCTTTGAGTGGTTTTTGGATTCCCGCCCCTGATTCGGCTTGAATGTGGAGAATGTCATTGCCGTACACGGGGAAATAATGTACCTACCCACTTCAATAGCCTCATGGCCTCAGCAGAGGGGGTCAGAAAACTAAGGGCCATTTATACAAAACTTTGTTAAGCTATTAACTAAACTTAGTTTAAACCTTAAACCTTTAGAAATAAGAATGTTTTTAGAAACTCTTCACGATTCTCTTCGTTTCACTTGGAAGCTGAGTGACATTGTGCTCGTTAGCCACAGCATTAAGGACCATGCAACATGGCTTTTCAATACTTTCCAGAATATTGCAAGAGTTTATCAGACACAATCCGAACGTTCTCAATTTGCAAGCTTGCGTGCAAGTACGTAGGAGCATCGGACGCGATATGATTAAGGCACTGGCAATATTTCAGCGGTTTTGAGGTTTGCCGGCTACACAATTACATCCGCAGGGTATCTAGCACCACTATTAATCTGCGACATGGTGCGGTAAATATTGCAGACACCCCCACATTTGAGATTTCTTTCGACAGCGCACATCAAAATCCAGAACCCCTAATATTAACTAGACAAGCAGTTAACCGGTGCAGTAATAGCGAGAAGATTAAAAATATGAATTTTTTAAACACACGCAAAGAGAAAAAGACTTTCCCTCAAGTAATTTGCACATCCGTAAATTTAAAAGTAACCTTAGGTTCAAGATTGTGTCTTAGTAATTTATTTTCAACATGGAAATCCCTGTGATGTTATTTTTTTGTTCGTTGGCCGCAACATTACTACCCTGTCTGTCGGAGCGACGAAGCGTTAATTGAATTAATCTAGGAAGAAACTATTTATTTCAACACATTTCTGCAGTGCGGAGGCATGTTAAATTATTCACGGGGAAATTAGGCAAGTGTGCGTGTTGTGCGTTTATCGCGGGACGCAAGCTTTGATAAATAATAGATTAGCCCTGTAAATCATAAGACGTAGGCGCAAGTTTGCTAGTTCCGTAAGTGCACTTTGTTACCTCAACTGTTTCCTGCGGGCCCACCTACAACTTGCAGGATTACGCCACTAAAATAACAGAATCGTTTGTGGTGAATGCAAATAAAGAGCACTGCAAATTTGCCCCGCACACATTAAATTTTCAGCACTAACCCCGAGTTGAAACTGTAGGTGAGGCATTGTAACCTCATGCAACCTCTTCAGACCAGACAATATTTCATCTACACCTCTAAGGAATTTGCACATCTATTTACTCATTTTCTAGACGCTTATCTATTTAAATTACGGTTATTTATGTAAATTTAGTAACAATTTTGCTGCACTTGGTATTATAGTTGCACTGTCGAACAACTTTATAGAAAAGAAAATATGGCTCTATACCCACAATTGTTACGCACGACGAAGTTCCTATTCAGCATGGTAGCATTGAAGAATCAATCAGGCGAGTTAGGTAAAATCTTGACAATGCGGCGGGAAATAAGATGTAGTTCCATTGTGAATCATGCATGAGTCCTTGTCGACTTGTAGCGCTGCGGCTTGGAACGTATCAGTTAATTTGGTGGCGGTGCGGCTGCAAAATCCAGAATAGTAATTAGTAATCCATTTTATAGAGACGGAACAATAGAACTTGAATGAGATTAGCAGCGTCTTATTAACTATAAAACACAAGTTAGATCCGTGCGTGATTTCCAATTTCCATACTATTAGGGAACTTGATGGCTTTCAGACCCGCTCCTCCTGGGGTGCGAATCGAGCGTCTTGCATTATTATGCGTCTCCGTTAATTTTTCACTTGTCGAAATTGAAAGTTTATCAAACCCAAACGCTAAATTATTCATTTGTTGGGATTGTTAACGATAATTTTTTACCATTACGTTAGGTCGTTACGTGTGACAGCACCAATTGGCCATCAGCAAGTGACACTAAAGACATTGTTGTGTTGTTGGAGGTACATTTATTGAAAACTATTACAAATCTTGATCGCCGGTAGTCAGGAATCCCACTTTTATGAAACTACTGATGATGGTCATATTTTGATAACGACCGTTGAGTCCTTAATCTTCTACACCTATCAGATTTTCTATATGGTCTATTTTCATATAGGTATTTGTGTAAGTACCTACTATTTAATTTTTATTGATTGGAAATTTTCTGATACAATCTCCTTATAGTTTCATTTTCCTCTTCACGGAGGTTGAAAGAATTGTATTATTTTCTTGCTTACTAGTTGAGTTAACTCCCAAGTTTCAAAATTCTTTTATTAAAAGACCAAAGTATATTTTCAGTAGTTGTCATCCAAGAAAGATGAATACTCCCTCAAATACTTGCTCAATATTTTTTAATGATTGTTGTTTGCTAGGACCCGGGGACTTTGGCGACAGCCCTTTTTCATCTGATCCAACGTGAATGTAATTCTGTCAATTTTGTTTGCCGTATATAAGAAAATATAAACTGCTATCTGATTCGATTTACTATCATATGCAGAACGCATCTCTACGGGCGCACTTCAAAGCAAACCCACTCCTGGATCTCTTATTATGTTACATTCGGTACGACGAGCCTTGAAAAATACTCAAATAAGATGGTCGGTCGAAAACCAATATTCTCTTTTATTAGGTTACGCTTATTTGCGGAATGTTGTAGTTTTAAGTATTTACGGGTCGTGAAATTGGTTCCACGAGAAACATGCAAACTCCGCATGCAACTATGTATCAAACGTTAAAAAGAACTACCAATTAACTTGGCAAAGCAACAATCGTAATCGTAGATTTAATAACAATAACAAAAATTGCAAACAATATTCGACCACGTTACGTTTCTCATCGAGTGAATTCACCCGGCGCATCCACCAATTGCGCGCGTTGTCGCACAACAAGAGATTGTCCTCGCCTCGTTCTAATAAGAATTACATTTTTTTCAGCTCTGTAAAAGGTTTATATTATAATTGACGAAGGTCTAGGATTCTTCAGTCGTACAATTCTAAAGTGTTAGTTTAATTTGCAGCATTTCCTGCCATTTACTCTGTTCGTCCTATACACAGCTTCTAAATGCATCCAGTTTGGGGCAAGACGGAATCACGTAGCAAAATTTAAATTAACTGCAAAAATAAGTGCAACATTTGAGAGTTGTTACAGCCAAGGCAGGTGGTTTACGCGACCCTTGCGCTTTACGACAGCGCACTGCACCAAACTGCAGATATTTCAGATGAAACTCAGACTAGTGTTGCGTGCCAGACATTTTGATATACACTTTCCACGGCGTAGCATCGACTATCTTTCGGAAGCGATAGGCGTGAAACACGTTCATATCTCGGCCGGTGGTCTCCCTATACTCCCCATAGTGTACGTGAGATTCGATCCTCTGGCTGTATATTAAAAATAACTGGGATCAAAGACGACCAATAATACTGCTTTTTGAAATGCACGCTTGATAGGTATTACATATTTCATCTGCAGTCAAATTTGGTGCGCACGACCGAGGTGGTCTTCTTATATAGTCTGCAATAAATATTTTAATCCTCAAAAATAAAATGTGCAACTGCTAAAACTTGCACACAGTACCTGCTAATAAATGCATGAGCGGTGCACATAACACGTAGACAGATTTGATATTTTGTCTGGCATAGAGCTAAAGTAATTTGCGCTGCAGCTACGTTTGAAGTTTCACAATTATTGAAGTTTTTATGGCGTTTTATTACTGCAAGCATAAAATAACACTGGCAGACTACACTTAATTCTGCTTATTGCGTCCGATGCAAATTGCACCTCTGTTTTTAAACAATGCATCTTTTTAAGACACCTACTGGCTATTTAGAAAGAAGAATTTAAGTTGTTATTCACTCATGAATAGATAGTTAAAAGTGCGTCATAAAACGATTTAATTTTGATGCCTATTACAAGTGATCCATCACATATTCCGTCCGAAATGGCATATGCTGTATGATTTATAGCGAACCGATGGAATCACATGCATGCACATAACGAGCCTTTAATGAATTCATCGACGACGTATCTGCAGGTCAGGTCGTTTGTCATGTACGGTACTGAGGGGGCTATACATTAATATTTTAATATTAACCCTGGGCTACAGTGTTTTGATAAATGAATGTTTCGAGAAAGCCAAAACGCTTATTTGTCATTTTACCAAGACAATTTGTCACTAGGTTTGATATGGCTCCTGTCAACTTCCTCTGCAGGCAAACGATATGTATTCTTTATAGTTTATATTTTAGTTGCAAATAAAGTAATTTTTAAAATAATTTAAATATTACAATTTCATTCTGTACTATTCTTATTAATAAATTAAAATCTGTTCAACAAATCATTAATTACAGAACAGATGATAATACCTAAATATGGTATAACGCTTTATTGATACACCCACCAGAAAATTAGTAACAACGCTAAGTTGACAGGTAGAGAAAAAGAGTGCACGTATCCTAATGTACGGGTAAAAATGTCAATTTGGTAGGCAGTTTGAATTCTTTCAACGACACTAGGCGTTTTATTATGGCTTCGAAAACTTTTTGTTTATGGTTGTAATAGTTGAGTCCAAAATTTGCAGTTAAACAAAAAGTTCTTTTTTCAATAACTTTATTAGTACAAGTGATACTCATAATAAAATAAATTCAGTAGGGAAATATATCAAGGTACTCACAATTTTCAACATGAACATCAAATACTTCTTAAAATAGATAATTTGAAAGAATAGGCCGCAACAATGTACATTCCTATCTAAATTATCACGTTCAAGGATACATACACCAATTTTACCAAATTAAACAGTGACTAAAGAACATTTTAGCTAATTTTCATAACAAGTATAATTATGCCCTATCAGTATATTTAGCTAATGAATTAGTTGGATAGTATCTAGATATGCCAGTTTCTTCCTTACAGTTAGAAAAATGCGGTCATGACCAGTGCTTGAATTCAGCAGAAGAAAATGGCAACGTGATGTTTTAGACTTCAGAATATCACCATTGTTAATACTGAATGTAGAAAATTAATAACTGTAAATAAAACTGTTGTTAAGGTTCTATATAAAGGGTACCTAAAGTAGGGTTGACCTGTTAGGAAAATTCTGACAATTAGAAGTTTTGAATTTGAACACAATTCAATCGCCACAATCAGTAAAGAAGTCATCAGCTAGCAATTCGATGAATTGAAATCAAGTTAAACTTTATTCAAAGCAGTAAGAAGCTATCAACGTCATGAACATCTAAAGCAAACATTGTTTATACTTTGTAGATTTGGGAATGAATAACATCACATATTAATAGAATTTTATCTAACTAGGTATTCTTCACCATTTACAAAAAGATTTTTTTATTTACAGAAATTGCTGTCCAGCAATTGCAGTCTTTGGCTTGAATAAGTAGAGTTACAAATCATCATTGAGACAAATGCGGGATCTGTTTACTGTTAACTAATACTCCATGCTGGACAACACGTACGTATTTTCAATTATATTAACGTGATAAATGCGTTTAGAAGTAGAATTTTACCGAGTTTTAAAATGCACCAACAATCAATTATGCGTTTGGAGATCCTCATCACAATATTTTACTGTAACACTGATATGCAATATTCATATAAACATGACAACAACTCGAGGAACAAAGAATATGGCAACTGTATACTTCATTACGTACACAATAAAAAACTGACGTGCTCACTTACGCAACAATGTACATTTTTACATAATTCAAAAATTCTGGCGTAATAAATATAATTAGCAAGAACCATATTGTACTGAAAAAGTACTTCTCCACACAATTCACACGACTGTACAACTAGCTACTACTTAGAAAATAAATTACAAAAAACAGTAGTTCCTGGTAAAAAAGAAGGTTTAGAAATAGTGCGTAAATATTTTTTCCGGAACGGTAAACCGAGTCTCGTATTAATAACAATTACAACCCAAAAACGCACTATTTTTAATTAAAATTCTTTGCATAACGCTAAAATAGAATATTAAAATTATAACAAGAAAAAAATGTGTAGTAGCATTTGTGTATACAAATAAATACCCTTCATCGTTCGATCCTTGACTTTAAGGTAACAATCAGACATGAAAGTTACAATTGCACGTGACCTGATACTGGCAACATGACGTGGCTTCTCCCTTCAAATCCAAATCTCAAATCTAACCTAATAATTGACCATACATTATGAGTCCTGCTGAACTCTGTTTAACGCTTTGTCCCGGAATCGTCTCCTGGCTAATTCTGACATAGCCACTGGCCCTAAGTGCGCCACTTGCGGCGAAGTGGCTATGGCTCTAAATGTCGCCGCCACAGTTTCCTTCAGATGGACGCTAGACGTATTCTGGTTTGGATATGGTTCATTAGCAGTTTGAGCTAGACATTGAGCTTGGAACAATGCAGGCGTTCTCGAAACCAACCAGGGGTGTTTGACTAGTTGGGCCGCCGTCGGTCGCTTTTGGGGGGCAATGTGCAGCATGTCGGTCACCAACATTTTAGCTTCCTGCGACACATGCGCCCAATAACCGTTCTGGAATTTCAGAAAAATTGATTTACCAGCGAGAAAAGAAAATAGTCGTCCACCAATAAGTGGTGAGTCACGACAAGCTATTCTTGAACAATGCGAGGGTGCCTTACGTTTAGGTCAAGTCTTCCCGAACTGATCCTCTGAAGAATACGTTGCGGACTATCACTTGGCGCTGTGCTGAATGGACACCTGCCGGAAAGCATTATGTAGAGGATGACGCCCAAAGACCAGATGTCGCAGGCAGCGTCGTATCCTTGTCGCTTCAAAACCTCTGGCGCCACGAAGTTGGCGGTGTAACAAGGAGTCATCAAAAGCCCATTGTCGGCTCTCAACTGTTGAAAAACAAGTTACTCTCGTTTCGTCAACGCAAAAATACTCACTTGTTTGGCAAACCCCATATCACAGATGGTGACAGTGTCCGGCGTGCAGTCTGCGGAGGCAAAGAGGATGTTGGCAGGCTTCAAATCCCTGTGAACCACCCCGTTCTCGTGCAAATACGCCACTGTGTTCGCTAAGGTTTTCAAAATCGCCGCTGATTCTTCTTCAGTTAAGTGTCGCTATTGGTTTGAGTTTTTAATAATTATTTATATTTTTAATTGTTTAAATTATTATTCTTATTTATTTCTTATTATTTTTTTATTAAAACTGCCAGGATGTGACTTACCTTGGTGGTCATATAATCTAACAAATCGCCACCCCGGAGTAGTTGCAGAACTAGATAAATTTGTTCCGGCTCCTCGTATACTGTTTTCAAACTTAAAATGCCTGGATGATGGCCATACCGCAACAAAATTTCAACTTCCTCGCGACAATCGCACTTAGACTTATTTATTATCTGCAGCAAAGAAACTCTAATTTTGGAGTTGCATGCAAGTAGTTACGTTACCTTCACTGCGAATTGTTGACCGGTAGCTTTATGTCTGGCTAGCTTACAAACGCTGTAGCTTCCAGTTCCTAACGTTTCTAACAGGACGTAATCATCAAAGAAGTTCCGTTCTGAGGTTCTGATCGACTTCAAAGGCGCTTCCGGTTTCTTCTGAACAGTCCCATTTTCTAATAAGCAAGGGGCAACAAAACTAAATCTACAAACCGTTTATTTAGCGTATTCGAAATTGGGAAATTTTTAAATTTACCCTCTAAAAAGCTCGTGAGCATTGGCACTTGCAGGTATTCCTGGAGAATCCCGAGGCGTTTTGCTCGTGAATTCCGAATCGAAATAGGCATCATCAGGCCCACAAACCGCCGGCTGGAAGGGCGGGCGGATCTTTTTGGCAAGAAGAGCATCGAAATCGATTGTGGCGAAAAATTCGTGCTTTTTTAAATCCTAAAACAAACACCATCGAGTCGGGAAAAAACGAAAAAGCAAAAGGTCAAAATTTGAACGCTCTAGTAGGTTAACAGAACGTTGCAGTTTTTAACTCAGTTGAAGTGGTTGACTTTACCTCAACGCCCCCGGGACCAGCTCCCAGCCTATTTGCAGGGTTCCGCTTAAAAAGAGCCCGCAGCAAGCTTTGAGCTTCCAAACTCAAATTTGCTGGCATTCCCAATTTTGCCTTTAATATTTGTGTCATAGTGTCCCTTCTGTTGGCTCCCTGGAAGGGCAAGCTTCCTGTCAACATCTCGAACATCAGCACCCCAAAAGACCACCAATCGGCGGCGAAAGAATGACCTTTTCGGTTGACCACCTCAGGCGCCATATACTCAACCTGCAACATCCGTCTCAAAGTTTCAAATTTACAATAGCGAGACAAACTAACTGTTCCGCAGAAACTGTACGCTTTGCCCTCTTCCAAAGGTAATTTTGATAATCCAAAATCCGTCAGAGCGATGTGGCCATCAGCATCGAGCAATACGTTCTCGGGCTTCAAGTCTCTATAAATAATTCCTAGAGTGTGCAGATGATTTAAAGCTAAAGCCAGTTCAGCTAAATAAAACTTTACATCTTCTTCAGTAAACATGACCTGAAAGTCGATTTCGACATATTAACAAAAATCAGACAATAAACAGCTTGACTAACTTCTTTGCTGAGTCTTGAAAATAGATCGCCGCCTCTAAGAAAGTCCAAAATTAGGTACAATTTCCCGGCTGTTTGGAATGCGTAATGGAGTTTAACGATGAAGGGATGTTCGACATCCACCAGGATGTTACGCTCCATTTTGGTACGGTGGCGGTCCCGCACTTTGAGGGTGGCTTTTCTGAGTACCTTCATGGCATAAAGCGTACCGCCGTCGGCTCCCACAACTTTCCGGACCAGGAAGACTTTTCCGAACGATCCCTCCCCCAAAACCTTGAGTAAATTGAATTGGGACGGGTCTGCCTTGTCGTGGCCATTTCGCACCAGCTAGAAGCGAAGACCAGGCAACATTATTTTTTGCGCACCCAACGTATATTTTTATTTTAAATTCCTAATTACGCCCAAGATCACATTTCTTTTTCAGGTATCAACGTTTTGTATAAGAGTTAAGACGATCGCCATATTAACTGTTTGATAATTTGGAAATAGCCGATCATTAACGGCCAGTTGTCTTTGTGCAACACCGTTACCAATCAAATGACATTGAGGTGAAAAGAGGCTATTGCTTGAATTTGTACATAGAAAAAATACGACAACATGTCTTTTTTTATAAACGTTATGTACAAATGATTAATCTATCATGGTACGCACAAATACTTGCCTTGCCTAAATATGTGGACGTCGATAAGAAAAACTAATAGAAAATGACTCAATTTATCTTTTGATGTTGCCTCGCCTGTTTGCATTAAAAAAAATACTAAAATGATTGAAACATTTAATCAGACTTGGCCATAGCTTACCCTTAAATTTAAAGGTTGCTTTAGGTAAATGGGTGTAAAATACCATTGATGAACCCTCTACTGATATTAAGAGGCCTGTTCAGTAGGCGTTAGACGCGTCTGCAAATATCTCCAAAAGTTTTCATTCGATTTTAATGCGGTTTTCACCAGTAAATAAAAGAAAAATCAAGAAATATTGAAGTGTCTATTGTTTTGAAAGAAAAAAAAAATTTATACAAGGTGCTTCATTAATAATTGTACGTACGGTAACTGGAGAATCCTTGGAACAAGATATGAAGATTTAACTTAAGACCGCCCGATAAAATGTGCCTCCTTATTGAGATACAGGGTGTTTTGTTTAGACATTTTAAAATTACTTTTGTCCATTATTTTATTATTAATATTGTTTAATATTTCCTTATCATATTCAGCAAAAAGTTTGAGTCCTGTGGAACACATTAAACTACGGTAAAATAAAGTTTCTCGCTAGTACCAGAAGCGTACGGCAGGGGCGTGGGAGTAGTTCCCCTTTTCAAAATTCTACGCCACTGGTGGAATTGCCTTTTTACTATGATTATTCAATTTTTAGACATTTTTTACAGAAATAATGTACTCTCACTTCACAACGATAAAGTAATTATTTTTCGAGATAATTAAAGTTAAAGATAGGGCCGCACAATATTCCTATTCTAACGTTTAATTTATTGTTCACATTCATATTAATCATTTCAAAATCTGTACTTATAAAATTGCGTTAGTTACGTAAAATAAGCTCTGCAGCTCTGCCGAAGGTGATAAAGAAATATTAAATAGTAGCAAAATAATGGACAAAAATAAAAAAGCTGATGAACAATGGGCTTAATTACTATTACAATGCTATTACATACTAAGTTGAAGAAGCTACGATTTGGCGATAACAGATCGTCAGAAGTTGACTTAAGCAATCAAGGACAATAATCCAGTTTTATTATAATCCCACTATTAAGTTACACCGTCAATAATTTTAAAAGTAATACAAAAAGAAAAAATCTACGAGCACCTTGTACTTTTCAATAACAAGTAATTATTCTTTAGTGTGGGTACCAAGTCCGGCAGTGGTACGGGAATATTGTTCCCTCAATTTGACAAGCTTTTATGGGTTTATGATTAAATATTGCTGTTAAATAGATGGAAGGCGCTTACTGTAACCACAAAGATCATCAAACGCCAATACGAATATGATAAATTAGTAGAAGACACAAATAAACCGGTTTACTAGTTTTCACAAAAAATTACAAAGTCTGAATTCAGACTTTAAAATCGAAATTCATAATTGAAATACCTACTCCCGAAATAGAGTCATTGGCATTCTCAAGTATTCAAATTTTGACATATCTAATATGTAGCAACTTATAATAGTTGTAATGACCTCAACAACCACTGTCAAGTATAGAGATTCTAATGCAGAAACTTTCAGTTTATTGAAACTTAAAATTTTACCCTGAGAATTTACGCAATTCTACATACTAAAACATAAAAAGTTATACAGTATGTCCAAAAAACGTCATCTTAAAGAAAACTCAATTTAAACTTTGCGTTAATATTGTAAAATTAAAATCTATGTTTATGGGTGGTGAAAAAAAGACTTGTAACAATTTCCTTGGGCCATAATTAACTTGTTTTAGACATACTGTATGACCAAATGTTATAAAGTTAGACAAAACTGGATTTTTGTTTACCTCTCCCAGTTCAATTTCATGTTCTCCTTCAGCCAGTCCAGCTTCATCAATTCCGACCGCTTCATCTGTATCACCAGATTGAGACTATAACAAAAGAGCATCAATAAAACCATTTACAAATCCACTCCATATGCAGGATGTCCTTCACACAATAAAACTGTTTAATGAATGTCCATAAGAAAATTACTACCAACATCCTGCATATTTTGCTTAGTAAAATCAACAATGTACTTATGTTAGTGGTGTTGCTCACAACACGCTTCATGTATATGCAAGCCCTTTCTTGCTAGATGTTAACATTGTTAAAAAAAAACTTAAATACACTGCAATTGAGACCGGGTTAATTTCTAAAGTTCCAATTTTTTATCAATGTGTAACATAGCTGAGAAGTCCAGTTAACTGAGGAAATGCCTAGCGTGGAAACATGCCTAGCAAACCCTTATAGAGTTCTTGAATTGACTTTTTGTCTATTGCTTGCCAGAGTTGAGGTAGGGCATTGGGTGCTTCTGTGGTCAAGGAGAAAGTAAACAAAGCAGAACTAATAATAAATACCCATTCAAAAAGCTCAGCTAACCTTTGTTAGCTTTTTTTAAAACTACATTGATGGCGAGGACGGATTTTAAAGGTAAAGATATCGAGATATCGCCTGAGACGAGTTAATCTATGGCATGCAAAGTATAAGGAGTTACGAGAAGTGGTGCTGTCTCGTGCAACAACAGTGAGTTGCAATAAACGTTTTCATTTTACGTACAGACACTATTCTTAGGGACCTGGACACTCCAAAAGCTGCAAATGAATAAACTCGTTATAAATCATAATAACCTGGCTACGCGTGCTACGTAAAATCAAAGTGGAAGTAAAAACAGATTTTTTTGTGGTAAGATGGAAACGACTTGTTGGCCGCTGTATTGATGCAACTAACCTCGGTATCGGCGTGTTGAATTTGCCATGGCTCGACGGAATTTGCTAACGGCATATTAATTTTTCTTTGACATCAAATGGAAAACTCGCAAATTACATGGTCGTTACATTACTATAATTACACAATTACAAGGGCCAAATCGACGAACGTCAACTTTGACAAGTGTTATTTTTGTCATTAGCAAGTTTCACTCCTGACAGGACGCGATGTCGCATGGTTGCCAAACCGGAGAAGCTAACCACCCCCGATTTAACCAATCAACGCCCGCAGATTAGACGTTCAAGACGCATGTGGGGTGGGGACCGTGCTCCAGTGGGATTACATGGCGGATGCCAGTCATAACTGCCAGATGGCGCTAGCGCCAACTTGTTGCTATTTATTTTAGGCAATAAATTAAATGATCATTATTTAAAGGGTCGTATTTAACAATTTACCTAATATTTTCATACAAAAAAATACTTTCATTTCCCAAAAATACTTAATGCTCAGCAAAATTAAGAAAATACATAATCTTAAAGCGACAACCAAATATTGACATAATGCTGGCCTCTTATATATTTTGTTCGCCAAAATAACTTTTGTTGACCATAAATACTAAATGTTCACCAAATTTTATTCCGCATTTAATTCTAAGATATTTAATTTTTGACAGTGTCTTATATTATTTAGCAGTTAAAAATACTATTTGTTGATCAAAAATACAGAAGCAATAATATGTTGTGCAAATAATAAATAATTTTATGCAAAATTATAGATGTAGATATGCTAGGGCAAGGAAAATAAGAGTAAAAATAGAAGTGGTTAGCACAAGATATTGATTTCGGTAATATATAAATGCTTTGCTGTAATTGGCTTGCATTATGTAAAACGTAAAACTTCTTTTAGTGGTAATTTCTAATCGTGCTTTAAAGAAAAAATTACAGTACCCTGCCCTGACTTTGTACAAAACTTTTTTCGCGTCCCTCTTGTCTGGAAGCGCAAGCGGCAAGGAAAGATGCGGGAGCATATTTTATTTTTGGAGTGATAGAATAATTATTTGACGCACAAATAGTTTTTTTGAGAAACACTAAATATAAATGGATAGCGCCAATATTTATCATGTCCAGCACGGACGCGTAACTTGAGTGTTCTAAATTTGGTGAACATTTAGTAAAA
Source organism: Schizotus pectinicornis (assembly GCA_951805265.1). Taxonomy (NCBI): domain Eukaryota; kingdom Metazoa; phylum Arthropoda; class Insecta; order Coleoptera; family Pyrochroidae; genus Schizotus; species Schizotus pectinicornis. The sequence continues at coordinate 21,315,260 of OX638202.1, forward strand.
TTGATATACATAATAGAATTTAAAATGTAAGCAATGGTAAAACAATACGCAGCATAGTTATTTTAGTGGCAATGTTCTCATTTTCTGATGTATAATAATTTGGGTTTCATTTAGATTTTTTGATGCTCATTAAATTTTCTGGTGGACAGTGCAAGGGATGTATAGTTTAATTTGGTGTACATTATATTTGTTTCCTTATTTAAATCTCATAGGCAGTACATTTTGCAGTATTGTATTTCAAACGGTCAGTATTATAAAATATGGTAAGTAAAAATAATGAATAGTCGGTACAATAATAAGCGGTCGATAAAAATAATAATTGGTAAGTAAAATCGACATTGTTGCACCCAAAGGCTGGAAATAAGCGTTTTTTTATGTTATCGACCTTCCTGTATTCAAATCTGTAGTCAATTTGACGCTAGAATAGATGTATTTTGTGCAAATTTTTTTGAAAATGGTGCAGAAAATAGTAGGAAAACCGGCGCGAGATGGCGCTCTCTCGTTTCCAGCATACCAACTTGATGCTTTCCGTGGTCTGTCATTTCAAGAACTTCCTGCGCAGGCGCGTACATAGAAAGGCGTACATTACGTAGTTATTTCCGGAATCTCGTTTGCGTGGAAAAGCACGCAGCGCAAGTTTCTACAAGTTGAATTTGGCCAAGGCGATAAGCCCAGTTGGTGCTTTCCTCCTATTTTACCATCTGCAATGGCCACAACCACAAGTAAGTCTCTTCTACGTGCATAGAGTCCCCCGATAAATTAAAAATATTCAAAAAGACGCTATTTTTCGTCCAACTGTTTGACCTCAAGCGGAGATTTAAATGTGCGCTTTAATAACGCGGCTTTCCCGTTTTAGTACCTTGGAGAAAACGCAGCATCGACAGCGACTCTTCTCGCGAAAGCAAACGGTCGAAAACTAATAATTTTTATATTCGGCTGGAGAGCGAGAGTCCTGTCCCAAGTGAAGAAGACACGGAAAGTGTTTATAGTATCCAGGAGAAGGAAACTGGTAGGACCGAGCCCGCCCTGCAAATGAAGTTCCTGGGTGTATAATAAGTTATTTCCAGACGTCGTCAGGGATACATCAGACACAGATTCAAAATCCAATACGGAAATTGAATTTGAATATGAAGTTGCCAGTTCATCTGGCAGCGACAGGGACGTTTTCGGTATTGACTCCTCAACGGGGTCGGACGTAAGTCAACTCGTCATGCAATTCTGAGAGATTCATTTTCATTATTCAGGAGGACATTATGCTGATGGCGGCCGCGGTCTGTGACAGTTCAATTGAATTTATCACAGACGTCGAGGATTCTGATAACAGCCGCCAGGACGACAGCTCCACGGGATCGTTGCGGGGTGATTTTTGGACTTGCACCCTGTGCAAGTCTCAGAACAACAATCCGCAATACCGATTTTGCGACAAATGTTATCAGGTAGATATCGGCGACGACAACGCTGCAGATTTGCGTGGGCTGGCTGGCAGATTTTCAAAAACCCCTATCTCACCCCAATCTGACTACGCCCTCATCAGCAATTATTGCAAACTCCAAGATATTCCAATCTTTCTGTCCTCAAGAGTACTGGCGTATCAAAAATTATCAGCCATAACAATTGAATCTTTTATCTGCTTTCAACTGTCAGTTTGTTTTGGGCAATCCTTTTGTTAAAAATTGCTCGAGTCCTTCACTGCACTCTGATCTTAAGAACACAAGTTTTTATAAAGTTACCCACATTTGGGCGGGTCTAGCTTTAACAATTTTTTCCACTCCTGTATTACAGTGTGGCGAATAAAATCTATAATCAAAGGCGTCACGCTATAGTACAACAACATTCTAGAAACATTTGCATTCCACGCAAATTCGTCATTCAGTTGTTTTCTCTGCTGGAATAAGAGAAGGGGTTTTATTGTCTGATTGTGTTCCACGTTGAACACAATTATTGCATTCAGACAAGATGTTTGTAAAGTTTGTGTTTCTGCCATTTAATGAAACTTACTCAACACTTAGTTATGATGAGGAGAAAATCGATATTTACAATTTTTTGAATACTTTACATGACGAGGTTTTGAAACTAGAAATGTCTAACACCAAATGGTCAAAACCTCATGTGAAGTTAAAACAACTCCTTGCAAAATCATCCATTTTCTTAAATGTCCTTAATGACGTGAAGGCCAAAATAATTTTGTTGAAAGAATTTTTTCCCATATATTTTTTAATTTGCCCTTGGTTGAAACCGTTTGAGAACCTTCTTCCAAGTGACAGCACTGCGAAAAGCGCAATCGTTATTTTTCCCGTTTGACTTTCTGTTCTTCTCATATTATTGACTGCGGGTTTGTTTTCATGCTGTCACTTCCCTTTCGTTTCTGCCACGAAAGCCAGCCGCTGCAATATATTAACTGCAACAAAGACTTTCCCTGTATTGGGTTAATATATTGGCAGAAAACATGCAAATCTCCAGTTGTTTAGTGACTAGTTGTAAAATATAAGTGATATGGTTTGTGTTGTGTGCAAAGACTGCTTGCGAACTCAAAAGTGCTCTCTGGTTAGTTATGGGAAGAAATTGGACAATTATAGGTATATTTTTCAAATATTATTTCTCGACTTATGAAGGTTGGGCGAGGTTCAGGTAAAAGTTTTTTTTTTACATTATTTTGGGTAAGATTTTTTAATTATTATTTTTACACGTTGAAAGTCTTTTATTTTTAAATTGACAACGGATCAAATTTCTACATGCATCATCATGGTTTAGTAAACTTACTTATGACCTCTAAATTCATTTTAATGCGATACATTTAATAACGTTTACTAACATTTTTTTCTAGTCTTCCACGAGTCGTATTTCCGAATTTGTACATCCATTTCTAATTTGTGTTATCCTGCTTGAATTTAGAAAATGCAACGTTACCTCCTATTCTTCAGCTGATTAAAACCTCCGATTTTGTTGTTAATTTTTGTGTAAATTCTGTCATCCTGTATTGTTTCTAGATTTTGCGGCGTTTTACGATTTTTAATGGGTCTTTTGTGCAAATCTTAGCATAGGTGTATGGTTGATATGCATAACTTACATGGGTTTAAAAACTGCATGTTTGGAAAAATTTGAAATCAACAGTTCTAGAAAGTGTTACTGATGTTGTTACGTGCGAAGCGTTAAGCAGTTATTTTAAAATATAGGTCGGTTATTGAAAAAATATTCACATTTAGGGACGACTCTTAACATCAATCCTGATTCATTTTGTTGTATAAAAACCAAAAGTGCTCAAATTGCACTGTTTGGAAGTGTACAATACAATTGTTTTTCTCTTGACCACCAATGTTTTTCTTTGTGGGATGAAAATGTTTGTTTTTCTGTTTTGATAAACCGTGACTTATGCCGGGTTACAAACGAACATTAGCGTAATGTTGGTTTAATCCTTCCTTAAAAAATTGTTGAATTTTTTTTGTAAGGTTATCCTCGGGTTTTTAGAAATATGAAAGGTGGCAAATTGCAACAATGAATTACATATAGCCAATCAAAGTAATAAGAAAATTAGAAAAAAAGTTAATCAACCGTTAATGAACCATTACGTTAATGTTCGTTTGTGAAACCGTGACTTACTCATGAAGTAAGTATACGTATATCAGACACGGCTAATTAATCTTGCACTCTGCCAATTTAATTCGGCGTAGCGTTAATTTTAGGCGTCATTGTTGAATTGAAAACGAAATTCGTTTGTTTGCAAGTATTTTTGGCTAATGAAAGATTTTATGTATGTTTAGGTTTAAAAAAGTGAGCAATTGTTCGCTTTTACAGTAAGTACGTTATCTAATTTTATTTTTAATTGTTAGCTACTTGTTAGAATGTAAAGTGCGTAGGCGTTACGTTATTGTTTTTGGCCCCACTGTATCTTTTGTTTTTTACAGCAGGTCAACCGATGAGCCCCAGACGTTGCGATATGCAGAAGTATATGAATTCAACGGGTTTAAACCAACCTCTGCGTTCAATATTCGCCAAGGAACAAAACTGAAGTAAAGAACGACGGGAGTACGACTGTATGACTACACTGCACACGTAAGAACAACGAACATTACGTAAAGGAACCACATTATAAATGATTTTATATAGTCAGCGAACCAGTGAAGCAACCGTTTGTAGTAACTTTAACACCAAATGGCATTACTGGTATAATTTTGCTTGATTGCTCAAGTTGGACGATAATAAAACTGAAACTGTTATTTTTCCCAAAAATTACTAATACAAGTTTTAATTTTCTTTAGTTGTGTTATAATTTAAAATTTTCCATGGCTTGTAAGTAATTTTTTTGACAACAATTATGTTCTTCAATTAAAAAAATGGCTCTTTAAGTGTGTTTGCTTTGCCAACTTTGGTGTAATAAGAATGTTTCACTGTAGTGAAATTTCAATATGTTGCATCATTCGTCGCTTTGAGTCTTGGGAAGCTTACACCGAGTCTTGAAAGGTTGAATAGCTCCAGAGATCTGGGGTTGCCGCTGAATACCGACTTCTATCTTCTCTATGGAAGCAAATCAACCAACATTGACCAAACTTGTAACGCGTTCTGTCTAACAGGAAAACCTGCAAGAGGGTGCGGCATTTATGCGAATATTCTGTTGCAAATTTCACCGATTTGCAAGTGACATTTTATTGTATACCAGGTGTCCCAGCGCAACTGGAACATTCGAAGATATAATCTAAGAAAATATAACTTTCCATGTTATTTTCGTATGTTTCAATAGCGCTGGGACACCCGATATAGCAAAGTTGTAAACAATTTCAAAATGGCATTCAGAGTTGCTTCAAAATGAATGGGTTGAGGAAAACTACACTTCAACTTTTTGGTGTGTGAATTTTGGAGATTAAAGTTTGTTTAATTGTGGTAAAATTACTTAAATTTATTATATCATTGACTTTAGAATGTGTTTGCCTAAATTTCCTGAAAAGTTTTGGAAGTATGTTTTCATAAATTCCCTAGAAGCATTTTTATATGAACTCTGTTTTCTATTTTTGGTCGCACTGGTAAAACATTGCTGGGGAATGTAATTCTCTAAAGCGTCAGTTGGAAGGTAAAAATTCTTACAAGTCTTTTCATTTCTACTGCTTCCTTCTGTTGGAGAATTTACATACAAAATGAATTTTATAACTTGTAAGTAAAACCTGCGTGAGACAGAAATACTGATGCTATGAAGATTATGCATCAGGAGACCCATTAAAAATCATTGTAGGCTAGAATCTAGATGACAGATTAATTAGCGGATTGCATTCGATTCCTTGATCATATTTTTGAATTTAGCGATCGGCATAAATTCAGGTGTTGGTTAATTAATATTAACATTTTATCCCATGTTTTTGTCCATTTAAATGTTCCAATTGATTCCGTATTGCACGTTTTTTATTGCATGTACATAATTTATTTTGTTATTTAGGACGATGCAGATAATTTACAGGAGATCGTATGTTAAAATTTGTGTCAATTTGCTAAAAATGTAACAACGGTACATTGAAGAATGTCCCTGTCTATGATGGTGATGATGCAACTATCCATGTCCGTAAAATAATGGGGTGCTCTATATTCAACAGTGGGCACTCAGAGAATGCTAAAATCATTACCAGCGTTCTATTAAATGAGAAATAGCAGAAAAACACTAGTGTCGCATTTACGAAGAATGTTCTAGTTTCTTGTGTCCATAACGGTACTGTTTACAATTATACCAACAATGGGGTGGAAAAGTGTTATACTATGAACAGTTAGTGTGTAGGTTTGTGTCGAGCAAAACTTAAGTTAATTTTTTTACGGTAGCAGAGCTGCAGTCAATGCAAGGTTCGCAAGACATTCAAATGTTTCCAGATATGCACTTCTTGCTACAAGGTGCGTTGTAAAGAGTTTTTTTTCTATTATTATCGAGACCGACAAAACGCCTTCACATCTTTCTAATTTTCTTTTACTCAATTAAAATAGTTATCAAATACTTTTTGTTGAAAGAGGTGACGGGGTCGTTTTCGAAACTAATTGGCTTGGCACGAGTGCAAGGCCAATTAGGCTTTCGTACGGCGCGATGCATTTCTGGAGAGGATGCTTCAGGGTTACCAACGTGTGTGACAAGGACCGCTTTGTATTTAACTCCATAATTTCATGCATTATTTGCCCTGCAGGATCGAAAAACGTTCTTTCCTCCTCGGCCCCGGCGATTCAGGAAAGCGAGGCGGTCCAAACAGGAGACGGGTTTGCCGGTTCAACTGGATGCTTTAAAGTCTTGTCTCAGCGGCTTGTCCCAGGACAACGCTTCATCGCAGGATTCTGGCCTCGGGTCGAGTCAGGAATTTCCGTCTCTTTGCCTGGACCAAATCGTAGTACCGAAACATCTGAGCGAGGAAACGCCGTCTACCAGTTTTCAAAAGGAAAACGCGGTCGAGAGCGGCAAGAATCGTAAGAGGCAAATTTCAGAAAGCAGTCTTTCTGAGTACGAAGTCGAGACGTCTAAACGTCCTAAAGTTGAAGAGAAGAAAGAAATCGCGCTTAGTGAAGGTGAAAATGCTGAAAATAATTCGAAGAAGTTACGGACAGAGGATAATGATGAGTTGTCCCTGCCTGAAAGTGCAGAACTGTGTATAATGTGCAACGCGAAACCAAAAAATAGCATTTTTCTGCACGGGCGTATTGCGCATATGTGTTGTTGTTACAAATGCGCAATGCGCACTTGGAGGACTTTAAAACGATGTCCCATTTGCAATCGTAAAGTTAACAATGTTGTGAGAGTTTTTACTACATGAATTTAAATCAATTCAATTAGGTGTACAGAAACAATTCATAATTTATTTTAACTTATGTAATTAATTTGGAAGGCATGTCAAAAACTTAAAGAGTGCAAACTAAACCAAAGAATAGAAAGATATTTTTAATTTTAAGTTTTTAGAATTGAAAGTTTATAGTCTGTTAGTTATAAAAATTTAATTTGTTTCATGATGAAACTTGCCCAAATTCCACTTTCTGGTCGAAAAGAAGCACTCTTTAGCTTTTTGAAATGCTCCTTTAAACCTATAAGAAAAGGCTTATAATAATAATAAAAACATAATAATGGGGTGGGGCATTGCTAGGAAGACTTAGAAAGGTAATTTGGGATTAAAAATTAACATTTTTTTTTTGTGTGATAGTATTGCGTCTATAACTTCTTGTAGACTCATCTACTATTTTTCAAGTCTGAATTGTTTCTTATGGTTGAAGATCATAAAAAAATTTATTCGACATTTTTATTAGTAACTGGGTTTGGGACTAAGGTTCAAAACTTTGACGTTCGTAATTTTGTGCAATTGTAAAGAGTTTCATTTTTATTTTAATAATTAAAAAGACATTTAGGACTTAACTTGTTTTATTTCTTAATGTTATTACATATTCAACTATTTATCTAATAGTTTTTATTTGCGATAAAAAGGAGAATGAACCAAAATTTTAACGAGGAAGTAGCACGGAAAATAAGTATTCCTGCGATATTTTAAAGTATAAATTCTATAACTCGAGTATTGATGAAAAATTATTATTAAATTTACACTAATAAAAATTACAGTAGATTCTAGATTGATTGGCTAAAGAATTTGGTGGGTGCAATGATGATCGTCAGGAGGAGCTTCTGGAGTAGGTGAAAATAAGGTTCTTGATTGTTTGAATTCCAATGTAAAAGATAAACCAGGATAAAGGAGAGGACGGCTACATCAGAATAATTGTTTCGATTATGGAAAAAGATGGCTCCAGTTATGTAAGATTTGAATTCAGACTATAAAGTTGCGGAGTAGTGCAGTTATCTAATTTCATAGTCGGGCTATTAGTGGTTCCGGAGCTACGAACTCAAGTTCGTTCAATGCCAATTACCCAATTGCTCATGTATTTAATTTTCAAAGTGTTAATTAATTATAACTAAAAGCTAACTACAGGTTCTGTATTACATTATTTTGAAAACAGAAGAACCGAATTCTTCAAAAAATTTTCAGTGCATACATACTTATAATGATTTTATTGTTATAAAGAAAATTTTTAATGATGTGTGAATAGTATTGGAAAATGGAAATTGGTCATTGTTTACTTTACCCACTCTTCGATTTTCAAAAAACTAATTACACCAACGCATTCGTCACCATGTATACATTACGAAAATCAATATCTTTTCTTGTGCAAACTACTTTTATTTTTACTCATTTTCCTTGCCCTAGCACGTCTTTTTTTTTCCCTATAAATTTTGCATAAAATTATTTATCATTTGCAAAACATTTCATTGCTCAAAATGGCATTCTAATGATGTTTTACGATGGTTTCCAAAAAAAACAGCACAAAAAGCGAAGAGTGGAAATTGTAAACAATTACCTGGAAATTTTTTAATATAGTTAGAAAAACTAAGTTCTATTTCTCTTCAATGTAGTAGTACCTAGAAGCAGAGATGCATGATAGTGTGCAATTTGATGGTTAGATGGGATATTCTGTAGGCATAACATAAATAATTAAAAAGAAGGTTGTAAGATTCAGTTCCAAATTGTAAATTGTTTAATTATGCGTACGTTAAAATATCAATGGATCGTCCAGTTCGGTCGTTATTTCCCACGTCTCTTGTAGTGATTGGACCAATTTCCCTACCGATCGCCAAGGGGTAACTCACCACCCTCGCGCGACGCTCGGTATTGAAATAATCCTTTTGATGACGTAGAACGAGGAGTGAATTTATGACTCACTGTAGGCCTCCCAAATGGGACTCGCCCCACTGCCATCCGCCGTTTGCGCATCGCCATCGTCTCCTCCACCAATCCAATATCCTCCATTCATTCCAAGTGCAACGTCAAAGGCAGTTGGATTTGTTCGCTGTTAAGTTTAGTAGACTTGCCGGTTTTCTGTAGTTATCTATACTAGGCTCTTTCTTCCGTTGTTTTTTGCCGAAAAACTCTTCCACACCCTACAAAGGTAAGCAATTTTTTAATCTATCAACTGGTTGTTAATTTATTTCCGGGCACAAAGGGAATCCGGTGGTATTTCAGTTTAGGGTGCGGTTTAGCTGGCAAAATATTTTATCGATGTCCGTTGTTTGTTTTTCTTTGAAGTTTTTACAAGGTGTACGAGTACCTACATCGAATTTTTGTAAAAAAACGCGCAACGGTTTGACACTGCTAAATGCCAATTTACTAAATTTAATATAATGTAGTACGTTCAATGCGGCAGGATGAATGGGTTGGGGGATGGGGTGCCGTCTCACCCACTTGGAACATCGTAACCCTTCTATTGGCGGCGAGATGAAAATTTTTAAGTATATAGACAGAACCGCTTCTGATAAACTTGCAAATGAAGTCCAGATGTGTAAATGCGTTTTTATTTATTTGTCCTGCATAATTGGTTTGAGGGGAACCGTTTCTTATTGCGCCGCATTTAATCAGAAATAAAAATTGCAGTTTAACGGATACGGTGTCGCCGGAAACGTTAAAAGGAAACAGGTGTCTACCTGCAATATTAAATGTTCCTGTGAGTCAGGAGGTTGACTGCAGACACGCTATACCTTTCCGAAGAATTTAGAAGACGATGACATGACGGAGTCTCCGTTTTTTACCAATTTGGAAGATCTTTCAATTAAAATCCTCCATCCTCATACATCTATTAAACAATTATACATACCTATTTTTGTGGACGATGAATAAATCACCCTTCCATGAAACTGTAACGGCAAGTCCAAAATTAATTAACGTGCTAGAAAAAAACTTTCGGTCTTGCTTTAATTAATTGCCTTAATTAAAGCGAAAAGTTGGTTGACTCCGAGATTTTTTCTCCAAATTATCATTAAAAGTCTTTCGTGTGTGGAAAGTTCATCAACGCGGTTTCGACTCAACTTTCTTCTCGTTCTTCGCTTTTGGATGATCTTCTTGCATATGGCATTGCAACCGTAACCTACTTTTTCCCATAAATAATAACACTCAACCTTGCCTTTCGACTGTTTCTCATATGGTGGGTCGATTTGGTTTGTGGGTGCCCTGTGGGACGGAGTCGCCGGTCAATCGCTGATACCGCAGGGAATGTCTTGGTCTTGGCGGAAATTTTGTTTACTTTCGATGAGTGCCTGGCATGTCTGATTACTGCAGGTTTTTGCTGCCTCTATGGAATGCTAATCAGCTGCTTGGATGTCAATTCATATGCGTCATTAACTGTCCACGAATTCCATATTCACGAAAAAGATTTCAAGAAGTGTATGGCAGGTAGAGCCTTCTTCTGTCAATAATTATAACACTGATAATAGTCACTTCTAAGAAAAATTTCAAAATTGCGTGATTCATTGGAAATTATATCAATTTGATAATAACGCCTCCAACCGTTTATTAAACATTGATTAGAAAATTTGAAAATACAATATACAAGAAATGTAAAGGCAATTTTGTTGGATTTTATTGTCCAATCAACAACATTTTCCCATTGATTGGTCACATAAGCTTATTTTACTAAAAAAGTTACATTATTGAGTAATTCAAACGAAACTGATGTTTCATGACGATTCTGGGTTTTTACTCGAATGCAGTATCTATGACTTTTCATTCATGTTTTAATCAATATTTGCTTTGGGTTCAATAAATTTATCCACTTACGTACATATTTATTATTGGATCGTGGTGGATAAAAAATTTGCTCTGATAACAATTTCCGTCTTATAACTATTGGGTTTTTACAATTTTGTTATTACAACAGGCACACGTTTCTGCAAAGCTTTGTTTTACACTTCATGAGTTTGCATTAATGAATTTAAATTTATTTGGTCAACTAGAACAGTTACAAGGTTAAATGGGGCGAGACTATAGACAGTGTCGATCAGATACAATGAAGTAGTCTCTGTAGTAGTTCTCTGGGCGGCACTTTATCTCTTCGAATAAAACAAATTTAGGGTATTGCAGCTTTATATTTAAAAAAATTATACTAAAGCTTTTTCTTTATATTGTTTTATATTTATTGTTAAATTTATGTTAACTTTTTGACGTAAATGAACCTAAATTTTACATTTTAAGGGAAAAGACGTTTTCAGATTGATCACTTACAAATTTGTTTCATATCAATTTTAGAGGGTGAATGTACACATTCTAGATATTAATTCTGTAGGTTAAGAAGTGTCGTTTGTTTGAAATTAACTATAAAAGGTGTTGGGTGTTGTTTAGACAACTAACCGAGAAGTCTTGAAACGGTAGTTCTGTTATTTTTATTTTGTAGAGACTTGTTATCTAGCGGAACCTTTACAGTAAGAATGTTTGCAAACCTTTTATATAAATTTTTCAAACAAGCTTCTTTTGGTTTTTTATGTACCTAACGACTAATGATTCTTAGGAAGCGTATTGGTTAGTTCTAGAATCTAGAAAGTTTGGTTCGTTATTCAAATTTATGTTCCTCCTGAGTAACAGTATTAGAATTCATCATGTCATATTTAGAAGTGTATAAGTTGTTTTGGACTTGTACCACTTATAACTACAAATACCTAAAAATCAAAGTAGTTTACCATAAAATCTGATTTCTTTCACACTACTTTCCCAATTTTGTGTAGTTTTTGCTCCATTTAATTAATTCTCGACGATTTTGCTTCAGTTTCGTTACTTTGCGGTCTCTTGTGGTTTGATAAGCCTGACGTCACATTCAACGTCCGCAACTCCAAACTAAACATACTCGTCGATTATTGACCATTATCTCCATAATGTCCCAACATTTCCTGACCAGAAAACATTTAAGGCAAGTGGAAAGTAAAACTATCCATCGTCGCTATTGCCATTACTTCATTAGAATTACATTTTTGCGCAAGTTTCTCATTTGATGGGAAGAAAAGCGTTCAATTTTAATGAGTAATCCCGTTTAATTATTTCGAGCAAATTGACAGTGAAGAGTTGGTATACTATTAGCGTCTATTAGCTAAGTTGTGTCAATAAACCAATAGTTGCCTTGTTCCCATGATCAGATTCTTTCTCATTGAAGAAACCGAAGAAAATCGCCTGTTTGCCACAGTCTGACAATCGTTGATATGGGTAAACGAACACCGTTCAATTTTCTTGCATTTATTAATATTCACAAAGAAGTCATGGTTCTGCACGATTTCTAGAAAAATCTGAATTTGTTTCTGAATAAACTTCAGTTATTGTGTGTGCGAATAGAAATTATTTTTACATTGTATTAAAATGTGGCGATTGTCTTGATGGACCTCGAAGTGTAATTTGGGAATACCGCCACTTCCGCTGCCAAGTTGGGAATCATTCCGAATTCGTCCATATCTTTTCGGGACATCTCGCCATCAGGCTTGTCCTTGTCTCGGTCATTGCTGTTATCCTGCAGGCATTAGATAAACTTTCTAAACAAATGACTCATCTATAATCAATCCCATGGTTGTCAATCTGGCGAATTCTCCCTAAATTTCTGAAACCACCCCCACGTTCCGCGTTACACCACCCTAAGGGCGGGGTGCCAAAGGCGTGAAGTCTCGCAAAAACAACCAGCTGTTTATGCAAAAAGGGGGCCAGAAAACATATGGTCATCGGACGACGAGGCTGTTTGACGTGTACACATGAGTGAGTAAAGTTTAGGCCATATAAGGAGTAGGTAAGGTAACCGCAATTCGTATGGGAGATCCAGTCATTGCGCATTTTAATGATTTCGGAAATTTCACGGCGCCCTCTCGTAATTGCGGAATTCGCTATTGTTGCAGAGTTTCTCGCTTCACGTTCTGATAAGTTAACAGTTCTTGTTTGAACAATGCATAGCTGGAATTAGAGGTCGAGGGCCAGTATCTCGTCTCGAGGCAATTGTTGAGACTGTCTGGGTCTAGGTCAAAATTCTTCTAGGATTTCACAATTTCCAACTGAAAACTAATCCATCAAAAGCCATCAAGAACAAACTATGCAGTGCGTGCCGAATTAATTGATTAAAATGTCTCGAAAAGACGAAAATAGATTTGCTGAGTCTTGGAGTTCTAAATGTGGCTGCAGTTCTTTTGCTAGGGGAGAACGCCCTTCGGGCGTCAGCTCATTTCCAGGAATGTTTTTGTTCTACATGGCTGCAGTCTTACTTTATTTGTAGTTGCAAATAGGCTGCTGCTCAACTCGCAGTGAAAAAGTAATTAAGCACATTCCCAATTCCCACAATCCGAAACAACACGAGATAAGTAACGCTAAACTCTATATTTTACTTCTACATTATGACTTAAACTTGTACTTTAATATTTTTTCTCGTGATGTTATTTGCTAGTAAATCGTTGTTACTTATAAAATACCAAGCATGAAAAATAATTATTACTTAACTATTGGTTTTTATTTCCTGTCTTATCTCAACCTAAGTTTCTTCGATTGCTGACCTGTTTGTGTTTTAACATTTTGATTAAACATGCAGTTGTAAATCTTCCATGTTTAAAGAAAACTTTAACGCTATTTTGCTTAATTAGTACGATACGTCGCTGTTAATAAGCAATTGCCAGCGTTTAGGACACGCTCCTCTAACACAAATTAATGATTTTTTGAGTTAGTTAGCAGACGAGTTAACGGGCTGTGCAGTAGACCAAGAATTGAATTTTTTGTTCAAGGAAGCCAGCACATAAACCAAAGTACTTGCATTTCGGAAAGACTGTGGTTAGCATAAATTCATTAATAATGGATAAAAAGTTCAACAGCATTTGAATCGAAATCTAGCCGGTTAGGAGCAATTATTGTATTTGTTATTTATATGCTTATTTTAACTTTAACCAACCAACAACATGGAGATAAAAAACGAGTGCTCCACAGATGTTTAAATTTTGTGTGGTCACAGTTGTTAATAATGGACACGATAAACAATCTCCGAGTGATTAAATGTGTATACGAGGGTGGTTCTATAAATTCGAGGTTTAAAGTGGGAACCAGTTTGTTTTTCTGACTAAATTTTATTTATTGGTTGGTGGATAATTTACACACGAATGGAAGTCGCAAAGTTCGTGTACCCCACCTGTAGCGGTCTGCCCACCTTCAGCTAAAATCTTTTTCATTTTAATAGCATGGATATTATCTTTTGGCGGCATTTGCATGGTCAATCTATTTCGTTTCGGAGTTAAGAAAATTTCAAAGGTGTGCTAAATAATAAGTGGCAGTGAAGTCACATATCAGCCTCATCGGTGCATCGACCGCAACATCTAATTAGTACCCACACCGCGTGTAATTGAGTAAATACATCCCCAGGTATACTTGTGAGTACATTAATTGTCTCTATTTTCAAAAGCGACAGCTTTAAATATTGCTAAGTTCTAAAGCATCGCAATCAACAGCACAATATAAAGAAAACTTGATACCTACCTAACAAAATAAAGAACTCTTACGATGAACCTGTCACATTTTGTCTTGTAAAGTCTTTAAAATTTAGATGGCTTTACTCACGAAGAAATGAAGGTTTCAACTACTTGTGCTTGCTTTCATCACTGCGTACCTACCTACCAGTATGTGGGTCTTTCAAATAACATACTCTATTAGCGTTTCAAATCTTTATCAGACCTAACATAACTTTTATTTCTTTTCGGTGCATCTTGAGGCTGCGCACCTGTCTAATCTATATCATCACATACTGGTGTAAATTCGTTGAGAACATTTCTTTTGCTTCCTCTTGAGGATGTGTGTGTACATGTGTTTATTACATGTTTTCTCATCTGTTACTTTGTGATATACGCACGGTTTTTACCATTTTATTTTTTTAATCAGGGCATCTATAGGTACAATTAATTTTTGAAAGAGATTGGTTTCAAATTGTAATGTATAAAAGATTGAAAAATTAAATATAATTTCTAATTTTGCCCTAATGAAAAGTAGGGATATAAGTTTCTACTGACAGTAAACGGAGAAGTTAGCTTTAAATTTAGTTAACGTAGAAAAATCAATTATACATTTTGCAAATTTTCTTTTTTCCAACTAACACAATTTATGTTTCAGATGTCTTGCCCAGTTCCCGCCCCAGCTCTCAAGGACCTGCCCCGAGTAGCCGGAGACCTCAAAAGCGAGTTGGAGGGCTTCAAGTCAGCTAATCTGAAGAACGCAGATACGCAGGAAAAAATAGTGCTTCCCTCGGCTGAAGGTAACGAATGCATTTCAGCCAATCAAGTCTCATCATTCTTAAATTTTATTTCTCCGTTACGTACAATTTATGCACGAATTTTCGTACAGGAAAGCGTCATCGTGCGACCGACGAAAATCGTGGGTGTATCATTAATGACACGCTCATTTTCACACCTACACTTTATTGTTGTTATTTAGATCGGCACCTGTTTTCTTTCGTTTCCACCTACGTAGTTTGAATGTCGACTGCTCTCTGTCACTTTTAGCACGTGTCGTGTACTATGTATTTAGCTGATCTGTCTTTTCCGCTTCACTTGCATGGACCTAGATGTGGCACAGGAACGTACGCACAATGCACTGATCGCTGGAGTAGAAAACTTTAAATCTTCCTCACTCAAAAGAACCAATACCAAAGAGAAGATTGTCTTGCCCAACGCCCAAGGTAAATATTGGCGTTCCTCCAGAGGCTTGGTGGCTGCCCGATAACTGCTACATCCACTGACAGGTGTCCCAGATTACTCAACAGCATTTTCTTTCTTTAGTTCACTTTTTTTCTCATTACCCCATTGGTTTTGTTGTTTGCCAGCTGTTGAGAAGAGTTTGAGGACGCGACCCGCATGTTACTTTACTCATCTACCAGAACTAACAACTAAAGTAGATAGTACTGTAATATCTAAAAACTCCATTTGTACATACAAATACCAAATTTTTAACGCAAACGGAAATTTGTTCCAAACGCGAGGTAGAGAGGTGCTTGAGGAATAATGATTGGTAGAGGTTGGTTGCAGGTTTTTCTCCGCTTCTTCCTATAAGAAATTATCACTGAGTTGTGCTGCTTTGGTTAATTTTACAGCAATCAAGAAGTAATAAGCAACAATTCCCGTTCGATAATCGTGGTTAATGTGCTAGAAAATAATTTCAAGCAAAATGGATTCAAACGCTAATCTGTTATGAATAAGCTTGAATATCGGGTTGTCTTGTTGAATTGAAAAGTAGGTTGCATCTGCCATATGTGTTAAAACAATTTCAAAATCCCGTCGCGCCGGTTAATTGTTCGGTTAATTTGGCCCAGAGACATCTGCTTTTGCTCAAAAACCGTCATGAACACGTTGGCAGATAACCGTAAGATTGAAACAAAGAACCGTAATTGACTTCATCACGATCCATTTCCTTTATTCGTTTGTACAGTGTACAGTTGAGGAGGATCCTATCTGTTCAATGGCGTTTGGGCGTAATTTCGGCTGATTGCCCTGAGGAAGTTCGATAATTGCCAGAAACCTGTTAAATTGTTTATACTGTCGGTCGGAGCAACCGGTGATGTGGTCGCAAGAACAAGAACTTGTTGTGAGTCACTCCAATGAAAGTGAATAACATCGGTATTGTGTTTTGAGAGATACCTTTTGGCTATGTAGGCGCTGGGAACCGTTAAATTCGTCCAAAGAACAATAGAAAATGTTTCTGCGTAGCTGCTAGTGCAACTTTCTAGTTAACGAGACCATCAAGAAAGGAATCAAGCTAAATCGACGGTTCGGTTGGGCGCCTACTCGAAATTTCTTTTGCCGAATACCATTGACGCTAAGAAGGTCATCGAGAATTTTGCATTTGCCGACCAGTAATGGTGTACCATTTAACCATTACATAAATCACTCGGTTGTTTGTTATGTGATCCTTAATCGATTTGATGATGCCATGCGATATTAATGCTAACTTTAAATACCTACCAATGGATATTTGCATTTCACCTGCAAACCTGACACCATGAACGACAATATGATGATTATATTCTAATAGAGTAATAAAGAAGTTAATGACCTTTCCAAGTGCAATCAGGACACCTAATTGCCCATAGCTTGAGTTTTGGTTCAAATTTTAGCGCAAATTTGCAATTTTTTCACGTAACGGTTGCCAATTTCAGCGAATTGGGTTGCACTCGAGCTTAAATGGTAATTGACCACTTGAAGGATGCAAAACGCGCTCATTGTATATGCAGCCTTAATCCTCAATTTCATGTTAAATAGGAGCGGGGCCGGATATCCGCCTATTTGTAGATAAAATAAAACATTAGATCTATGGAGACATCTTCTAGGCAGCTTTTCTGGTGCAACGATTTTTTTACTTAACAGTTAACAAATTAACCGCTTATACATATTTCCTCGATCCTTCTCCATTTTTTTTTATTTTATAATTTTTAGATGTAGCAGCGGAGAAATCGGAAAAAGCCTTAATCGCCGGTATAGAACATTTCGACCAAAGTAAACTCAAACATACCGAAACTCAGGAGAAGAACCCCCTTCCCGATAAAGACGGTAACTGACCTGACCCAAAAAGACCCTCCAAAACCCATTGTTACATTTCAAAAAATATGTGCATAATTGCAAAATGTCATGTAAAACTGTGACGTCACCCTTGCAGTTCTGCACAACATTGGGGTCACCTGCGATTTTGCAATTAAATCCAGCAAGCAAGTGCTTCATTTATGCTGATTGCAACAAAACCAAATAATGCATAACACCAAACCAATATTACAAGGCCGACTCAAACGCACAAAGAAAATTAATCAAAAGCCGTCTAACTGTATGCTAGTCAAGATTTTTGTTGCAAGACAGGACCCCTTTGTTTTTAATAGCTGATGGGTTTTGGAGATTTGCAGTAATTTATTACTAAATCCGCGCATGTTTAATGACGCTTTGCTTTTGCATGATAGTCGTGCTGCAAGAAAAAAACCATCTTAACCTCCTAAACGGTGTCGAGCATTTCGACAAAGCCACAATGAAGCACGCCACCACAACAGAAAAAGTAGTTTTGCCTGATACTGAAGGTAGGTTAGCACTTTGCTTGTGTTCGGCCTAACTCTGCAACTCTGTGGGAAAAAATGGTCTAACGTCATTTTTGTTTTACAGTAATTCAGCAGGAGAAAGGACAAAGACAACTGATATCCGGTATTGAAAATTTCGATAGCAGCAAACTTAAACACGCCGAGACATGCGAGAAGAACCCTCTGCCAACCAAGGAAATTATTGATCAGGAGAAGAGCGCTTAGATGCGCGCTGTCGGTTTGGCTCAACTGGAACATGCCAATTTGTATTATTTTATACTTTTATAATATGATGTATACCTATTTATGAAAACGTATCAAAGTATGTAAGTACTGATACTTAGCTTTTATCCTATGAATTTTGATACTAATATTACGTCGTCATAATTTTTGTTTGTACTTATTTTGTATGATGAATTTATTATTAGGTTTTAGTATTTAAATATAAGTGAAACTATTAATTTTGCATGAAATGGTGCTTCAATAAATTATAAATAAAGTCAAAAGTGTATGGGTTGTTTTAAAGACTCTGTAAAGGGACAGCTTATTTTACAGTTTTTGAGATGCAGTGCAAAGCACATTTTTAATGTCAAAATTTATGATAATTTTGTTGATGTATCTATAAACGAAGAAATTAACAAATAAGTTTAAGAGACCAACTTTTTTATAAGTTTTAAGCAAAGTGTAGTTCAAAGAAATATGCAAAAGCATTTCTAAAGTCCTGTGAAGTACATAACGGGCAAAGACGATAATCCGGCCAATGACGTTATTGGCCGGTCAGTGACGATAATGACCAGACAAGTTGGACATTATCGATAATGACCCGCCAATAACGTTAATGCCCATGTAAGTTGGGCAATGTTGATAATTCATAATACAAGTGCGCTGTTAACATCGTTGTCCGGGCGATGTCGTTATTTCCCGTTCGACAGCGGGCGTTGTGATAAAAAATACCTACCTCAACAGTGCAAATTTGATAAATAAATACAGGGTGTAAGCGAAATAAGTGCTTTAATTTTAACTAGTAATAGAACTCTTCAAGACCAAAAGCTTTTCTTAATATATTTTGTTTTAAAACGTCTTAGTTCTTGTGTTAAAATTATTTTAAAATCTTAGACAATTTTCTTACGCGCCACTGAAAGCAACGTTACTTAGTCAACAAGATTACCTTATGAATTAATTGTATTATTATTGTTCTTTGTTGGAGCATTTCATAAAATGCTCGTCAATTTGTACGGAGAAAAAATAATTTAAAAAATTCGATTTCAAAGAAATGGTAGATACATAGAAAAAAATTTTGTCTTGATGAGTTGTACCACTGGTTAAAGTTAATGTACTTATTTCGCTTACACCCTGTATAATAAAGGAAAACATATTATACAGCATAGTTTCAATAATAAACATGATACCTATATCAACATTTTCCAGCCGTTTTTGGCTAATATCGTTACAAAGATGTTAACATAAAAATAAAATGAAAATATTAACAACACTGCCCGCCCCCAACGGGACATTAACGTCAATGCCCGGCCATTACCGATATTGGCCAGAAGAAATGGACATTCACGTCATTGTCCGGCCATTATCGTCAATGTCCCATTATCGTCTTTGTCCGTAACACATACACACATTTCGATATTTAGGTATCAGGAGCAACTAAATATTTATCTTGGTAATCTTTCTACATCCTGTTGACTCCGGTTTATGACCAGCTTTACTTATTTGCATTGACCCGTTTAAATTGGCTGAACAAATTTTACGGGAAAGAGGATAAGTTTGATATATTTTCTCAGCAATTTTTTCTTTTAACAATTTCCACGGACTATTTCAAGACACTGTTAAACCAATTGCAGTTTGTTATGCAAAAGTACACTATTACTATTGTGAGACCTGTTCAAAAAATTAAAACCAAACTTAAAGTTTCTCATTTCCTATTCAGAAAGTAGGTATAGCAATTTCACTTAAGAGAACTACCCATACGTCGTGCGCGCTGGAAGAAAATCAGTCCGGATGAGTCAAACATTAGAATTGGAGAGTGTGCGCTCTATGACAAGTTCCAGCATTAAATTCTTCTTTCAAACTTGACTGAAATTTTATAGCTTTTATATCGTACAGCCAAATGTGAATTTTTGAATATTACCACTTTTGTACAGGTGGCGCTATCTATTGGAGCAAGTGCTTGGGACTCGCTCTAAACTACTCTAATCTAGTGACCTTACTCTAAACTTGTCTACAGCGCCATCTCTGTGGTTGCCCATAAATATACCGCCCAACACCCTAATTACTAAGACAAGTAGGAGTAAAATTAATTAATTACACTCCAGTGTATTCCTAACTTATTCACTATTAACATATACAATGCTAAAAATAACAATGCTGCAATTTTGTTCATATTTGCGTCATTCGATCCAGCGGAAAACGCAATTATTAAAAAAAATGGTAGACATATTTTAAAAGTTTATTGCATTAACTTTAGCATCTATTTAATATTTGGGCACTTTGTCAAATGGCTGAATACGAAAAGGTTGAAATTTTTTCGCTTTTTGAGATTAATGGAAGTAAAAAGACAACGTGGGCCTATAGGAATAAACACAAATTTTCTTTACATTACGCGTGTATTAAGATTTTGAAACAATAACTTCAATGTAAATATTTTAATGCTAGAAAAATATCCAGAGAAATAAATAGTTATACAATAAAATCCTTATATTGTAAAAATTACAAGAATTGCCTACTTACAAAAATTAAAAATTGGCCCTAACAACTCCAAACACAACGTAATTTTTTCAAAACACATGCATTTAAACAATGAAGGCTCCAAATCCGAACGCTCGTTTCATGGCATCCCAATAGTATCTATTCCAGTTCTCCCTTGTAGAATCAGCTTCGCTACGCGGCACCCCAGTTTGAACCAAATTGACTTCCGTGTGGTCACTCTATAACAACATTGTTATTAAAAACCCAAATAAAACACGAATTAAAAATTACCTTTTCATCAATATCGAAAGTAACTTTGGAATAATGTCCTTCAGGCCATTGCTTGTACCTCCATTGCTGAACAATTTTTTTCCCTGGAACTAGTTCCTCAAAGTGTCCGGATATATTTCCGTTGAACAGCTCAAATTTTCCTCCTTTTACAGGATCTAATTTGACGTGGCCTCTGGTGAATGCCGTTACCATTTCGATTTTGGTCATAGCTGCGTAGAAATCGTGGCCCTTACATTGAAATTGGTGCGTCAGTTTTATCGTGGTAGTGTCGATTTTTAAGCCGACGTTATTCTCTTTGCTGATGACGGGAGTCATGTTGATCTTTTTGTTGAAACCGCTCGATAGGGTTTTAACGGAATCTACTTTGACTTCGTCCTTTTTGGGCAAGATCATTCCTTTCGAGAATTCCACCTTCAGGCTGGAGATGTACTTGGAAAGTTGGCTCCTCACCACTTCTTTGCCCAACTTATGCATTATGGCCTTGAGCTTCTCGCCCTCGTCGTCTTCGTCCTTCACCGATATTTTAATCTGAAAAACCGCAACTTTTCAGATACTAAAATTGAAGGCTCAAGAAAGAAAACTTAAATTTGTCTATTTTTTTGACGCTCAAATTCAAATGTTCTTTCAAGGACGTTGGCTATTGTTTAAAGTCAGATCTAGGTATGTACTTGATCATATTACAAATTTTAGTTGAAAGCAATTTTCTACTACCCAAAGACAGGAAGCTGACTCAATTTATATGCTCAATGTATATAATCTATAGGAACTAGTTATGTTTGTTGAAAATGTTTGATTTACTAGAATACTTTCCAGTTTTCCAGCTTCTAAAGCTATATCTGTTTGATTCACTCTCAAAAATTTCATTATTTTTAGCAAAAGCTGTCAAATTTCTTGCATACATGTGATAATACTAAGAGAGGAGTCTACTGCAATAAGATTTGCCTCCTATCAACTTAACACACTTACATCTAAATCTGTTACATCATTTTCCTCTGACAGATTAGGAATATTAATGCTTCCATTATATTCCTTCTCTGAGCCATCTTTGAGCTTTCCGGTCCACTTCAGGGTTAAAACCCATTCGTAAAAGAATATCAGCTTTCCTTTTCGGTTGCTGGCTGAAGCTTCGCCATCGCACTTCTCTACTTCGGTGATTCGAATGTCGGCTATGTCAGATTCAACTGGAACATCCTTGAAGAGTTCCTTAATTTTATCGGTGGACCAAGGACCGGCGTTCTTCTCCGTCCAATGCCAGTTGTTCACGTTGGTGGCGTCGGGCCGTTCTTCGACAATCCACCGGGGATCGCCTTCGCCCCATTTCGCCATTTTTTGAGGTTATGTCGGAGATCACAGAAATTTAGCCTACTGTCACCTAGAAAATTGCGAAAAGTTATAAATAATGTTGTAATACATTAAGGGGAGAACTTATTTAGTTTAAATTAGGCCGGTTAAAAGTGAAAATTGCTATTCAATGAAATTATAGCAAAATCATTTTACCTTGAGTAAAGGTATTGATTTCCAGATGTTTCTTCCTTTCCTTTGCAAGAGGCACAATTCTTTATTAGGACTGTGTTTAAGAACGAGCACTCGGTGAATCTTTTGGACGAGAATTTGAGCTAAAGAACGGCGTTTCCGGCAGCTCCTCCTCACAATTGCAACAACTTCGAGTTCAGAAGTTCAGACTTTTCTAGAATTCCCTTGGATTTCGAATCTAGTTACTCACGCCGACGGTAGATGGCTCTACCAGGTTATCTGCACTCAATTGTTTATAGATCCATTCTACAAAGATCCATAATGCTACCATTATCGATTACAGTGTATAGGTAGGTATCTAATAAATATTTCTTCTGTATGAACAAATATTTGAAATTCAAGTTCTTTTAATAAATTTTAATTTCCAGATCTTTTTTTTTTTAAACACATGGTTCAGTTTGCTAATGCCAATTCAAAAGAATCTAGATAGGTACTAGACTACTAGACTCGTAAATCGATAATATGGTATAGAAAAACTGGTACTATGCTTATAAGTTAAAGTCCTAACTGTAAAGTTGAATAATATAAATTAATTAACAGATAGTTTTTTTATAAGCTTTTACAGTCTGTTCTAAAACGTTGGTTTCTGCACGTTGAAGAACATGAACTGCCTAATGCTTAAAGGCTATTATTGTTCCAAAAGCATAACTTCTTTTTTGAGAGACTTCTTCTTTACTTCGTCAGGCAATAAACAGGTTTCTCTTCTGACAATAATCTGCTTATCTCATTGTTTGTCTTTTCCAGTTTTCTGAGGTGGTACTTCAGTGGGCAGTGTCCAGTGAGGAAACCGGTAATGAGTCTTATCTCGTTCCTTCAAATCGAGAAGCCTTGTGGCCTTCTTTAGTGAGTAGTTCATAAATTTTTTCACCTGTATTTATCCTGAAATTTGTTTCAGTATATTTCTTTCCTATTCTGTGGTTCTTGCTCAGCCCACAGAACGGTTTTGGTTCTATTGGTGAAGCCTCCGTGTCCCATTTGGCTACTTCGTTGGTTGTTTCATTTCCTTCCGTACCTTGATGCTCTAGCACCCACTTGCAGGTGAGTCTATTGTCTCTCGGCCGTTGCTTCAAACATTGTTTATACTACATAAATTACAATTAGTTTCTACGAGCTATAAAGAAAAACTTGTGTAAGAGATTTGATGAATCATGTAAGTAGCTAACATAAGAGGACCTTCAGTTTGGTTACAAAGATGCACCACTGAAAGTTAAGGTGCTTAGTGGTGAAGAGTTTGGAGACGTTCTGAAAATTTTGGTTTATCCGCAAAATTTATGATAGAAAACCTTAAATTGCCAAACTATCATTAATAATACAATGCTGTCCCAATTCAAAACTTTAGTGAAAATTACAGAAAATATCTTAGATAGGTACCTATACCTTAATTAAAATTTTGTCATTAATGTGACAGGCAGAATAAAATGTCGTAGGTATGTTATTGGTATCAATTTATGCCACCTTCTACGGTTATGTGTCGATATTACTGCACCTTACCTTTAGTTTGGCTTGTAGTAAGATATATGTTTGCTAAACGTCTCAATAAGCCCTAGCGAACAGTTACACCAGTGCAATTGAAATATTCTGATTGACGTGATCCCCTATTGAAGAAAATATT
The DNA here is from genome assembly GCA_951805265.1 of Schizotus pectinicornis. Lineage (NCBI taxonomy): Eukaryota > Metazoa > Arthropoda > Insecta > Coleoptera > Pyrochroidae > Schizotus > Schizotus pectinicornis. The sequence goes on from OX638202.1 coordinate 21,339,255, forward strand.
TCTTGCTCTATACTGGCTTTAATATTAGAAAGGAGTGCAAGGAGCGACGTGAAAATGAAAATATAGCAGCAACGATGTCAACGAAAGTTTCAACAGCCGGATAAGCATTTGGCGGATATGCCGGGTGAAAATAATGGTTGAACATGATTTGTGACAAATAATTGATCAATGTCATTGAGCTAAAGTGAATTTTTATTGCTAATTCTTTAACACATTAATTTATTTACAAATTAGTAAAAGAATTCAAGTTTAATACATTTGTCAAAAAAATTTCGTTACTTCAAATTCTGCTTCAAACGATTGTAACGTAATAAGCACTTATTTATACTGACCTACTCATTAAATTCCAGTTGAAGTCTAACTTTTTATAACTTTTAATTAGAGAGTTTTTAGTTGGAGAAGCATCTAAACTCTTTATATATTTTTTATAAAGCGATCAAAAGTTTAATTATTTTTCTGAAAGCATATTTAAAATTTCTATTTGCACACTTTTTGCCATAAATAGAAAAAGTCGTCGCCAACAGTTTTTCATAAATGGCATAACTTCAAAAGAAATAGAAAATTTTTCTTACGCCTAACGTGTAATTCTGAGAAATAATCAGTAATTTTATTGCCATGCAATCTATAACTTTAACGCAGTAATAATGCAAAACGCCAAAGTTTTCGATTGTTGGAGCATTTTTGCCACGTAAATATTGAACGGTGTTGGTTAGAAGTAAATGGGACAACGCAGAAGGCGCAAGGGTCAAAACCCTTGTGTAAATATTTAAAACTTAGTATTAGAAACTACTGAACGAACTGCCGTACCCTTCGGAAAATGTTTAGGTATGTTTCTGGTTTAATAATTAAAACCGGCATGCATTTACCGAAACAAAATGGCGCAGGTGACAAATTAAACGATTTCTAACAAAACTGTCCCTTGGAGTATTTGGTTAGTGTTGTTGCACTTTAGTCGAATCGCACGTAGCGTGAATTGCACGTGACCCAGTTCCATTCCATCCCTCACAAATGGTTTTGATAACAATTTCAGCTTTACAAATTATTTGCGTTTCAGCCACATCACGCGGAGAGACAGTGCTTTTGCTATTATTGACATTCTGAAGAATCATTGTTGCAAGATTATTATTGTGTAGATACCTGCCGCTTGCTTGGGAAGTGGAAACTTATTTTAAGCTGGAAAGCTTGAAATTATGGCGTCTCATTACAGTCATCGGTCCAGATAATTAAATTTTCACACAAACCCAACCCGGCCTTGAACGAAAAGTTGACCGTAATTTTCCATCTAAAACGCCCGACTGGTATCTAATCCGCGAGATGGGTCTTATTTATCTTTATTTATTCAACAACAAAGCGTGCTAACCAGGCTCTAGTTAACGACAAGGTGTTTAGAGCTTTGCGGAATGCGGTTACTGTCGTCATTTCGGAAGGGTTTTAAAGCGCCCAATCTAACCATCAAACCCTGTGGAACCATTAACAAGGTTTCTATTAATGCTACCCATAGTATTTACCTAGAGTTAACTACATTCTCACTTTTGTGGGTTAATTTTTAATTGAGGAGCAGCAAGTTGCTAAAGATGCGAAGTCGAGTAAAAACATTTAGAAAAATAATTCAAACAGTGAATATTGAGTAGGTTTTACGTCTTTATACCTACTAGCAGCATTTTGATTGGGTATGGTTGTTGAGTTTTTGTGTCTCGCACCTAGGTACCTGTCTCTGTACTATGTTTAGAAACTTAATGGAAACGTCTTGATTTAGTGACGTTAGTTTATTGTATAATATGGTTGACAGGTCTGATGCCGATAATAGCCTGAATGCTCCAAGCTCCAAAGAGAAACCGTTGAATGTTATCTGCGGCCTTTGTATAAATTTTGTTTAGAAGTCAATCGGCATTTGTAGAAAGAGCACAATTCAGAGACGACTTGATTATTTTAGGTGTGAAACGGTTGTATAAATGTTACAGACATAAAACGTTTGTGATGGAAAAAAATATTTGTACACACAAGCCGCCATATAGATCGTAAAACGGAAAATACCTTCCTACGCGTTTAATTTACGTCGTTTCTTATAGATATCTTACTGTCGTAAAGGTTTTATTTTCAATAATTTGGCAGTTGTCAAGAGTCGTTAACGCACGTCAACATTCCCCACTTTCTTGGTCAATATTATGCTCTTAGTTTGCTCAATTCCATGTATCAGCACAGATTGGATAAAAATTAAGGGATAAGCATATATCAACCTACAAAATAAGTCTATGGAAACCTAACTAGTTTCAGTAACCTCTCCTAAGTTAGCACTTGACGGCGTATGGAGAGAAGACATTTTGAGAGTTTCGGACTTTGACGACCAGGTAGCTACCAGTGAACATACAATATCAAAGAATACAGTTTGAAGAAATTGCTTAAATTCTATCTCAAAATTTTATTTCTTATAGACCAACATACTTGAGCAGCGAAATAAGAGATGATTGTTACGAGCAGGCAAAAATTATCTACAAAATAAATAGATTCATAGAAGTTTTCTCAAAAATTTTCTTTTAATTTGAAGAAGAGAAGTTGTTAGTTCAAGATAATCCTTATAGCCTAAGTCAATTTAAAGTACTTTTCCAGTAGCTTTCTTCTCCGCTTCTGGACTGCACTAATTATTTTAGAAATTATCATGGCCAATGAGCGATGCAATTTTATTCTAACTTTTTGATCTATGGAGTTATTTCAAGTAAAATAGGTAAACCGTTCGAGGTGTGGTACTACAATACAGGTCCAAATCATATCAGTTGACATATCATGTGTAAAGTTTTCGACAGGAAAAAGACAAGTCCTTTGAATCACACCCAGGTGTTATCATGATAATAAAAAAACGAGTACAATGGAGAAAACCTATCCTTGGAGGTGGTACCATATGTAAGAAAACCCATGCTTGGAGGTGACACCATATTTGATCTGTCTGTTATAACCTGGAGCAAAAGGAACGGGAGCGAGGGAGCTGAAGCAAGCGAAATAAATAGGAATCTGGAAATGAATGCAGCCGTTCTTGTAATAACTATTTCTGCAAAAGAAGTGAATAAATATATTATTTAATTGGGCCCATGTTCAACAGGTTCTGCAGTTTGATAAATCGCCGTTTGTTCTACCTAATTGTAAATTAGAGGGTGATTTATGTTTGTTCTTTAGAAGCCTGTGAAATTGAAAAACACGATATTAGGAATTCTGGGACCGGGGTGCATAAATTGGCGGCCGTTGGGTCATAAGATATAAGTCCGTGGTCTGCGGTCGGCGGATATTTTTCGGGCCGGGAGCGGTCGGAGGCGGTAATAGTTGGTGATGGTTGTTAAACGGCTTCAATTGTCCGGGATGATGTCGAAATTGCTGGCGTTTTGCGGTAATTCCGTAAGTTTTCTGCGGGACCTGGTTCTTTTCATCGTGTAGAGTGCTCTTTGCCCGTTAAAACAAGTCATAAAGTGATGGACAAGTGGTGCTCGTATTATCGCGACAGTAGTCCTCCGCCGGGCGGTCCTTCGCCGTCCAGTTCCGGGACGCCGCGACGCTCCCAGTTCCCCATTGACGGTGGCAGTGTGACGCGAAATTAAACAGGCATCGCAATAACAGAAGCCCCATAACACGATAGTATATCAAAATAACATCCACGAGAGCGGGGCTCGCGTCTCGGTCTAAAATCAATGAACGCCATGCGCGTCCTGGGGTGTGTTTGGGTGGGGGTGGAATGACTGCTCCATAGGCGCCAACCCGGACAGTCCACGCCTATGGAGCCAGCTGCACCTTGCAGGAGCCCCAGGAGTCTGTGTGTGATGTGCCCGTTGACGATGAGACATGGCCAAGCGAGATGTGACCGCTGAGGTGAGTCTCTTGCACGACATAATATCGACCCAGCAGGCTCCTAATTGTCGGGATCGACGGCGCTTTCCCCATTTATTAGCTAATTGCACGGATCTCGCTCATCCCGGACTCCGGTGCGCTTCCCGCTTCTTCCTGATGTTTACCCTCTCGCGGAAATCCATCTCGTTCTGCACCCTCGCCTCCATCGCCACCGGTCTCGCTACCTAGTATCGACACCACCGACGAATCTGTGTCACCTGTCATTAAACGATTTTGGGCTGCCCCCGTAACGTCCACTCTTGCGATTAAGCCACCCTCGCGACAAACCCCTCATTCGTTAAACACACCGTTTAGGCTTACTCTAATCATTGCCGCCACTAAATTATTAACGAATTCGTTTAATTACAATTGTAGTACGCAATGCCCCAGGTCGCGAGTTGATCTTAACAACGGTTTCAGGACAATCCTGAAAACTATCGCGGTTATAGCTGAAATTGTTTGCCAGGTCCGTGCGATAAACAAATAAGCCCAACAACTCAGCTAGGCCCTCAATCCCGTACCTAAAGGGGCAATTAAATTTAGAGGCCAATGTTAACTTTATAGAGACCGTTAAATTTCATCTTCATCCATTATTCCGTTTCTTGAAATTTCAGAATTTTGCCGTGAAAATAAGCTTCTGGCTTGCAGGAAGCGCTATTTACGTATTTAATGGCAGCCGGTTGCATTTCCAAGGCGGATGGGCATTGCAATCTGTGCAACGATCCATCCACGGCTGTGCTTTTTAAAATTGCACGGAAAATTCTTCTCAAATCTAATTTTTCTTTGCTAAGGTAAAACAATTTAAACAGAGGAGGCTAATGGCGGTATCATATTCTAGTTTTTAGTTACACTAAATTAACATAAACTTTTGGAAAATTGAAACGATTAAAAAAGCAGTTATTTGTCTTTACGACAGAAGGGTTTTTGTGAATTAAGATTTTTATTGCTCGGTTTTGCAGGAAGCTTTGAAATTATTCCCCTGTTAACCATAATATTGTTAGGATAGATTAAAAAGTATCCAGAGCCATTATTGCACTTTCCCTAATGTATTCGCGCATTTCTGGCTCCATAATTGAATAAAATTACCACAATGGACAGCATACATGTGGCTCCACATTAAATTTGCGCCCAAATCATAATATGAGAAAACAAGCGGTTATCAATATTTATTAATTGTTTTAAATTTGTGGTACGTATCGCAATTCTCACTTTAATGCCCACCAAAGAAGCAATTGAATGTTATTTAATTATTCTAGCTATATTCGAGACTTTGCCTAGCGTGACGGCTTTTTTGTTTTTAACTTGAAAAACTATTTGCAAAGATAAAATAAAGATGAAGTTTTAGTTTGCATTAACAGACTTTTGTAATGTTAAAATAATCACTTTATTGAGCCAAAAAGTATATCTTTAAGAAAAAATTTACTTACTGAAAAATAAAATTAAGTTGTTCGTTTCTTTTTTGTCAGTTGTAGAAGCAAATATTTGTGAAATTGAGTTGTTATAAGAATTTTTTTCTGTATAGAAATAAATTTTTTTTTACGTACACAAATTCAAAGCGTAGCAAAGGAACAGGCTTGTTTTAAAAAAGTTTACTATTTTTATTTAAGAAATTATTTCTAAACTGTTTTTTAATTGTTGAGTCAAAAGTCATTAACTTTCAACGATAAGGCCATAGAGAAAATAATATGCACCACTTGGAATTATAGCTCTTGGCCGCGCTTCCACTCAGTGGAAAAGTATCACTTTCTTCTCTTGTTGCGTAGGATACTATAAACTTTCCACTGTTACTTCCATAAAAAATCTTTGGTTATTTTAAAATCAAATTACCGCGGTCGTTGATAATTTAAAATTTATTTTTCAATAAACATCAGCCACTTGTCGCTTTTATATCAATTCTTGATTTAGTGTAATTTTTTATTTTTACATTGTCTTTAAATAAAAATTTAATACAAGGACTTTGTCTTTCAGGAAACAATAGATAATAATGACTTAAGAACGGTAATCAGCACTGCGACTATGGATGTTAAATATAGGTGTCTGCGTATAAAAAACTACATTATGTGGTATGATATGACTTTGCTCTATCAATTTGTTCATATTGACATCACATGAACAACTTGCTGCTGCGATTATTGGATCTGTGTTATGAGTGATTACAAACATACATCAGCTCCCTACAAATTGTGGTTTAAGTAAATTTTATTCATTAGTGAAACTTTGTTGAATAATCGACACACAAACACAGACAACCAGGTAGGTTCTTATTAAATAATAATTAGAATAATGTAAGTTTGATGCTAAAGGTTTTACAAATTACTGTAGAAAATGTGTGAGTAAGCAATGTAAATTGTACCGACGTAAATATTAATATCTACATTAAGAAAATAATGAAAACTAAGATAACCAATGATAGTAAATTTTGTTTCAGTAAATATTTTATGTAACGAATACATTATTTGAAATGTATAACAGGGAAATATAATTATGACCGTTTATACATAAAAATTTAAAATTCTAAAAAACCTTATGCTTTCGAGCAGATAAAAAATTTGAACACATTTTGGAATTTTGGTAGTAAATTGATCACACAGTTTTTTCAATTAATTTCAGTCTTCATGCAAGCACAAAATTAGCTTTTGAATAATTCGTAGTAGGTATTGAGTGAACTTTTCGGGCAAATTCCTTAAATTTATTTATGAGCACGACGTGGGTTATTAACATATTTTTAAAAGTCATGACATTTAAGAAACAATGAAATTTTTACAAAAGTTTGCAAAAATAAATGTAAACTGTAGTCCAAACTAAATTTAAAATATATTTCAGAATAATTAATAAAACTCGCAAGCTTCTTGTAATAATAATCTTACAATAATTTATTGGTACTGATAACCCCACATTTTGGTAGCACTTGTTACAGATTTAATATGGCATTGAACAAAATATTTGCCAGATGCACAACAGAATTATCAATCAGTCACGAAAACTTTATAAAAATGATTGGGGTCAACAATAGAGTGATCTTGAGCTACGTGAGCAAGAGTAAAACTTTATTGTGTATACCTAATCTAAATGTTGTTATTCTATGCAATATGTAAGTTTGGAGGGATAATCTTTATTTGTCTAGTTTAAATCCTGTATCGGTGCTTTGTTTACCAACAACGAAATAGCAAGGCAAAGAACTGTAAGCCCGTGATTTTGTTGCCAACAAGTGAACAAATGGGGTTTTGTAAAATGCCAATTTTTCCGTAGCTTTTTAAATGGTAAAGTTAGTTGAAGTGAGATTTTCTGGCACGTACTGCCACTGTATTTACGACGGTTTCTGCACATCTCTGTATTCTGTATTCTTATCCCCTTAAAATCTCCAAACGTATAAACTACACAAAAGGTCCTTGCTTTGTAGCGAGACTAGATGGAGATACTTCTACACAAAAGCAAACACAAACCTTCGTAATTTTTAAGCCATTAGTCTTAATTTGAAAAGTCTCATTAAAACTTCATAATTATTAAAAAAAGGACTCAGGATATTTCTGAACTGATTTTTTTCAACTTGGAGATTTTTGATCAGAAATAATATGTATAATTCAATTTTTTATTTTCAATCTAGACCAGGCTTTACTAAAGTACAATATTTATTAATTTAGCTCAAGTAGATAATAACATTGCAGACAATATGGGCTTCCAAAAATCTACGATAAAAGAAATTTTACAAGAATCAATTTTCTGATCTCGTAGAATTGTTATGAAACTCTACAGTTGTAAGTAAATAAATATAAAATACACAAATTTACTTTTTCAAATTGAGAAAGCTGGAGGCCATGTCACGCTTGTAACAGTGCGGCGTCTGCCTTTTCTTCAATCTACAATAACATTTACTGAATGAATAATTTTCTTTAATTAAATTAATCGGCAACTAACAATTGATTTATGACAGCAATTCACAATTACTGGCAATCATTGAGCCCGTGTTTCTGTCATCAGAGACATAATCTGAAAATTCTGCTTCAAGAGAATATGGGTCAACGAATTTTCCCACTTTTTGAGAAAGAGGAGACGTGACAGTCTCGAGAATGACCTTATCTATAGATAGCCATCTAATCAAAGTAAAATAAACAGGATATCAAATGGCATAATAGGTAGTAAAATATATCATATGTCGTGATCAATCTTGAAGCTCGATTGGCTTGCACTAAAAGCTCTGACCCACAAGCTTGTCTCCAGCAGCTTCTAGCGAGCTTCAACGGAGATGCATCGTCGTCGGGCCAAACTAAATAATATTAAGTGGGAGCTTTCAAACTTATAAATTACTAAATAAACAAAGTCGTTGTGGTGTTCCGCAGAAATATTTTAATTTGTCGCCTGCAACACGAAGACGACACCCAAAGCTCTGACTTATTGCTTGTCAACTGCAGGAGTGTAACGACATGCGTCTGCTGAAACTGTTAACATACTGGCGAAGTGCGAGTGCATATATTACTATGTAAATATACAGAGAAGACATGCAAATTTGCTTGATGGGAGCGTTCAATTATTAAGTTATAACGAAATTGTCGGGGCACCTTCCCGATGGACCTGAGGCGGGCATCGACCGGGTCGGGCGCGAGCTCCAGACTAGAACGGGCACAGGCCCGGCCTGGGGAGTTACCTATCTTCCGGATCTACAATCCATATTTGCCGCCCATTCGACGATTTACCCGATTACAGGCCGCTTAATTTAACTTCGTCATTTAAGAGCACTTGAAAACGTGTTCACTCTAATCTAGTTAGGGAGTTCAGGCAGCTTGAATTCCCGTAATTGATGAATGTAAATACGTCTTTATTTATAATGGCTGTTGTTCACTTATCTTTCTTCGCCAAACTCAGTTTTCTCCCGGTCGAAGCAAACTTCCCGTAAGCTTTTGGCAGTCGTTACGATCAATTCTGCACCTAATTACACGCTGCCTCATAAATTTTGTTACCTCGCCGAGCAAACTTGCTGTCCTGTCCAACACGGCGGATCTTCCTAGTTTTTGTTAAATTTCCCTTATTTAGGATGGACAAGTAATTTGTTGTCATTGAGAAAAACCGGGGACGAAATCTTGTTAGGGCGAAAGCAAATTGTTATGCACTAAAACAGTTGACTTATTTATTCGATGCGGGTGGGGCGGCGCGTGCAAGCCCCCTTCTTGAGCCAACGCTGTTATATAGCGCCGTCAGTCCATCACATGTTCCATTTTCCAGCTTCCAATGCTGGTTTTCCTCCGGCCTCGCTCTTAACCCATCAATATCAGTCCTGGTGGATGAATTTTAATTAGGACGTTGGGAGGAAGTTGGCTCGTCTCTCTACTTCGACGAGAACTGATGGCGGTTTAATGCTGAATATAAGATCACAACACAAGTATGAAATAGAAATTGCCGTTGCAGCTGTGCCACTGGCCCACCACCAAAACTGGGTCATTACGCTATTTGGGTTGAATTCGCGGCGCGAAAGGGCTCGGGGGCGACGATTGCGTGGTTCTCATGCGTAATTCATTCACCAACACGCTTTCTAGTCGATATCTATCGTTTTCCACTAACTTGGAGATTCGAAAATATTTCAAATGGCCCTTTCATTGCCTTCAAGTATTATATTAGGTACCAATAACTTAGCGTGGCAACCCCAAACTTTTGTCCTCAAATTCTGCTTCTATTTCCGCCACTTACATTTAGGCTTTCTTAATGTAGCTTATGACCACTAAGAATAGGTTACTTTGTTTGGTCGATATCTTCATCTTCTTGTCAGGTGCATGACTGAGTTAAGGATAGCGATTTGATGAGCTTGTCTGAACAACATTTTTCTTTTAATATACTTTATGTGCTTTATCGCGTTTGTTTTGTGATATTTATCTAAAACCATTTAATTTATGTTTTATGGTGTTTTAGATATTGCTATTATTTTATTGGAATAATAACTCTTCTCTATTGAGTTTGTCCAAGACTGCAAAATTTAAGCAAATAATAGAAAAAATTTGTATTTTAATGCTTAAGATTAGTCCAGTGATGGAGAGATATGGCAGTATGAAACTAGCGGCGGTTCTTATGAAAAGTTGAGCAAAGCTAGTTTGCCGGCTGAGTTGCATATTTAATGTCAACTTTGCAATAAAGGAGTCGGAGGGAGCGGCTCAATTTTTTTTCAATCAAATAATATCAAATTTTAAAGAGCTTGTCTGAACAACATTTTTCTTTTAATATACTTTATGTGCTTTATCGCGTTTGTTTTGTGATATTTATCTAATACCATTTAATTTATCTTTTATGGTGTTTCAGATATTGCTATTATTTTATTGGAATAGTTACACTTCTCTATTGAGTTTGTCCAAGACTGCAAAATTTAAGCAAATAATAGAAGAAATTTGTATTTTAATGCTTAAGGTTAGTCCAGTGATGGAGAGATATGGCAGTATGAAACTAGTGGCGGTTCTTATGAAAAGTTGAGCAAAGCTAGTTTGCCGGCTGAGTTGCATATTTAATGTCAACTTTGCAATAAAGGAGTCGAAGGGAGCGGCTCAATTTTTTTTCAATCAAATAATATCAAATTTTGATGAGCTTGTCTGAACAACATTTTTCTTTTAATATACTTTATGTGCTTTATCGCGTTTGTTTTGTGATATTTATCTAATACCATTTAATTTATCTTTTGTGGTGTTTCAGATATTGCTATTATTTTATTGGAATAGTTACACTTCTCTATTGAGTTTGTCCAAGACTGCAAAATTTAAGCAAATAATAGAAGAAATTTGTATTTTAATGCTTAAGGTTAGTCCAGTGATGGAGAGATATGGCAGTATGAAACTAGTGGCGGTTCTTATGAAAAGTTGAGCAAAGTTAGTTTGCCGGTTGAGTTGCATATTTAATGTCAACTTTGCAATAAAGGAGTCGGAGGAAGCGGCTCAATTTTTTTGCCATCAAATAATATCAAATTTTGTTTGAATCATGATACTTTTTCCTTCAATTTCCCAATAAAAATGTTTTACGACATCTCGAGCCAGAATTATTTCCAAAACATGTTTCGAGTTGAGATTCTTAATCCTGTTGCAAGTAAAATTTACAAGCATCCGGGTTTTATGCGCTTACATTGTGCTTTTCCGGGAAGGTGCACTGAAACAACACCAGAATTTATATTCCTTCCGCTTGCATTTTTAACGTTACCATTCCTAAGCCCGCGTTAATCCCGACAACATGGTCGGGTTTGTCGGATTGTTTTTGCCCTTTGCATTAAGGTGAATTGAATCGGAGTCGGGCCACATAAAGCCAGCTGATATTATTATGATCTATTGTGGCGGCGTCACAGATAAATCTTTAATAATGAGGACCTTGCATTGAGGAGTCGCTCGTTGTTCCCGGACGCATCAGCTCGAGTGCAGCGCTGAAACGTGAAAGTCGTCCTGCCTCTGTCATTGTTTCCAACCATCCATAACAACCGCAGTTGCTGTTTTCCAGCGTAATATCGAAATAATAATTATGCTGTTTGCTGTACAAATGCAGCTTCTTCACGGTTGTTGCGTTGACAGTGACGACGGTGATATTCAAACTGACCCAGTTTAAATTGTCAAGCATATCAAATTATTAAATGCCCGTTGTCGGCAGTCGATATCTAGACCACCCTTGCGCAATGTCAAAGGGCTTTCAGGATTTCGGCGTTTGTCAGAAATTTGAAAAACTTCTAATAAAATACCGAAATTGATGGGGCGATAAGGACTATTATACCTATGTCAAGAATTCGTAACCCACTCCCACAACCAGCAGACCGCATGCAATTCCCGTTTACACATGAAGGAGTCCCTAAAATAACCAGAATTCTCAACCGATAAAATCCCATCGACGATGGCAATAGGCACCTGATTGCAGCAAATCCAACAGCGTTATATTTCTGACTCGTCTAGGTTCCACATGATCACCTAACCAGCCGCCCCACAGATTTTTGACTTGTGTTGCAGCAATACCTTTATGTCGGGTGGTCTCCGCGATTTTTGCGAGTAAATAAATTTCATTGCTCAACCACATAAAATGTTGGTGTTAAAACCCTCGATAAATAAAGTGTTTGAACTGGAGCCCAATCTTTTAAGATGTCAAATTCCAAACATGCTGGCGAGTACGCCCTCCAACATTCCGTGGAATGCTTGGCTCACCTCTTTGACTCTTTTCAACTTTTTGGCGGAGTAAGTAAACAAAACGCTGGCTATAGTTAACTTTGTTGCTAAACTCCCGATTTCCAGGGCTGCCGGTGTTGACGTTGACTGCGAAAAACCGCCGGGCGCGATAAAACCGTACCTTTACCTGGCTCACCCCCGTAAACGCGCCTCATCCAATAATTGGAAAAACCGATAGAGGTTGAAAGCGGCGTCGATGTTAACATTGACGTGTCTCAAATTGAAATGATTTAGATTCAAAGGGAGAGGAGCACGCGATAATATTACTTTGTATAGCACGTTTGACAATCACTGCACATGCGGATACCCACATTCAAAATATTTCGAAACTTACTGGGGGGAGGCGAAAGAACCCGGCCGATATGGCGAGGCTTAATGCAAATTTTTCTACGAAATTCGCGCAGCTTCCGTAAATTATCAATTTTTATTAGAGTGATGCGCAACGCCTCCACAACGCGGGGGTGAATGTTTGCACGTATAGGGATTTTCCTGTCACTGAAGCGGCTGAAAAAATTAAGGCCGGAACGCTGCCGCGGAAATAATTATCCGAAAAGAATAGCACATGCCATGTCCTCAACGTTTGACGGTTACACAGATATTTCGTTTTTCAGCCATTTATCTAGTGGACGGCACGAGCTTTCGTTTCAGCCCCTTAACATTGTAATTTTCTGCATAACTGTAGGTGGTCACTGAAACACAATCAGTCAAGTGGACCCCTTGGCCATTTTATTATTATAGGTATGAGAGTGAAACAGCGTTAACGACAACGCTGCTAACGCTTTGTGATAAAAAATTAAATACGCGTTGGTTTCAAAACGATATTTTATTTGTACAGCTTTAGCGCGTTGCAGTCGAGGATTATTCCGCTACGTTGATTATGGCGGATGCGCCGGGATAATCGCTAGTGACTGGTTGCTTCCTTATACAGAATTTACCTTCACAGCAATGAATTGTGAACGCAAAATAAGCCTTGAGAGGATTAGGATCAGAAAGAGACTAAAATTACCTTAGTTACCAATTATTAAAAAGGAGATGAATCTTTTGGGTCCTTTTATCATTATGCAGCAAACTGCCTTTTATTGAATCTGTATAGAAAATACGGTCTGCATAAAAACCATTCTCAAGTTTCTACTAACAAACTTATGGATACAAGTAAAGAAATTGCAAAGTACCTATAAGTAGTGAAATAATAATTACTCGAATTTTGCTTGCGAGGCAACTTGAGACGAAATAATTTAATTAAAAAATAAAAACGAATTAAATTCGGCGCGCAGCGTTATGTTCACAGTAACAATAGAGCTTATTGCGACTTTTAGTTAGTGTGGTTGTGGATATCTGGGTAATTAATTGCGTTTTCCTCGTCGATTTGGAAAATTTTCTTAATAATGGCAGTAACTGGTAATGAGCCGGCCGTTATTAATTTTACCGCCCTCATAACTCCTATGCATTTTTTACGAGTAAAGTGGCCGTAACGGGTTTTACGGAGGCGAGGAAAAAATTAGAGCAGCGGCGGGCGGAACGCAGCGGTGAAATTGGGGATGTGGTGGGCGTCGATTTTTTGGAGAATGACGCTCTTAATAAAGGACGGATATCAACAAGTTGTGGAAATCTGTGTGGGCGTCCACTTAGTCCATACGATACGTAAATTGTTTCGATTGCAGTCCGTATTTATTTTAGCCGGCTAGTAGGCATAGTATTTATCTTATGTTTCATTCAGCGACCCCGACCCCTCGGAAGCTCGCAGAGCGGTTCAGCTCAGAGCGAAGCTCAGGCATGCGATATTAGCTGGAGGCGCTGCGGCCCAACTTTGTCTGAACGACTCAAAGGGATTTTTTACCCTACTTTGGCGATAATATGAGCCTCAATTTCATAGAAGAATGTTCTAATTTGCATAATTTATGTCTATATTCCTAATGGAATACAATTAGGGGCTCAAGGGGCTTTGAAGAGATTTACCTTTTATGTGTATTTTAAGTTTTATGAAATTAGCTCGGGGTGTTTGATTTGGATTAAAGCTTTCCGATCGTTAAGGGGCATTGCTCTTTCGATACGTTTTCGAGCAAAATTTGCGAAATTGTGTAAAATGATGTGAAAAATAACCTCCAGTTTTACGAGTGTTTTGGTGACTTCCACCCCGTTTCCAGACGCCATGCAGCGTTCAAATACCGCGGCCATCTGTTGCCGGAAGCTGTTATCGCCATATGTGGCGCTATGAAAAATCAAATCGCACCGCCGTTCGACTATCTTGAATTATTCCAACTTCCATGTAATGACAACGATGCCGAACAGCAATAACACCTCCTTGAAAAAATTTATGTCAAGGGGATATCGAACGCGAGCGATTTGAAAGAGTCACTGTCATTCTCTGACGTCACTTCAGGAAACGTAAGTGGCCGTGTCGAAATCTCCCCCAGGCAGGGCAAAAACAAAACATCAGTAAACGAGCATTAAAATAGGGGGTAAAAAGGAGAACGCGATCACCATAAACAGCTTGATGGTATATAGGTATCGATTTACCGTTGGATTTTTTAACTGAAAACAATTAAGTTAAGGGAAACGCGGGAAATATCGAAGGAAATTGAAGGCGAACCGAGCAGCTGCAGCCGTAAAAAGCCTTCAAATATCGACTTGAATGCCGCATTTGATGCCTATTTGATTACTCAATCGTTATAAAAAGCCGATGTTAACATCTTTGACGATACACAGATTGGGATTTCTTCCCTTGTTCTAGCTAGATAAACCCCGGGCCAGAGAGGAGGTTTTTGCTAGCTATTATCGAAGGGATATTAAATAATTACGAGCACTCAAACGGCAATCGATGATAGTTTCGCCTCCCCCAATTATTAATCTGTGACACAACCGACGCCGATAGCAGCCGTAAAAAACAATAACATTGGGCCCTAAACTTCTAAGTGCCTACATTTTTAATCACTTCTACTTTGAACCCCATTTGTTGGATTTAGAAACATAGACGCTAAAGAATCGCTATAGAAACCATCGAAGAATATTTTGCATCCTTCTTTAAATTCAGATTAGAATGTCCTAGTTGAAAATTGCAAGTTACATTTGTTGATCTGACTTGCTTTCCAATCACATCAGAACGGGAATATGGGTGACTCGCGTCGTTATTGCTATGTGAAAAAGCAAATAAGCCTCTGAATGCTCGCCCCGTAATTTCATGGCCCCGAATTCAATCCCCGACAAGGTCCATCTTTTATCGAATGTTGATTAGAGAAGGTTATAAACCCCATGGTGCTTTTGTTTAATGAGTAAATAAAAAGAGTAAATAGGTACATCGAATTAAGTTACGCGTTGGAAGTTTTCATTTAGAAGTTACAGGCTCGAGCAATTTACGTTTCGAATTTTATAGAACGGAACTGAATTTGGTTCAATGCTGAAATATATGTATCAAATGGTAAAACAAGTTTGTTATCAAACATCCAAGGATCCGGAAGCGGTCCTTCGATTGCTCGCGTTAACTTTGGTTTGTTTGAATGTTTACATTTCCGGCCATTGTAAGCGTGGGTCTTGACTGAAGGAATATTTAAAAAAAGAAACGGCAACCGCTTTGAGCTTGAAAGTTCCTGTGGTAGAAGGCATATTCAAAAGTGATCCAATCTCATTATTAGACGCTTCAGAGAAGATCCTAATCATCTTCATAACTTGTGTAACTACAGCGCCTGTGTAAATCTTCCCCAACTTTTATTGCGAAACTGATTACACGAATCAAATATTCAGCTTCGTTAAAGTACATATCAACATTAATTATAGAACCCAACTATCAACTCCAATTACTACAAGCTATTAACATTGGAGTTTCCCGGCATTCAGAATTTGATATACTTACACCCACCGGTTGTGCGAACGTCGTTTTTAATTAGTCAGAAATCGCTCTCCCAACTTACCTAGCAAAGTAGTTATACTTCGGCTGCTCAATAAAACTTTCGCAATATCCGCAAAAATTGGCCCAATGCTAGTAAAATCAACACTACCTCCCAAAAGTGGTTCAATTTATTGAGATTAAGAGTTAGTTTTGTTGCTTCCAAATTAACCTATTTTTTATCAAGAAATTTTTGAGAATTAGTTAACAATTGCTTCCAGGTATTATTTTGGAGATAAATCGTAGGTATATTTAAAAGGTGGAGCGAGGACCGGGGTTCTAAGAGACTTATTTATAATTTCGGGTGGATGGTCGGGCCGATGGTAGTCGGTGTTTGCGCATCACCAAATGCGAGATTCCCAAGTTATCGTTAGCGTTAAACGCCTTAATGGCTGTCTATAATACTGTAGTCCCCAAATTTACTTAATAATTGAGTTACTTTAGACACAATAATGCTCCGCAGCTGTTAGTGTAATTTACACGTAACGTGACATTGTACAACACTCGAAGATTAATTTCTTATGAAATACCCCGTTGTTCTCTCACCTCGTCCTTCTTACCCCCTTCAGTTTTCCCCATGCCGTAAACAGGCGCTAAAAATAGTCCTCTGCAAATGAAAGACTTTTGTCAGCGTATTACCGCTAACTAGTTCACTATTATTGTCGTAGGGGGTTTTTGGTCAACAGACCAAAAACTTGGGCAGTAAAGGGGTAATAAAATTGGACGAGGTCTTAAAGTTCCGACGTAACGCACCAACGTAACTGTAAGGAAAACTGCTGCGAGAGCATTTTTTTAATTGGTGCGGGTAACTCAAAGCAGAAGGGAAAGGTAAATTTGCACAAGAACTACAATACTTCCTGCGATTACCTTACGACTGAAATACTTTACTTTTGCGGTTCTAAAACTCTCGACCACTGATTGTCTTCAACCTCAAAGCATCTCTTGAAGATATTTTTTTTTGGACGGAATAATGCCGTAGTGGTTATTACTTGTCACAAGATTAAACATGTGCACTTTGTGGATAGTCATAAAATAGATCACTCATAACGGGATAATTTACTTACGTCTGTGAAATAAAGTCTTATCAGAAATGCAAGTGGAATTAATTAAATGACGCTGCTCTATTTGAAGCAATCATTAATTCATCAACTATTTCGTCATATATCTTTAGTTAGAGGATATAATTAAATTTTAATGTTGCCGTAATGGATTACACTTGGATAAATAATAATGTTCGAATTCACGATTCGCCCGGCGCCTCCGCCATTTGTGATCCTTAGCGCGTACCTACTGCTTGATTTACAGTTTCTAATTGAAAGTGTCTTTAAAATTATTTTGTATTGTAATAACTAAAAATCGTAAGGTTGTCAATTTTATGCTTCTTTAAAACTGGTTCCAACACATCCCTGCTTACTCTTATTCGTAGGCAATTGATTTCGATTCATGTAATTATTAAATTTTGCGGTTCATATTGAGTTAATTTTTTTTAAAATAAGAAATAATTATTTTAGTCAAGACTTCTGCTGTATGTGGTCTTAAAAATAAATAGATCGTCGACTTACATGTTTAATAACGAGACTAGATTCACCCGGCACCTTCGCCTTTTCTTACGCCTACTCACGTATGTGACTGCTGTCGGAGTTCCCGAGTCGTACTCGAGTTGTATTCAATCTAGAAATTACCTTTCTTACCCTGCTTAATTGTGTAGGTTTCTCTTAATAAGCTTTATAATTACTTATATTAATTTACGTTGACACCCTATTAACGCATTTTGTTTGAATCGTTTAGGTAGGGCGGAGCAACATGCGGCGTCCAGCCTGCAGGTCCTCGTGACAACATGAACTCGTCGCCGACGGAGAACACGTCTGTCATCAACGCTCCGCACGAGGCCACCTATTCCATCACCCAAGTCGTCTTTATCGGTACCATAGGTAAGCGTCGGCCTCCCTTTGTGTTCCTTCTTCGAGGACATCGCCTTTATATTGCTGTTGCGAGAGTTTGTATTTCCAACATGTTGCGAACAAGTGAAGAACCCTTTCTGGCAATTTGCCCGTCCATGGAGATAATAAATGACTGAAATGGTGCGAATGAATGATTTAAGAACGCATTTGGTGACATAATGAAACAATAAAATCCAATGTAATGCGCCAATTAATTTGAGCTTTGTCTGCCCCGCCAGCTGCAATCCTATCAGTGATAACAGTGGTAGGAAACATTATGGTAATGATCTCCTTCAAGATCGACAAGCAACTACAGACTATAAGCAACTATTTCCTCTTCTCTCTGGCCGTGGCCGACTTCGCCATTGGACTAATATCGATGCCTCTCTTTACCGTGTCTACGCTCCTGGGGTACTGGCCCTTGGGGCCCCTCGTCTGCGACACTTGGTTGGCCCTCGACTACCTCGCTAGCAATGCCTCCGTGCTCAACTTGCTCATCATCAGCTTCGATCGCTACTTCTCAGTCACAAGACCGCTCACCTATCGCGCCAAGAGAACCACCAACAGAGCAGCAATCATGATAGCGTGAGTGTTCCGAGGTGCCGCGGAAATTTTTACAGCCATTTTCTGTTGGCCTTCCATCAATAGATGATAAATCTAAGCCCATTTTATTACGCGTGCCAATAAAACCGGACCGTATAAAATATTATTGAACTGGCAGATTATTGGATTGTACGGGCTTCGAAATAAATCGCGTCGAATATTTTTCCTTATTTTATTATTGCATTTTGCGATTTAAAGGATGGCGGGAGAGGGGTCAACTTCTCCAGAATCGAATAGCAGCATGAACGGAATAGCAAAATGCAATTCTCTTTCATCTCACCCAGCATTGCACGTAATTTGACGACGAGCTATCGCAAAAAGAGAGTCGGGAATATAATTGAGACGAACAAAAAATGTCCATTTATGACGCGATTAAGTCCTCTTCGAGTTTAGATCATTCTTGTTCAGGGTTGAAGTCGTCAGGTGTCCTCTTGTAGCATTTCCATCGCATAAAAGAAAACTAATCTGCTTTCAGATGCGCCTGGGGTATAAGCCTGCTGCTGTGGCCACCCTGGATCTACAGCTGGCCCTACATCGAAGGCGAGAGGACCGTACCTGAGAACGAATGTTACATTCAATTCATCGAAACGAACCACTACATCACTTTTGGCACGGCCATTGCCGCCTTCTATGTGCCCGTCACCGTTATGTGTTTTCTCTACTGGCGCATCTGGCGAGAAACGGAAAAGAGACAAAAAGACCTCCCGAATTTGCAGGCAGGCAAAAAAGACAGCAGCAAAAGGAGCAATTCCAGGTAAATTTACCGTAGTGTCTTTTTACAAGTCTGTTAGGGAGTAGAGAAAATGTTGGTTTAGTTCTAACGAACTGACAACTCCTGTTACTATCAGGTGAGATTAATTTCTAGTTATTTTAAACGTATCCTTTATTATTTTTAATTTTGGTTTGCTAAATATTTATGTAAATTTAATTGCATGCGCAAGCTCATAATTGCATGCAACTCGCGGTGGTTTAAGGTCAAACTGTTATTGACTGCAAGGATGCGTACATTCGCATATCTACTCAACAATCCCACTAAATTAGTTCATATCAAACGGGGGTTGTTCTATAAGCTTGGAATGTAACCTTCATCTTAATGTCAAAGTGGACAGGCATCTCATGCTGGCTAGAATAAGAAACCAAGCTTTGTAACCCGACAAGTGGAATTTACCTGCAAACTAATTTTGCCGAGTAATAAGCAGCCTACTAGGTAGGTCAAGCAGATGACAAGTTGGTGCAAAATATCTTAGTTAATTGGTCAATAAAATATCAAATAATTAAAAATTTATATTTTGCGAAAGTTGAGAAATAAACTAACGATTCAGTAATTTCAAGTGACTGAATTTGCACCACTAGCAATTTAGGGAGTTTAATTTAAAAATGACGAAACCAAAAAAATCTAAGATTTTTCATATGCATTGACAGCAATAACAACAAGAACGTAAAATTGAATAAGTACCAAGTTTGCTGCTCTCTTTCAAACTTTGTTACCCAAAAGCTAAAGGAATTATTAATAGGGCTGATGGTGGAATTAATTTGTTCCACAAACCCAAATTTAATACCTGGTTGCCCAACTGTACAACTTGAACATGCATCAGAGTTTATACGGTTGGAAAGTTGGAACAATTAGACAACGCGGTAGCCCTACAAACACATGAGTAATGAATTTTATAAAAGTCAGCTACAAACCAAAACCATGCAACTAGTAATTTTGGGTCGGCAGCAGCAGATTCAAGATTTGTTACTTTAATTGAAAGATTGTCGTGTGAGATAAAAAATTTGAAAAATTTGGCAATTTTCTCGATGCAAAATAAATTTACTACTTTTACTCTTTCATAATAAAACTTTAAAAATCAAAATATTTGTCTGAAAAGCAATCTGCTCAGTGAAATATCTTAAAAACTTCATCGACGCATTAACTAATATTCTTTTAAGTTGTGGAAGAGTTGCCGAAAGGAACCAGAATTGGGTAAACACAAATACGAGACGAAAAAATAAATTTGGAGAAGTGTGGAGAACGTAAATACACCTCTAGTAATTAAAATAATTTCGAGTCGGGTGGAGATCACAGAACGCCAGGCCGCAATTTGATAAAGTTAGATTTATTATTGACTCTCGGCGAAATTAAGGCACGTGTGCCAGAGCAATATGTATGTAAATCACATTACTTCAAATAAAGTAAATAGGCAAATTTGAACTTTTCGAGTGCAAATTAACGCGGCTGATATTTGGCGCCGTCGGCGAGAACCTTGCGAAATTCGTCAATCAAAGATTAGGGATGATGCCGACGTTGCATTAGTTGTAGTGGAATGATGTATGGCTGCAACGGATCGAACAATGGAGGTCACACACAACGCATCGCTAATTAGCCGGAAGATTAATTAATCAAAAATTGCACACGACGCCTAATTAGATTTTGGACTGAATGCTTAAAGTGAGATGAGTGGATAATAAGGCTTAGATTACCATTAAACAGGAGAAGATGTAAAATTAGCAGGATATACAATGAAGACTTAATTATGGCAGGAACTTCGAATAAGCGTTCGTTTCAAACTATAATTCCTAGGTGGAATAAATTAGCTCGTTTACGCCCTCGTTCTACTTTATTTAGTTTCGAATAGCGAGGGGTTACGCGTGCGTTTTGATATTCCTAAACCCCGCCGTAAAGCAAAGCTCACCCGGAAGTTAGGCACAGCACTGAAAAAGTTCTGACAGAAACATATGTTGCTAGGTTTCAATAAAAAAAAAATTGGAAAAATGTACCTGTTGGTTAGGTAGAGACACGTTATTAACCGAAGCGCTGATCCTGCGTTTGAGGGTGACTGCGTTATGACGTTTTCGCATCCACACTTTTTTCTTGAGCAAATATTTCAACTGTTACCTGTCACCTGTCTACGAACGTGCGTGTAAAACGGAGGTACATAAAACATATTTCGATATTTCTGTCACAAACAATCCGGATCTAAATACTACAAAATGTTCATTTTCACGCCTGAATTCACCCTGCATGCAAGGGAGAACCCAATATTTGATGCAGCAATAATAATATTGAAATAGGTCGTCGAGAGGCAAACAATGATTTGAATTCCGTGTTTGGAGTGTCAATCCTCATGGGCCGGGTGAATACCCGGCGCCTCCACCATTTTCAATAAAACACGGATAGGTATGGCAAACTTTAAAAATAGAATACAATAACGCAACCAAATTCTCTCTAAAGATCACAAATATGAGTAACTGAAGACATGCCAGTTAAATAGCCTCTAGGTCTAAAGTTTATGCTTGGAAAAATAACATTATTTTACCTAAAACATCATGTACAGTCCTGATCACACAGGTGAACCTGCGGTTGCACCTAAAGTAAGAGCAAGATAACAACTTGTGCGTTCTTTCCTTTGACAATCAAAACTATAGAAATGTCATGGTCAAACGGATCGGTTTTGGGTCTCCTCAAAGAACTGAAGGAGGTCGACCGCTACCCTATTTTCTGCCCGGCCGCCAATTTGTCTTCAATGTTTGGAGACTAGCAAAAAAGTAAACAAATTACAATAAGTACCCTAGTCAGACATTAAATGTAGATGATGTCTTCTTAGCTACAATTTAATTGCCGCTGTCTGCCTCTCTAATTTTTTAATGCTGTTAAGTGCCTGTGTCAATGCAGCGAGAACTAATGAGGGCCAGTTATTAAAATCGATTAACTCCGAAGTCCGAAGCAATTTGCCATAAGTCTCAGTTAATATCCGAAATAAATTTGCTTAACGAATGCACTATTTCCTTTCCCTCGACGCTGAGCTGCATCCTGAAATTCAATTTTAGTTGAAATTGCACAAAATAGTAGAGTTTTGAAAATAGACCACTAAGAATTAATGACCTCCCCCCTAAGCTGCTTTTTCGTGAATATTTTTTTTGTTTATTTTTTAGTTCTTCTCGTCCTCTAGCCTGGACCGATGTTTGGAGAGGTTCCTTTAGATGTTCGGTGTAATCAGTGTTGCAAACAAAATGCTTTAAAAACCAGCTAATTATGTTCACGCAGTGTATTCGTGTGCAGTGACGAAGCAAACAACGCTTGTTCGACGGTGGACCTGGAGGAGTGGAAAAGGCCCCGATCCGAATCATCGACAGGGGCCGACACCGATTCCGTCTACATGCACAGCTCAGTTTGCGTCGACCACCATCGACGGAAACGACCGGTTAGTAGCATTAGTGGAAACAAATCGATTAACACCACTCATCAAAACTGAAGCAATTTACCGAACTTCCGCAGGGTCTGAAATTATAAGTTTATATTTGCCACTGGTTGCTAATTTCCGGACGCCCTATTTGATACTTCGCGTCAAATCGATCCTGCAATTATCATGACCACAATTTCAGGAACACCGCTTCGCGGAGGGTAGGGCAGCAGTTACAGTCAAGCAGCAAAGCACGTCATGGTCCTGTCGCGTTTAGCCCAATTGGTTTTGAAATATTTAGGTCTTGAGCGATATGTCTACTATGACCTATGAAAGTTTTTTACTACTTGTAGATAATTTGATCCCAGATCAGTAATACCAAAACTTGAGTACCTGACCATTGCGCATCCGTCAGTTGAGCTTCTTCTTTTCTTGTAGGTACCTACCCTTTGATGGATCTGAGGTTAAATTAATGGAAATGATATTTTTACTACTTTCAAATTTTTTATAGGATTGTCGATTCTTTCTCGAGTTGTACGAAAGCGTCAAAAAATTTCTTAATTTTTTTTTAAGCTGACCAGTCTAACTTTTCTTATTAACAATACGTAGATGCCTTTGATCCAATATTAAATGGCATTACAAAACTATTTTATTTTTGAGAGATCCTTGGAGCAGCCCTTGGCTTTTGCTGCATCTTGTGTTGCTGTGCCCTCTTAAACAAAGAAACTAGCAATGAAGATTAGTTTTAGAGGCAAAGTTTGCGATAGCGTCGTTGCTTCACTCACGATCTTCTTGTTGACCTTTGTGCCACGTTTGGTTCTTCCGCCAGGAAATGAAAAGTTGATGTCGACAATAACTGCTGATCTACTGAAAGGTTGGGAGATGTCACGGTGCGGGAATGACGTTCACCAAGCAAATCGAGGCTTGTTTTGAACAATAATATCAGTAAATAATTCAAACCGTATATCAAGCGGAAGCTGTCATACTATTGGCTGTAATGAAACAGCGAGTATGCCGAATATGGTTATTTATTAAATTTCCACGTGAATAGAGCGGTTTTGCTCCACGCCTGCCGTTACCAAACAGCGCATTGTTAATTAAAAAATTATCTCGCTGTTAGCACGAAAACTGGCTCGATTTTAATATTTAATTGGGCGAAATATCGGGAAAATTCGACAAATCATAATTTCACAAGAAGTATCTCAGACTATGGCACCAAATCGATTTCTGGTAGAAGCGGCAATATCGCCCTTCCTCTTCCGCGATCGCGGGATCTAATAGGAAATTGAATAACTCATTTTATTTGCGGTGCGATGCAGGAGATGGAGATGGCTGCTATCAGCAAAGATGCGGCAGAAAGTAAAAGCCAAGAAATTCGGGATTGGGGTGTATAATTCGTGTCGGTTGTAAACTACAATATTTACTTACTAAGATTCGTACACTGTGTCCAAAGTTCAAAATGTAACATCTCAAGATCTCCAATAATGCAAATGCTATAAAGACATTTTAGAAACAAGATATCAACTAATTTTTTTTTAAATTAAAATTTTTGTTAGCCAAAGTTATTGGCAATTAAGATTTACTTCTAAAAGAATCTAAGATACTAGATGTGAGCGTTTCAAGAATTGCCATTAAAAGAGGAACCAAACTCCAATAATATAACTCGAGAAGAACTTAACGAAATCTTAACTGCTTCTATGCAATAGAAATGATTACAGATATTTATTTGTCAAAGATTTTGTAATAATATTTATAAATAAAAAATTGTTTATCTTCAACATTACTTGCGCAATTGACATTAAACAATATATTAAAATTTGTCGGCAACACGTAACGAGGCATCAGATTTGTACACCTCTTCACACTTATTAAAAATGATTTTAAGAGCACCACCTCATTATGTTGTTAATTTGACAAGCTACCAATTGTAACGGCGTAGACAGAAAACTGCTAATATTTGCCCATATTGACCCTTTTTTATTTGTAGCGACGGGGTGGATACTTGTCTGGGCTGTGGAGGGTGAGAGCTTGGTGCGTGGCGTGGTGGCACTCGGGCAGGGAGGACAGCGACACGGAGGAGGAGAGTCCCAGCGAACAGGGCCAGGGCTGCATCACTCCCGTTTCCCTGGACACGCCTTTACAAAGCTCAGTATCTCGGTGCACTTCCCTCAACGTGATTAGGTGGGTAATTCCGTAGTCGACACGAACGTGCTAAGTGTGTCGTTCAAAAATAGTTCGATCTGAAGAGGGATGATTTTTAGGGATCCATACGTCAGCACTCTGTCAACACAACGCGAACTACCGCACACTCAGGCCAACATGACCCCAACTCGGCTAGCACCGAGAGACTCCCGGAGCTTGCCAACAGGAAACCGTTTGGCAGGCCGTTCGGTTTCCAGTGACAGCGTCTACACGATCCTGATCCGTCTTCCCGGCGATTCCAGCGAAGGTACCGGCTGCACCGAAGGGGCTTCGATCAAGATGATTCCGGAGGACGTGCAACGGGCCCGATCGCACACTTCCGACGTCGATTACTCGATGAACACGATCCACGCCAACCACCTCAACAGACGTCCTTCGGCCATGCCAGACATCCGGATTCCGCTCAATGCCAAAATCATCCCCAAACAGCTTGCAGGAAAAACGTTACTGGCCAACGCCACCAAAAACCAAGGCAAGAAAAAGAAGAAAACCCAAGAGAAGAAGGCCGACAAAAAGGCGGCCAAAACCCTATCGGCTATCCTTCTTACCTTCATCATCACGTGGACGCCGTATAACGTCTTGGTGTTGTTGAAGCCGGTCACGGCGTCCAGTGCTCGTATCCCGCCCCAGTTATGGGACTTCTTCTACTACTTGTGCTATATTAACTCTACCATCAATCCAGTGTGCTACGCCTTGTGCAACGCCAGTTTTCGGCGAACGTACCTGCGAATCCTTCAGTGTAAATGGCACAATAGGAACCGCGCCGCCATGAATCGGGGCTTTTACAATTAACGCCCCCCGTGCGGATGTGGCGATGGATTTGCGGATGCACTTTGCCCGTTAAAAGAGCCATTTCCGATGTTTGTGCAGAGGCTAAGTGGATTTTCGCGCGACCGCCACTCTCCCGAGAGATATCTCCCCAACGAACTCCCCGGAGTATTTCTAGATGTTTTTATATTTGTAAATGTATACCGCTCAAACCGTGTTCTAAATCGTGCGTGAGGACTGACATGGTAGGTTTAATAATGACAACAAAATGATATTTATACATAATATAGAGGCTGTGTGTTAGATTTAGTCTTATTTGTTCGTGGCAAGACCAATCTTTGGACACCCATAGCATTTATCGACGTGCTGACGGCTGTCTTCCACCTTCCACACCTGCAACGTTGACGGCAAGAACTGGCAGGACCAGGAATCGACGTCGCTTGCCCAAACCAACTATGTTAGATAGACACCAACCCGCCCAAACCACTTGGAGCTTCAACCATCAGGGACCTTCCTCGATCCGCCATCGATTTAAGAACGTACCCAAAGACATTTATTGTACCTATTCTGTGAATAGAAATTGCTTTGATACAAACCACACGATTCTTTGTTATCTTGTACTTGAGATCAAATGAGTGTTGTGATTCTTGATAGAACCCGAAGCTCCAAGTGGTTGCATCCTGTATCTGTTACCAGTTACCTGAGCGGTCCGGGAACTGAAACGAAGAAATAATACACATCCCATCCATCGGCCCGTTGTATCTATGTCCATTGATGAATTGACGTATTGTGCCTCTCCGCATCCGGGTTTCTTCGGAAACCCGATCACCCTTGTATTATTTGTTCAGTTCGGGAAACAGCACCAGGGCCAGTCTGGAGCTTCGTAGCGCCTCAATGTATAGCGATTATGTTTAGAAGCAATAATCAGCGATGATACAATAAAATTTCCCCATTTACCTATACGTTACCAAGAAGAAACAACAATGTGCCAAATTATCGCAACGATCACATAGATGTTACCTCTATCCTTTGTGGAGTTCCATTGCAATATGATAACAAGTTCGTGTAATTTATTGGATGAAAAAACACAACATGTACTTTGACAATCTCTAATCATCTCGATGTTTCGCGACCATCTCAGTATGTTTTCGTCATGCTCCAACCAGCCATGTTTAATTATTATCGGCGCCATCGACCCCTGCGATGGGCAAACTCGGAATTATATTAATTCAGTGATTTTTGGAAGCGGAAGCCGTGTTATTTCGTTGAAGAAATTTGGTTTAGCCGCCGGCAAAATAGAGTCATGATGTTATCAACGCCCTGTGTGGTTTTAGAAAATTCGACATCATAAACAGGAAAAATTCGAAAAAACTGCATCGTCTCTTCCTCTTTTTAATCACGATATTCACGGAGGTTTATTAAATACTCACCTGGTTCCTCGCTTCCATCGGTACCTTTTCTCCCGTGCCAAAACTAGAAAGTGATATTCAGATACAGGTAATAAGTAAGATTTTTTCTCCCCTCGTATTTAATAAATCGACGTGGGTGCTACACCAAATACAAAACGAGGTTCCCATGGTAGTACTGTGAAGGAGTCAAGCGGTTGGTGTGGCAGCCGCCTGGCTCTTTTGGGTGAAATTTTGTAAACGACCCAACGGAACTTTCAATGTAACTATTGACGCACATTAGGTACAATTTATTATAAAATAAAACCACAAGGAACGAGACTTTTGTAACATTTACCATTCCCGATATAAATAGTGGTTTGTAAATGATGTTAATAAATAAAATGTTGTTTTATATACTAATATAATAAAGAAATTTTATTAAACTTCCCATTATTAAATCACTAAAAAAGTTACGGGTATTATAAATATAATGTTAATGAAGATGTATAAATTAAATGAGATAATAAAGCTAAATTAAAATAGACTACAAGCTTTACTTGATGTTTTGGATGTTAGCTTTAAGGCCGACCGAGCGTTTAGGGAGGAACCGCGAGACTTTTCCTCGACCCTTACTCCACAAACGCTCGCCTTTACCATGTGCTAGAAATAATTTTACAGTCTATTCTTCTAGCTCCCTTATGACACTTTCTAAATTAAAATACAATTTATGTCAATTTAACGCAAAGTTTTTTAACTCGACACCTTGCCAAGTCGTGGTCTCAAAAGGAAAATCATCATCAATCAATACCAACGCTCGACACCAAAAGCATAAAGCTGTAAAGTCTATGGGTAGAAACTGATTAGTTAAAGGCATTATAAGTGCAACCCCGTAAAAAATTGCCGGAAACACCAGAACTCGTGGAAATTTCTCAAAATCCGCTACTTCATTAGTCACAGATACGAGACGTCGTAGGGATTTGGTGGTTGGGGCGTGTCTGGTGGTACTTTCAAGTGGTCGTCACTTTCGTCTTCGGGCGCGATGGTGCCTTGTTTTTTCAAGTTATTTCTGAATTTGGCCGACTGGATCCGCTGCTGCAAAATCTGAAATCGTTTTGATATTAATAACTTGGAGCCATCAATCATGCGTTGTTGTCAAAATAGAGGAACATTCAATCGCGCCTAGCGAAACGATGCATTGTTTGGTTGGGGGCTGGCAATTAGGTATATCGATGAGTTGGAAGCTTACGTGTATCTAACCCATAAAGCACTGACAAGCGAGTTGACCTTTCACTAGCTCGACTGATTTATTATTAAGTAGTGTTTATGACCGTGTTTATCGGAGTTCTTGATTTTTATTTGCTACGGATCACTGAGAACTAATTCAATCTTGTTGCGGTTAACCGACCGCCCTAAAATCCCTTTGGAAGTGATGGGTCAAAAGTCAAAGTTATTGGTATTTGGGTTTAATTCTTTGATAATCAATAATCCTGTATTAGCAATTGTTTACTTATTCGGACCATGTAATTCTAATCTTTACGAAATTGAATAATTGGATAATTTTCAGAAAAAGTTTTTGATGACTTACTTAGAATTATTTTTATCCACCCCCATATAAAACTTTTATAACTAATAAATACTCAATAATGCTAAGTTATTATCTCCGCTCTTTATGTGAGTCTAAGATTAGTCCCAAAAAGTTATTCATGTAATAACTCTCAGGCTTGCGTTATAACCTAATTTTTTTTTACTACCAGGCGTAAAATCTTATAGTTAGGTTAAATATAATATAATAATAAAAACAATAAGGTATCGATTTTTGTAAAATTGTTTTTGAGTTCTAACCCTGAGACTTCAGTAAGCAATTAAACTGCAAAGTTAGTTTTCAAGAATTTCTTGAGCGGTATTATTGGCATTAATTATTAATAGTTATTATTGTGGCCAACTATGAGACGTAGGACTAACCTGTTGTCGCCTAATCTCTGCTTCGTCCAGCTTCTCTTGCAGCTTAACCAAAGTTACTGTAGGACTAGTCTGTTGCTCCTCTAACCGCTGAAACCTCTTTGGTGGATGTTTCTTTATGATACTTTCCTCCCCTTCTTCCGGAAAAGCGATTTCGAACGACATACCATTCACTACACATCAAAATTATAAAACTGAATCAACAAGCCAACCAGTACCACTCACCCGCTTTCTGCATATTATTAACTGTAGCAGTCTCTAAAATCTCAGTCTGAGGATCCTCCCCTTCCAGTGGCGGCACATCGGATAAACTTTGCGGTATCGAAAATTTCCGCGTTTCCGCTGTATGGCCGTTGCTCAATTCCGTTACTTTGTTGTTATCTAAAGGTTCTACGGTCAAGTTCTTGGCAGCGCTGCAACCCATGCCTGAAAAATATTGGCATATTATGGAAATGAATGAATAGTAAAGGTCTGGAAACTATTCTATTTGCATGTCGAAGTTCAAGGACTGTATAAAGAGAAAATATGGTGGCAATTACTATCACGATAGACGTTGATATTGCTCCGCCTTTTTTTCATAAGAAATGAAGACCGTTAACCCCAATTTCTGTAAAACTTACTTTGTTTAGCTATTGTTAGCGAACTTTTAATTTAGAAAAACTTTTTCAGGAAAGCCTAGACAAGGTGAAGGTTAATTAGTAGGGGTTGGCCGGGTGAGTACCTTAATTTTCGTTTCAGTAGTAATGGTCAAATCGAGTTGATTAGGGGAAAGCTGAAGGAGCTTCAAAATTGGTTTTGAATTAATAATAGTTTTATTCAATCATTGTCTGTCCTAGTGTTTGTTGTGAGTGACGTTCTCTGTATACCTCTAAATCGATTGGCATGTGCTTTCAGTAAAAATATATTACATTTGGTCTAACGGCATGATAAAACGTGAATCGATAAATATTATAACAACGCGTTTCAGTCATTAAACCTGTAAAATGTTTCATGCTGGCATCATTAACTATTCGACATTGTAAAAGGGGTTTCAAGTAACAATTTGTTTTCAGAAATCTTTCCATCATTACTACCTAATTAAAATATTTGACTAATTTGTGACCGTGAAAAAATTGTTTGTAATAGGTCTGTTTTTCAATAAATGCCAAGTATGCAGAAATATATTTGAATAAAACAAGCGGGAAGTGGCACTTACTCGCAACTTCAACCACTCACATACTTTTCGCCTTTATGATAGCAGCATTCGTAATTTAGATTTATTAATGGCTTCAAAAATGCCACTCTAATCTAATTTATGTTACATTTAAACCAAATTAGTTCGACACACTGTCAAAAAAGTGTCAGATAATTATGAAACTTACAGTATTTTTAAACTCTTTCCCCTATGTTAACAATTGACTTAAGAACCTTCATTGATGTATTTTTTCTTTACTTTGTAAACTTATTCCTCAACCATTGAAAATATTTAATAGTTTTTTAATCCTCATATTAAAATACTTTTCTTTAAACTTACCGAAGACTATGACGAGTCCGGCGATTTTGAACCCAGTTCGTTGTGAATGTTGTAGAGTAATCACACAGGTATTTGTTTGTTAATGTACACGCACTTACTAAAGGGTTACTTTTGTATTAGTTGCGGGGTTGAGCACCTGGCTCGGATCATGCGCCCTGCTTATGTTTACTGCGACCATTTATCAGTGAAACGTTATGTGGGTCGTACGGAGAAGGTAATAAATGTTGTAATTCATGTGAAAATGTTTAACATCATACAATTACCAATTTTTTGTCATTTTTACAGAATCGCTTATATCAAATCCGGGGAAAGAATTTACTCTTCTTGTTAAGTAAGTACTCATAATGCATTCTTGGAATACTATTTATTTGCTTTCACTGACTATTAACAATTTTAGATGTTTCAGACTAACTAAAAATATATATAAAAGTTTGTGTTCAATTCATATTAATAAAGTGAAAATTTGTGCTTCCTAGTAAGAAAATCAATCGTAAGTAAATAATTAATGAGATTTTGTTTTAAAATTTGTTTCAACTATTGAGTCTAGAATACTATAATAATTTTACATGAGGTAAATTGAATATTTACAAAAAATAATAATTTGATAGATTTAGCTGTTGATTGTTGATAACTCATCAGCCTAGATAAAATATCAAAAAGTTTACGTGGTTTTAATAAATAAAGAGTATTGACAATAAAGATTGAATGCTAACCTGTAATCGTTCCTAGATCTAATAAACGACTGCAAATGTTGCGTGCTTAGGCATCATTAATAACAGAAGCGCTTTCTTAATTATTTCTGACACCCTAGAATTTGAAGATATAATCTGCATAATGTACATTTATATTATTATAAAGTTATCTTGAAGAAAACAATTCCAATCTTCATACAAGAGATGTCAGACAGGGGAAGCAAGGAGGCTTTATCCCGTACCCTCACTTATAAACCTTTATTAATAATTGGTATACAACTCTTGCGGCGACTACGTAATAGGGGCTGCCTAAGAGGTAACCACTAACAACGCTGCGGTTCTGAACGCGCTGAACCGCAAACACGATGCTTGAAATTTCATTTAATAAAAAGCTTCTTTTTATGCGAATAGAAAACCACAGTTTTCAATCTGATCAAGATGATGATTAATTTTATATAAACGACAACAGAATCAGCGGGAAGTACATCAGATACGTAGGTACCTACTAAGTTACAAATATAATTAAAGGGTCATTTTAAATTTTTTCGAAGCTATGGTTCTTTTGCCCTTCTGTATACCGAGTTGGACACAGTAAATTCTCTTACAGTAGTATAAGCTCACATTTTCTGAAGACATTTCTGTGAGAGAACTATATATTTTGAACGCGACGTGTTGCCATCATGGATAACACTTGGATACACTTTTTTGTCTTAGAAACTATAGAGCTATCAATAATCGATGAAAAGAACAAAGCTTTCTGGTTTTCTAAGACTTTTAGAAAGTTTAGTGTTTAAAAATTGGTCAGAAAAGTTATTTCTTCAACTTTTTTTAATTACCGTAGAGTAATAATTATACATTAATAATAGTAACATGACAATATGTTATTCTGTGACAATATTATGTCTGTTCCAATAAGCAATTCGGACGGTTTTAGAAGCAACCGTCAAAATCGTTTACATTTCAAATTAGTCATATGGCCAACGTTAATTAACAAATGTAGTGATTAATTTGAAGAGCGAACGTCTTTGGCAGTTTTGAAACGGTTCAGATTGCTTGTTGCAAAAAACCATTATTTAACGTTATTGATATATTTTCAGATGGAGAGAAAGTAGAGAATCAATTAAAAGTGAATTGTATTTCAACCCTCTTATACTAACTGATATTTTACTTATTCAACAAATTTATTACAGAGAATAAATAGACTTTACTTTGCACTTTTTTCGAAATTAGAAAAACCAAAAGCTTCGATTCCTAAATTCGATGGTTAATGTAATTTTCTAATTTTTGTGTTGTTGGTGAACTGACTTAAAATCAATAAAGCTGTGATAATGTAGAGAGGTAATTTAGGAAACTTAATTGGGAGAAAAGTAAGGAGTTACTTTAAACATGAACTTTTTGCGTTCCATATCTCTGATTATATCTTTGATATTTGCATGTATTTAGGTAATATTTAAATTTAATTGCTTTGTTATTTAGGCAAACATGGAGGTTTATAATATGAGAGCAAAATGTTGTAAAAAAAAAACAAATAAACCACACCGTAGTAGGAGTGGACTACCACAACTTTTACAAGTTGTCAATAAAGAATTAACATTACCTCGTAATTATGAATTTTCACCAATTTAAAGCGTCCAATATTGTAACTGTTGGCTGCTGCTATGATATGACTGTTGAATAAAATAAAGTTTGATGATGTTAAATAAATTACGAGCAATTAGGTACATGAGAAACAAATTTGTAATTTGTCCGACGCCATAATTAAATATTGCCGAACCAGCAATGATAAAATCAAAGAAACGTTGTGGTGACGTTACTTGGTCTCGCCAATATGGTTAGCTTCCGGCAGGATATTTCCTATCCTGGAGCGCGCGTTTACCGCATCCTAACACGCCGACATTTCTGCACGCAATCCTTTGAGCCGACCCATCAATTCGAAAATCGCCATCAACTTCTTAACACCAATTACAAAGGACCAGTCGTTTTATTAGACGTTTCCTTCAAAGACACAGTGTTATCAGTGCGAAACCCCGAAGCAACGTCGGGTAAGGTGTCCAATATCGAGCTGTGCAGCTGCAGCAGCGTTTCCAAAACGGTGGTGTCGTTTGGTGCCTTTTAGGGCGAGTCTCTACAATGAGACACGTCTGCCAAAATGAAGATGTCATTCGTACGGAATATTATGTCTAAGACGGCGAATATGGTAATGGAATTTCAAAATCGACACGCATCGTCGCACTTGTGACGGGCGTACGCTGCTGCCATTTGTTTTTCTCATGTTGATCGTATGGTTGTCCGATGATTTGTTGATGGCTGTAACAATGTAAGCGTCCCATTTTTTGATTAATGGCTTTTAGAGGTAGCAAAGCCGCGTAAGCATCTTGGTAGATCAAATTTATGACTAGCCGAATGAAACTGGATCGAATCGAGAGCTCCTGGATTATATCACAAATGCAATATATAGTTCTAGTACTAGTTACACTGCTGCCGTCCACTATACTATCATTAATATCTAGCCATCGCCAAGTTCTAACTTTTCTTATCAGTTTGTGCAAATTTCACATTTATCTGCTAGTTTGACCTTTCTGACTTGGAGGTACCTAGTCCTCCTTTATACTCCATTCATTTATTTACTATTTACCTTTTCATACAGATACATTCTCTGATCATTTTATCGGCGAGCCCACTTTTTTCATTTCTTTCAAATTTTTTCTTCATCTTGATCCATAGAAGAATAAGAAGCCTCAAAAGAAGTAAAAGACGAGATAGTTGATGATATGGATAGAGAAGAAGTGAAGGTAAAGCTTAAGACGAAACTAGAGCAACGACTACGGTATACTTAAAATACTTGAAAGCTCTATCGTTAAGAGATGGAATTGCACTTATATTTGCGTCTCATAAAAGATTGAGATGAACTAGTTGATGATTGTATTGAACCCAATAAATGCTCAATTTTTTTTAATGGGGAATGAGTTTGCACATTGACAACAATAATAAGAGTTTGAAACTTATTATTACGAGTCAACTCAAGAGTTGTAAGGAGCGCTACAGCCAGCAGATTTGAGACCATTCTTTTCTAAGGATTCGATAAGACTGGGAGGATTTATTGATCTGTCGAATGACACTGATTTAAGCCCCGTGAAGCGAGCAGGCAAGCACCTTCGTCCATGTTACAAATATTTAGATTTACGACCGTTCTTCACTGATGCAAACGCCACCAAACCCCTTCGTGCAAAATAAATAATCGTAAACGGCCTTTGCCACATGTTCCTTTTACAAATTTAAGAAATCTAAAAACACGTGCCCGGGATTCCACCCGCGGGGTAATTGCCCTCACACATCTTGGATTCCAAGTGCATCCACCTCGAAAAATTGCGAACGCTGCATTTACACACGAGTCTAACAACGTTCCTCGAGTTTCTAAAATCCAATTTATAAAGTCCGTTCCGAACACAAATCTGTAAGTGGTAAATATGTTATTTCTGCACGCGGCCGGTCAGCAGAACACGAGTATCGGATGCCTCTTAAGAGAAATACTTGTTGCGGATATGCAAGATGCCGACGCCATTTATCTTCGGTATATCACGGCCTACTAGTTTTAGCACTTTCTCGTCCTGGTCAGGTATGCACCGCCTCTGATGGGTACCACTAATTAACCAGCACAAGAGCTCCACGGGTTGTCCCTGTCTCTAGGAGCTTTCATGCCGTCTTCCGCTTGCCCTACAACCTAAGCTCAATGGTCGGAAAACACTTTCTCTAATATGCAAAACTCAATCAAATCGCCCTACTTTATTTAGGTAGCCCACAACCAAGAAATTTTTAACCAGACTTTTGTACTAAGCAAGTAAGAAAAGTTAGAGGTAATCCATCATACATTTTTACCATTACTTGCTTAGCTATTGTATCTAAATAAGATTTACTAAAGTTTCTTTGTTGCTATTAATATCTATACCATACCAATGATGATTATCGCTGTTCAGGAGTAGCATAAAATATTATCATAATACTGAGGAGGAGACTTCTCCTCCTGGCCGTTGCGCTATATGAAATAGGACGCTTCAAGTAAAGTAGATTGGACATGAACATAAAGCTACAAAAAATCACCCAAACAAAAGCTCGGGCTATAAAAATAGAATGATTTAGAAGATACCGCGTATTTTAAGAGCGGCGTTCATATTTGCATGCAGAACCCCATTTGCGAATTTTATTCATTAGAGCTGTATTGAATAATAATAACAATTAAAATAATTGGTGGCGACTCGTTTAAGGAATGCCGCTTCCAGCTTCGATTGCAAGGTTATTAGCCCATTAAAATATATAATTCAAATTGTAAATACAGCTTGAAGAAACAAAGCGGAAATTAATGGCGGCTGTCACTATTTGACGTATGCTAATAAACAAAATCTCAGTCGAAGGTTTTAATGTTGAACTGAAAAGCGATTGAAATAGACCAATAAATGGCGACTTGAAAAAAATGGGAGAGCAGCTAACAGATAGTCTAACCTGGATATTTTGGAATAGAAATGATTATGAGTTGTGCTACGAGTGTCGGCGCCTAATTATTCTCGCCTGAGATCTGGCAACAAATCTTATTATTTTAAGGTATAATTTCGATTGGGAACGTTAAGACTGGAAACAAAAATAAATGGCCACATTGCCGCCTCACTTTTTATTTATTTTTAATTCGGTAGCCTTCAGGTTCGTGCCAAAACTCAAATATGTAAGACGTTATGTGTATTTTGTACACAATAACATTGTGCTCTCGCTTGCAGCGCCAGACACATCAACCTCATTACACCACCTACTGCTTCCGTTCTTTACCCAACACCTAGATTTTAAGTAGGAAACCTAGTAGGGATAAACCTTTCTAGTTTTAATAACATTTGACTTCCAGGCTTTCCATCAAGTAGCTTAAACCGGGTTAATTCGGCTCGCAGGCGGTCTTTCCTGAAATACCCCATCCATAAAATTGGCAGCTATTAAAAGAGTTTGATGATCTGTATCCGAAAAGAAATAAATTGGGAGAGAAACTTAAATTACTTGAAACTGGTATCCAGTACCTCATTAATTCACAAACCCAGCCCCACTCCTAACTTTACACCCCTCAAAGTTTCCCCGAGCGAAATTGTTCAAAATGAGAATATTTTCGCGGCGCGGCACGGCTTGCCATTTCCAGGTACGCGGAAATTTGCGTGTTCTGCTGTTTTTGCAATCTCCAATGTCGCACAGGTGTTGTCCTATTGTTTATGGCAGTTTCATTGAGCGAATTTCTAAACAGACACAATAATAGTTCCTATTAAAGACAATAAACACAAGGTAAGAAGGTTGAAAGTAATTCTGAAGAGTTTTTCTTCGCATACCAGGCCTAGATAATCGGTGGAAGAGCGCAATTCTTGCAATTTTTCAACTTGGAGGTGTCTTGTTTCACCTCGATCCATTTTGTTGTTCTGTCCATATCGCACGGCGGGTGATGAATCTCAATCGGTTTTATCCTTTTTAGCTTGCCCGCGCACCTCTCAGGAGCGCGATGAGGAA
This sequence comes from Schizotus pectinicornis, assembly GCA_951805265.1. Taxonomy (NCBI): domain Eukaryota; kingdom Metazoa; phylum Arthropoda; class Insecta; order Coleoptera; family Pyrochroidae; genus Schizotus; species Schizotus pectinicornis. The sequence continues at coordinate 21,375,927 of OX638202.1, forward strand.
TTCAAAATAATTACCAACCAGACGCCGAACAGCGAAAAATGGGCGCGTCTGAGGCAAATATTTTAGTATTTTGCTCTTTACCACATAAAAATCCAAAAAAGATTAAGGAGATATCCTGAAAAGAGATGAATGAATTGAACAGATTTCTGGCGCCAGTGGTGTAAATGCCAACTTTATTGTAGCCAGCAAAACAGAAATAACAATTTTTTAAACCAAATGTATGTAAATATATATATTTTTAGTTAGTATGAACCTCACTAGATTATTTTAAATAACTTCACACTAAAATCACACAAATTCCATATGAAAGAAAGCATTATGTTATTTTAACATATTTAAACTATATTATCACTTATTTCATTTTACACCTTTGAAATCTATAAGTTTAAACATTGTCAATCATCAACATTTACTTTGATAAATTAAAGTAAACCTTCCTGAACCGACTTGAAAAAGGGGTGAAAGGAAGGAGTTTGGTCGTGCCAAGATCAAGTAGTCGCTAACGCTAGCATTACAACTGGTCATAAATATTATTTGACAATGAGCTTTAAGTCTATTTGCAGAAATAGATTACCACTGTTCGTGATTTAAATCGTATTGTAACGTAAATACTCTCTATTAGCTGCAGATTTACTGGACTTTGGACCAACTTAGCAGTCTTTATAATACTAACCGGAGTTCAATCAAATTAACTCAGTAAGGACTGTTTGGGTTGCAAATGTTAATTTAGGGCTACCCGTTCCCTAGATTTTTCCTTAGAACTTGGTTTATGATTTTTTCAAAAGTATTGGTCTAGTGATAATAACTTGTCAATAATGTTCAATTGCCGGTGCAAAGGAACAAAACAGGTCGTAGTTAAGACCACTCAGATTTAAAAGATTAATTAGAACAAACAATGAAAGCTATAAAAAAATAACAGAATTTGTTTCAGCCAAAAAAGATAGTAGAATAAGTTTTAAGGCAATATAAATAAAAAAAGGCTTCAGAAATTTGTGACTTAAACTGGATAATGGATAAATGATAAAAACTGGGCAGCAAAGACAAAAAAATTTAAATAAAATTTAATTTCCAATTTAGACTAACTTTTAATTAGAAATAGTAGAGAAAATAGAGAGATCACAATAGAGAAAGTATTCAATGAGTATTTACCTAAATGGAGACGTTAATCCAATTAATTTGACAAATAATGCAAAAGTAAACAAAATTTTGTGTGATGTGGTGAGGCATTACACAGGAAGAGGTAAAGGAAAAAAGAAAGTGAAAAAGAAACTAAAAAATGACAAGTCAATTATTCAAAGTGAGTTTACTTTGTAGGTCTCTGCCTTGACTACATGCCAGAGAGTCTTTTATTTAAGCAATAACAACGAAACTGAATCAACAGTAGGTACGCATAGTTAGAATTTTTTAATGATGATTGACATCAAAATTTTTCGTTTCGAAATAATCTGTGCAGGTTTTAGTGAGTGATTGCGCTGGATACCTGAAGTCAAGGGAACGCGATAATTCTTCGTAGCCGAGTAGTTAACATTTATGCGGCGGAAGTCCGAGTATTTCGCTTAGACACATGCGTCAAATAATTGTGTCATGGTGTTGATGGTTGGAAATATTTAGTCTTATTGCGTGCCGATGATTAGCGCAGCCGTGCCGATGGTTCTGCAGGACTATGAATGAATGTTAAATATCCTTAAAGCAGTGTTAATATTCCGAGCCCGATACCATTTAAGAAATGATTCATTGCTTATTGTTATTAAACGTTATGCGGTGCATTTAATATAACAAATAAAATTTTATTTTACTTTGTCACACGATCTCGAACGTGTTGGTATTAAGGACACGTATTTAATTAAAAAATATTTGCAATATTCTATAATGCAATTATGGCGTCCATTGAACGTAATGTTAACATTGTGACATTTAATTAGTATTTTCTTTCTAACAGTCCCGGTCACATCCTGGTCACAGGACAACCGGAGCCTGGTCTGATGCAGCTAATTAAATTACTACTTTTTTCGGACGCGAAAGCCGAACGCCAAGACGGAAATTTATTCGTTGCATATAAATGAAGAGTCAGTTTATTAAAAAAAAACCCTCAATTACGGCTGCATCTTTCTCATTTAATGAGCTCATTGGAAATCGACGTATGGCCACATTTAATAATTACATCCTACTATGGTACTCGCACCTTTAAATAAGAGTCAAACATAAATTGTACCGTCAATTCGGTCCTATCCGCAGTTTGTGTGGGTATCTTCGAGGATTCCTGATGGCCGTTTGGAGGAAAGGATTTATGCCCCTGCGAGACAATGGTCTCTGCGACAGAGGCGGACTCGATGTGGAACAGGAATCCGGCCGAAAAAACACTAGACAACCGCTAAATCCACCAACTGTTCCTCAGCATTAAGTAAACGGCCCGTCTAAGCCAACACTTCGCGAGCCGGCTAAAATATGATAAATGCGAGATGCCAAATTCTGGGAAGTGCCCAACGCAGAAGACGCCTCATAAAATCAAGATAAGAAAACGGAGATTTCTTTAAGTAATATACAATTGGGAAGTCAGGGGGGATTGAACAGAGAAAGATTAGGTGAAGCCGTGGCGCTATGGGTTGCGTCGCCCGGTTCAATTCCCAGCCCAGCAGCTGAGTGGTTCACTTTTTCTCTGGTTAAAAAGTCGTTATCACATAGAGTTAAAGTTTGTGGTTGGATCTGAAATAAGGGAAGCCCGACAATAAATATAAAAAGTGTGCTGAAAATAAGTAATCCGTTGTTGATACTAGAATGTTATTCCGTAGGCGTCGGTTAACAGTTGCATTTTGAGTAAAATATTACCACCAGTTACATGATATGACTCGAAAAAGATGTCGGCGTATTACGTCCAAGCTAGAATTTATTTTCGCAGCAAAGGCCGGATTCCTAAAAATAACCCGAGTGTAAAATATAAACTGAAAGGAAATGTTCTTAAAGCAGCGAGCACGTCTAATTCCAAACGCATCTAAGAGTAGTAGAACAGACGTTGACTATTTCAGTCGTAAGTAAAAATAAACAGGCGGCGTGGAAGCTGTTAAGGAAAATAGAAGAGCAAAGGATTTAGGAACGCAGAAAAATAGAACATAATAACAAAATTTATTTTTGCGCTAGGTATGGCACGAAACATAAATACGGCGTTTATACAAAAAGGAAAACATTTTTTTCCTAGTCACACAGATGATTGGAGAAACTTGCTAGCATGCACCTACATCTGGCAGTTTTGAGGCTTACAAGGATGTATAAAATGAAAAGCGTAATTCGTTGAGCTGTGATTTGCATAATTTTATTATGTAAACATGATAAATATCAAAAGAGATATGTTACAAGTACGACGTCTAAAGGCACGTTTAATGAAACAACATTTTCCTGTAATAAGTTAATAAATAAAATAATTGTAACAATTCAAACGTTTCAAGGCAAACGTCCACCAGCAACCGAAAAAGCTCTGCAAGAGAAAACATTGCCCTTTTGGAATGTTCAACAAACTGATTAGGAAAATGCTGGTGGAAGTTCGCCGTTGGCCGTTCTCTCTTAACGCACTAAACGGTATTAGTAATAATAATTACCTAAAAACACAAGTTAACACAATCATTTTTATGCACTAGCAAAGTATGACTAGCATGAAACACAAGCAGAGAGATAATAAAAAAATCATCAAGTTTTCACCTGCGTCAGGTGGTCAACTCGGGAACTTAGTCAAAGTCGAAATTAAAACTAAACTAACTTTTTCACAGACAATGGCAATAAAAATAAGTACAACTTCACCCTATCATAACCAGCTTGGCAAGAATTTATTGTCATTTAAGTACCGCAGAGTATTAATATCAATGAAAAAGCGACTTACATCTTCCTACCGATTACAGGGATAAAGTCGTCAACAGCAGTCTTTAATAGCCCATCGAGTATGCCCAGAACCGGACTAACGTTCTAGACCACCCCACTTTTGGGGACAAACAATTCCCAGCAGCCCTGACTCCTGGCAAGTTTTGCAAAAAGTTACCTAGCGAGGAACAAATAGTTTAGACACCTCTCGAGATGTTGGATGAAACGGCTTGGACCCGTGCTCTTTGAATAGTTAGTCGCTTCTACGACAAGTATCCTTATAATAGCTCTACGTAAATAGTTTTGGTTATTTCGCCTAGAAATAGGAGTGATCTCGTGTAGATTTCTTGGATAAATATAACGACGGCAATACCCCCGAACGGACAGATTATTTCCAACACGGAAACGGGCACATCACGTCCCTAAAGAAAGCGTCCGCCTCGTTTGCCGGAAAAGGAAACAGGCAGAACAGAAGCACATACGAAACAAAAGTTGACGGAAGCCCGCAACGTGCCAATAATCTTATTCGCCGATCACTTCCGTTTCGACAAGTCGAGTTCGCCCTGGCCGTTGGCCGTCACCATCGAAAGAGGTATCGTGATGAACTGCGGATGAGTAGAGTTGGGATCAGTTTGAGCTAAACTGAAGATAACGCCGCCATTCGACGGCGTCGCATACATCATCCCTTGAGGAGTTTGGTAGACTAAAGGTGAAAGCATAGGCGGCTGAGACGCGGCTGATTTCGAACTCGACGTCGTCGTCGTTGTTGAAGGCGACGACGTCGATGCTGCTGACGTGGTGGAAGAACTGGCTGCCGTTGCTTGTTGGGGCGTCGAAAGAGGTGGCGTTGTTGATTTCGACGACGGGGGTACGAAAATAAGATCAGTTTCTTCTTCGTGTGCCTCGCCGTCGCTGCTATCGCTCGATTCAGGTCCTGACATGTTTTCGTCCTGGAACAAAAGGTTTGTGTTAAAATCGAGCACATGGTTAATTAGTGATGCTGGCATCAGCCTACATCGGGGATCCGGTAAGCGTCGCATCCGGAGGGAGATGTGGCAAAAAGAAGAGGATCGCGAAGTGAAATTTCCATGATATAACGTGGTTTTTCTGATCTTCTCCCCATTTGGAGTAAGCGAGTCGCGGCCCGTGCAATAACGCTATAATAGGCAAGCAAAGCCACGCTGTCTGCGATTTTCCATTGGAATCGTAAAACCCGTCTTTGTCAAATTTGGTATTGAATTCAACGGCGGCACACGCGTAAATCTAGACTCCAAGCCGAGCCGCGACTACTAATTACACGAATTAATTGTTATCTGCTTCTCTTATTGTCATCATCGATCTCGCATACCGTCGCCGATAACAGCAAAATTATTTTTAGCTTATTTGTCTCCATAAGAAGCCGCCATTTCTTCGAACTTGAAACCGCCAAATTTCGTCGATTGCGCATCAACCGCTTAACTTAAACACACAAACTTACAATCTACTCAAGAAAAGTTACACCCGATCGAAGCTCCTAATTCGGAGTCGCAAAAATGATTTCGAAGACTTCTCGATTACTGACGCCATGAGGATCTTCCAATTATCTCTTCTGCCGGCGTTTGCTTGGCGATCTTATGACATACGGCCGCATCGTTACGGTTTTTTGCTGATCGGGGATAATGCCCCTGATGGTTGTACGTGCAGGAATCGCTTATTCGATTCCCGTTTCTTGTTCCACCTCGGTACATTTCAAAATGCTTTGACAGTTCGGCCGTTTTTGCGTCGAATTAAAGGAAATGAGTTCGAAATATGGCAATTGTGTTTTTGCCACGGTGCTCACCGCCGCCGCCACGCTGCGTTGCCGGCATGCCTGCATTGAAATATTGTCACACAACCCTCATCGTTTGCGGTGGCATGTCATGTATGAAAATTGAACATAATATTGTCTGAAGGCACCGATAAATATCCGGACGATGCGAAAGCATCACGTCGTAATCGGATAATATAAAATCAATTTGAGAAAAAAATACCCACGTACAGGTGCTGCCAATATCTGTTAACGTTAATCTGGAAATTAAGTAGGGATAAGTTGGCATCAAGCGGGCCCTATACCATTATAAATGTTTCCTCAGACGGTGGCTGGAGCATGATGAGGTTTATTTATCGCCATCATTCATGCATATTATTTTACAGGGAACCTCCTTACTTTAATTAGAAAGAATTAAATGTGGCGTCATTAGTAATGAGGACATGTGCAAAAGAGACATTATGTGTTAAATATAATCGTCTAAGAGCGTTTAATTATTTCAGAACTTTGATAAATATGAAAAAAACTCAAAAATAATGACATGACAATCAAGATAAAATCCTCCATTTTCTAGGTCTGTTCAGAAAATACATGTATTCGACCAAAGAACGCCAGATGGGAAATGTGTCAACTAACCAGTTGGAAAAGATATATCCTTCCAAAATTGTAAAATTTTTGCTTCTGACAAATCAAAAAACCTTCTTGCCACTTCTTTCATAAAATTTCAACCACTTTTTGAATCAGCTTCAAAATCGATGATCATAGCTTAGTAATTAAAAAAGCTCAGAGATTAAAAGTTTGCCGCAATTACTGAAAGTTATGTAGAGTTTTTGGTAAAGAAGTCAAAAGTTACTAACAAGTTTTTAAGTTTTCTACAGAAAGGTGTCTTTTAAATTTGAAAGCGATAAGACCAAATAATTATGAAAATTAAACAACGAGAAGCTATAAGTGTTAATGATAAGCATAGATGGAGATATAAGAAAATAAGTTTCAAAAATTCGCTGAACCTTTAGGTTCCTGCTGAAACTGCATCTCTTGTTGTTCCTCCTGCAGAAACTATTAACATGCTAAAACCTCACGATTTCTTCCTCTTTGTAAGCTCAGGAACATATTAAAACTTTAAAATTAATTGATGTAGGTACTGCCAGCCAAATTATCAAACTTTCTGCAAACCTTCAACTTTTGGGCAAATCTGTGATTAATTTCGGCCTCATTTCTTGTAACCGGTAACGTAAACATGACGGGGTATTTTTCATATTCCTCCAACTTGATGTCTTCTGGGTGGACTATTTTACGCTTATTAATGATTCGCGCCTCAGTTTCTGAGAAAACGCCTCTTAATACTACGCCTAAATTAGAAACTCGAAGCGATTTTCCACGTTGATCCAATTAAAATCCAGCATAAAGTTTTTAATGGGGAATTAGGCGATGCCAGAAAAAAAATGGTGCGTCTGGATACAATAGCAACAATTAAACGCGGACATTGAAATTTTAATTTATCGCTTAATGGGCGTTGAATGAATCTCGAGGATCGATTTCGGCAACAGGGGGGCTAAGTAGACAATCAAAAAATTAATCAAATACGTAATTATTGTTATTGGAACCCATTGGCTGCCTGAATGGCGTGGTGCAGCGTTCTTAATTTTTTTGTAATTGCAACACGCGTTTTAACACCGATAATGCCGGTCGTAAAGCGCACGTCGGACGGTAGCTGAAAATATTTCACAGATGATTGGCTGTGGACCAGCTGTTCTCTTCATTATGAAGATATACGATCAGCGATACAGCTCGATCCAGAGTATAACATAAAATTTTTGAAATTGGCCACTTAAACGCCAAAACCCACTTAACACCCGCGAGCTTTTTCGTGCAACGCGACAATAAGAACGAAAGAAACGCAGCCGCTGAAAGTTTCAGTACCGACGAAACAATACGTCAAACTCCCGATTTCTCCGCGTCAAGGAATTTCACACAGCAACGGGCGCATCGTCGGTAATTTCGGCCAGCCGTTGTAAAACCGGTGGATTTGGGGCAGTTTTTCGCCTCCCCCGGTATTTGTTTCGGGTGTGGAACGCGGTTTCGGTCGAAGAAATCGTTTCGGGGGCGGCGTTGGGGCGGTTTCGGGCCTTCAACTTTTCAGATGGTCCGGTGTCTGCGATGACCCGGTCCGGCGTACGGAGGCCGGGTCAATACCCGAAGTGATCAAAGACCCCCGGCGCCAAAACACTTGACAGCAGTTCCGATACATTTAGTGGTGTTCGTGTTCGCCGACCATTCGATATGTGTTATTATAATCGGATGGATTTCGAGGTGGAGATGTTTGGGAGTTTCGCGAACACGTGCTGGCGACAGCGGGCGGCGTGGGAGGCGGCTAGAAAACAGCTTGTTGAAGAGGAACGAACTTTTTGTACAACGGTCGAGCCGATGAGGATGCCCGTACAGCGGCTGCCTTTTCGGGACCAGATTCTATAAGGAATTGCGTCCTTGGCTCAGAAAGGATTTCAGGAAATAGCCAAGACCAAGGTGGTCAATACCGGAAAGCTCGCATGCCCCACTGAAGATGCTGCAGAAACTCGAGCGAGCTAATTTGACACTCGGAGAGAATTAGCACCTACGCATTAATGTTGGCAGAATGTTACTACCGCTCCCCTTGCCTCATATTCAAATATACAATAATTTTACTAATCGACAAATTACCATTATAATTAATTTTCCACAGCTATGGTTAATAAAAATGGCTTGATAATTTATTACAATCCTGAAACCAAAACTGCGCCATCAGGTGCCCACGAAAAAGACACTGTTCGGTTTATGATCTTTGGCTTCGACATCTTCGCTTGATTTTTCGATTCCTAGATAAACTCTTACTGCTACATAAGACAGCATCACAGCATACAGGCCAAAATTTTTTAGCTCATCACATGCATTGAATATAGCATTTAAATGGGATAATAATTGCAGGGTAATTTGGTTACGTAACTCCATAACTGGTTCATGACTTTTTTATAATCGCAAATTTTAATGGTCTCCACAGTTGTAAGCTCTTTGCTGGTTTCTTTTCCAGCTTCCGCCTCGTTTGAGCAGCAGGAACGTCTGCGTCTCTGCGCGGTAACAACTCACGAGAAGCGACTCGCCCTAAAAAAAGGCTTTTAATAATGGAGAGCTGGTCGGTGAATTTAACATATCATACGACGTGCATTTGTTGCTAGGACAACTGTACACATGTATTCCTGTCCATATATCATATGTAAACAGTGAAAGCTCTAGGAAAAATCCGGGCCGGCTTACAGCACACACGTCCGGACGATGTATCCATACACCTACACGGCCGCTGGACCGCAATAGATACAAGACCGCATATAATAAGTCAATATTTTTGCCAAAGTAAGTCGATAACAATATAATAGCCATTGTTCGGGTAATTGTGGTATAACCGGCCATTACTTAGGCTGCGCCGAGCCGACCGGCCCCAGATTACCATCGCTACCAGATCCAGATATCCATGATGTACCTGACCGATAGCGCAGATTTCAACATGGGAGATACCATCGCCTATTTATTGAACATAATTGAACCCGTGTTATGTGACCGCGATCACCCAACGTATATGCGAACCCAGCATCTACCTACGCCGGCTACACAAACGAGCTGGCTCGCGATGGCTCACCTAAACGAGAATCCGCGAATTTGGCATAAGCGGAATTGTTATACACCACAATAGTAAAACCAACACGCCACTACAGGAGAGCACCTGAATTGGATTTGGTCATAGTGCAAGTCATACCAGTACACAGTTCTGTCATCACCTGCCAAAATTGCATTCAAGACCAATTTAACAAGGTTTCCGGTTGGTTTGTCGTGTTAGAAACAATTTTCGGAAATTGGAAATCACATTAGATATTTTTACCCTTGTTGAAGAAAGTGAGACAGTTGCAGCTGCAGTTGGGAATGTAAATTTCCCTCTGGTTTTGAGACTCCTTCAAGTTGCGAAGAATTAATACAAAGGAAATACTCGCACAGTGAATTAGTGGAAGCAAACACCATGAAACAATAAAATACAGTGTGGTTCACGCATGAGATATGGCGTATGGTCAATTTTCTAAGTTTGATTATTGGTAAATGCGCTGGTTTCGTTCAATGTTTATAATTTCATTACATCCAGAATCCTGCTAAAAGCCAAGCACTTCAACAAATTTATGAGGCGGGCAGTGCGCCTTATGAACGCATCACGAAACAAGTCGTAGTTATTACCATAGTACATACTAATATGGGTGGGAAGAAACAGAATCTAGTAGGAAAAAAGAATTTTTCCAAATTTCTGCTGCACCAAAGTGTCACACATTTATTTGTTCGGTTAATTAAAAATTTTAACAGCTGCAAAGTGCTGCCAACTTATCCCCTTAAAATTATTTTTTTTGTCAAGCACTTCCAGGTTAGGACGCATATGGGACCAGATCTGGGTTTCGTTCAAACTAACATTCATTTTTCAATAAAAAAAAATTGAAGTACACTGCTCAACAAAATTAGGAAAACACTTCTTGTAGTTATCGAACAGATAATCTGAAAGCTAAATGGAAGAAAAGAAAAACTTCATTTAACTCCTGGAGTATGGAAATTTAGGTTCAAAAAGTCAGACGTTAATTAATTATTATGGGTGATGCATAAAGGTTCTTAAAACAATAATCAGATCTTAAAGAGCTTGAAACCGAAATATTTATTTACCGTTAGCTCTTAGGTGTTAGTGAATCAGATTGGAGCAAAGTTTTTACACCCAGGTTACATTGCTTTTAGTTTTTTAATGAATATTATTTCATTTACAAGCAATCCGGCCTGTCAATAGAAAACCGGTGAACTGGTGCGCCACTTTAAGGAAAGTCCAAAAGCCCCGCCAAGAGGAAGTGATGTTTTAAAAAACCTCTTAGTCGTGCATGAGATTTAAGATCGACGTAATTATTAGTAAAATTAATAACGTAAAAACCGATTGAAAGTTTTTTTCAATAGCTCTCACAGGATATGGACTAGTAATGAATTTGTTTAAGCTTATTAATAATAACCGTAAAATCAAAGCATCTGCGTGGGAAATTGCACGCGTAAGAACTAAATACCAGTGATAACAAATTAAAAGAATCACATCCAGGTAATTAATTGATGGCCTGTGAAAATTGCGATAATTGACCAACAAGTATTTGCTTAACTCGGTTCTTGCGCACCTATTAAAGTCACTTCCGCTAGGCGGTATGATTTGGAGCACGACATGGATTTTGATCTACCACCAACGCAAATTGTTAAACTGGATCGTGATTCAAATTGAAAATGCGTTCATCAGATAATAGGTAAAGTGATGCCTATTTTTTCAATTTCTCAATATCCCCTCCATAAAATACTTGCAGCAGTAAAATTTCGAAACGTGACTCGAACAGCAATTGGGGGTTCAGTGCCTTGGTAAATTGAAGAGTTTTCAGGGGGGTTAATGGGTATTCATAAAATTGCAAACATACCTCGTCAATCTGACGGCATGTGCATGTTTAATAACCAATACCAAAATGGATTAACAAAACGCATTAATAATTCAATTACCATGCAAATGCGGTCCGCAGCACACGCGACGAAAATTCAAAAATTACGCATGAAATTAATGGCGCTGTCCGTGATGAGTCTCTTTTTAAAAACCGTAAAATTCACCTGTTCTGGATCCATTATGAACCATTTAATTGTGGCTTCCGCAACTTGTGCGCGGCTGCTATTTATTTGCATTAAGAACCGCGGGTCCCGTTAGGCAGGTTTTTTATTTCGATCCAATCGATGCCATTATTGGTAATTGCTCATGGATTCAAAAATGGCGATGTTGGTGGTGTGAAGTGGTGGGTGGAGGCGGACTAATATGGTGAAATTTACTGGAGTTGGCACCATTGTTGTTGTTGTCCATACCAGCAGATCCGATGGGAGGCGAAATGTTGATCTAGGCTCCTTCCTTCTTCGCCAGACAAATAATATTGACGATTTTACGGTATTTTAATGGATTTTTGAGACGGCTCGTGTCGTAAACCTGGCCTCATTAGCAATTCAAATTCAATTGTTTTTTTGAAATTTTACGAGAAAGAAGACGATGGTTCCATATTATGGTGCAATAATCGACAAGAAACATGCGTTATAATGGCACAAGCTGCAAAATTAAGTTCACAAACGTGACCTCTACAGGCTACACCCACGACGACAAATATGGACTTAACATGCACAAAAGGCTCTTAACACTTCTATTATGAAGGTGGACAAAAAAAATAAGAACACGCTAAACGCTTCACTGTCCTCTCTAATATTTCTTTACCTCGTATCTTAAAACAAACTAGTACTAGTAATACTATCGCGCATTACAATTACAATTACATTACAATTAGAAGATTAATTCCAGTACTTCAAATTTTTTTTATTATTACCACTTGAGTGCCGTGTGCCTTCTACAAGTTCTTCATCTTAAAAGTTTCATCTTTCTAGATGCTAACTATATGCCAAAAGTTATTTAATGGTTCTATCTCATCGTCAATTCAGAATAATTATTAGAACTCAGGCAATTTGTGTTAGACAATCTGCTTCCCAAAGTTGCATGCTATAACTACTTGATATCTAATATGTAAAATTCCACAACGGACCTTCAATCCAATAATCTTCTTGATTATGTGTGTGGGCTGCCGCTGAGTATGCTGAGATTCTTTTGTTTTTTCTTATTAAATTTTTTGCCACCTATAAGGCCAAGGTTAAAATTAGAAAGCGGTAGTTGATATTACAAAATCTTTAACAGCGAATCATTAAAACGATAATACGATCCATCCAAAATCCGATGATGGGTTAATTTTCTCTATGGCAATCATTTTGGCATCCAGATACTCGCCTTCTCTCCTTTTCAAAGTATAGCAGAATCACGTCTCTTGATCCATGTAAAATTTCTAGAAGCGCTGGTCTCGATTCCGTTTTGTCCTCATATCATTCTCAAGCCTTTCAATGCTTAATCTCATTCTCCTCTGGCAGATTATTCCTCGCCACATTTCATAGATATTCTTAAGGCTGGACTGTTCAAATTTCCGAAAGACGTTCTTCAAAGCGAAGGAATAATAAAAAATCAAATTATTAAAATTAATTTCATTAACTTTGCAGCACATAAGTATGTTGCTCCAACGACTATTCCATCTCTTGTCCACATCTTAAAATTGCTACTCTATATTTTGATTATTTGAGTGTTCGATGGTCATCCAATATTCTGAAGACTGGAAGCAAATAAACGGATTTGGAGGTTTCATATGAAGACGGCCTACGTAACACCTCCAGTAAACGCCCAGTACTTGCCAATACATACCTGTAGTGTCATGATGCGATTAAAATTAAATTACGTAAATGTTGGTTGATGAGACGGACAATCCTGGGGCTAAGCTTGACGAGGCATCCTCTCTCCGCTTATTTCAGATCCGTTGCTCTTAATTAATCACCTTAAGCTAATACAGAAAAATTTTCCATCCTATTGAAAGCTTTTATCGCTTTATATACAATTATATAAACACGACTTTCTGATATTTAACTACTATTATGTCTAGTGCTAGTGGTGCCGGAATTGATTGCTTGGCTGTTGACTGATTCGTGGTTGCTGTGAAACATTTTATTGTAAAGTAAATACATAGTAGTAAACATGGCAGTAATCCTGCGAATTATTAGGTATAAATTGCTGGCCATAAATTGCCGAATTCGAAACGGGTCCAGTAAAAACCGCTGAGAATTCTCGCAGACGTTAAATGTCGCGATGGACCATCATTCTTCCCTTTTCGAAATGAGTACCAGCAGCAGAAAACAATAGCACGTGCCGTCTCTATATTTTTTGCTCTCTATATTCCGTCCCAAGCCCGGTAGCCACTATTTTGCAACAATACAGGACCCATATATGGGATGGTGCCCATGTATGGCCCATGTATGGCGTTTGCTCGGCTCCGGTCGCCGCCAACCGACTCCGTGACTCATGGGGGACTCATGAGGACCCCACAGTTCTTCGACGAACGTCGAGAGTGCTCCTTGCGCTGACCACAACATGGCCTGACCGGCGACAAACGTAAGTTTTTCTCCATTTCCATTACCAACACCGTCCGTTATTTACCGAACCTGCGACATTTTGACCGATTTTCCAAAAAATAGACGTGTAGCTTGTAGAAAATTTTCGGCCCCAAAGTTTGATTTTGGGGTTAAAGTGATTTTCGTACTTCTGTCGATCGACGCAGAAAATTGGTCGAAATGTCGCTTTTGGCCCCGGAAACCGTGCTTCCGGGCGTCTCGCGTGTTTTTCCGGAAGTAGTTGATTTCCGGGGTGAAATATCGTTTGGTTCGCTTTCGAAAACCGTTTCAAAACGAAAAATACGAACATGTGTGATCCACTCTTGCAGAGAGCGCGGCGCATCGCGTCCGTCGACCCGGCGACACCTGTTCGAAAAAGACGCTCGTACGGCGTCGGGACGCTTCCTGATCCCGAAATGATCCGGTCCGCGGTTGTCGCTGCCCGAAAACCACCCTTTGGCCCCATCTTCGCCCCCAAAACACCAGAAACTACCCCAGGAGGGGGTGAAACGCGAACAGGTGTGACCTCCCGACCCCCCCACTCCTCGTTCGACCAACTCGGTCAGCGCCAGCGTAGATGTCGAAAATCACGAGCGGACAGATTCAAAGGTATCGCATGTCATTTTGATATTTATGATAATCATTATTGTGCCTCAACCGACCAACTTCGTACTTTTTATCCCGGCTTTCAATCACATCCAGACTCCTCGTTATTGGAGTCGCCACGAATTACGCGGACGCGGATAAATAATTAAAGCATCATCAATTTTGTAACTATTTTACTAGGGGCTATTACCATTTCATTGCAAAAACAGTTGAAGGAGTGATTTATTTCCAACGTAAAGCGAGGTATTGACAAATGTTACGACCGCGGTCTCTTGGTATAAATCTTGGACTAACAATTTCTCTTGATGCAAATTTAACGCAATCAGCGGTTTGAAGGATTTTGAGGCGTCGGTGCTAAATTATCACGCCCCATAGGTCGTATAGAAGAGATTGCAAAATTATATACACTTTTATAATTTATTTCTGACACGGTCCAATTAGTCATAGGCTGTCAAAAAAATAATGTATGCTGCTGCTGCTGCGGCCGCAACTCTTTCGAATTTATTAATTTTTTATTCAAAATACCAGCACAAAGGCCGAGGTATAAAGCCGCGCTAACAATCACTTCTATCCGATTTACAATGAACCGGGAGGCTTATAGGGATATTGGCCGGAGCATAATGGAGTTTTTTTGTTTAGTTAAAAAATCACAACGTTCGGTAAAATGTCACATACCTCAGTGAATCACTGATATCTTCTAAATTTCTCCACAGGTCAATTTTTTTCAATGACTACGGAAGTTGTCGAAAATTTTAAGTAGTATTCAAAAAATAATTAATCGCATCCCACTTGATAAAATAATAACTTAATGTGAGGTACAGTCGATCTATCATTTTTTTTTAAGATGAATAATTCGAATTTAAAATAAGAATTTCCTGCAAGTTTTACGATCTACCGCAAACCAGCAAAGTTAGGTGCAGTATCGCTATCATAACTGTTAACGGACAGGGGTCAATAATAATTTGCTCTCTGGTAATTGGTTTGAACCTATGATCTCCAGAGCAAGTAACTCAACAAATCACAAAAGCAAATGTTTCGACAGATTCCAAGAAATTGATTTCTTTAATTTTTGTGTTTATAAAATTCTTTTTCTACATTTTAATTACTGAACCACGTATCTTATGCAAGTAATTTTTACAAGGAAAATTTTAAACGGTAAATTACGTAATATCTCGCTTATGTGCAGAAATACAATTTGAATGTTACGTGATCTTCACTTGATTCTGAATTTCTACAATTTATGAAAAATTTACAATTTTGAGAATTTTGAAAATCACAGGTTTTACCTCTTGAGCTTAGAAGTTGCAACAAGGTATGGGATAGTTTCAAATTTTTTTTCACACGTTATCACGAATCTAATGTAATAGCTAGCATAGAAAATATTACCCATCAACTCATAAATATGTTTTTCTATTTTCTTGGCGTTTAAATTACTAAAATTATTTCGCCAGATTTTATCCGACGGATGTTTCAAATATTAACAGTTTTACAAACCACCAACTCTGATTTTTCATTTTTCGTGTAAAGAATAGGACATAAGTTAGTAATTTATTTTTCATAAATTTTGGACGTTTTGAGGGATGTATCCAAAAATTACTGCCAAGGCCAAAAAAAAAACTTTCCTTTACACATTCATTATTCTTTTTTTCTAAATAACTGCTAAAGATTTAAAGCTAAAGTTGATTTCATCAAAAATAACTAAGAACATCGGGTATTTGCTTGTATTATTAGAAAATTATTTTACATATTTAACTTATGGAGACTCGGCTCCTAATTTACAAGATATTCAATGCGGTAAAGAGTTAAAAGAATTACTACAACATAGTCCTTATAAGGGACTTAGTTATCAAGGAACTTTATAGTTAAAGAGACAAATCTATCAAACTATAAATACTACATGCATTAAAACATGTACCGAAAAATGTGGCCAAAATTTTCCTAATTGAGTTAATTTTAATCGTGACTATCAATTTGCAGTAACGTTTGAAGTTATAGGCTGAACTGAAATTCAGATTAAAAAAATTAAAAGTGGCAAGGTGATCTTTCAAATTTTTGTGCTTTAGAAGTCTATTTATTGTATAAAGACCAATTAATTAAAAAGTTGGTTTAAATTGTCTTATGTCAATTTAATTTGTGGTCTGTTTCATAATGACACGTTTTAAGTTACTTAAATACCGATATAACTACCATTAAAATTGCCATGACATCTCAATTTCCCTTGTCAATAATGACGTTTTGGAACATAAGTAATATAGATTCTCCATCTTGATCCATGCATCTGCATAGTATACGTTGAATACTTGTAATCAGAGTAAAGTTTGCTACAACCTTAGCAAACTTCGTTCTTCGTTCTTCGTTCTAAAATTATGGGATGGAAGTAAGGATTGTTCTATCATTCTTAATTTTTAATTTGAAATAAAATTTAGGAGCAGCTATCTTGCCTGTAGAAACCTAACGCCAAAGAAATTTTGGAAAACTCTTGCATGAGATCTGTTTACAACCTAAGTCAAACTACCTACTCTAAATTACTGTTCATGAACCCACATCAAATCCCGGGGTACATATGCCTGCCTCGACTGTTATGCTAATTAGTTAGAAAAGACCGAAAAATCGCCCCGACTTTCCGGTAAATTGTCCAAAATAAGAAACACCTGCGAAATCGCCCCGACACTTTACGCTTCGGGCTTAACAACGTCCAATTAAAAACTGTTTCGCGATCGCTACCCACGATTTTCGACGTGCTAACCCATCATTACCCATTTTAACACCGAAAATTGCGGAATTACCGAAAATTCTCGTGCGCAACAGGCGAGAGAACCGCCAAGGGGACCTCTCGACTCTCATTACGAATGCCACGACCCAACGGCAGCGTCGTTCTCAATTTTGAACTCTCCTAATTAAAAAAAAAAAATAAAAAAACACTAGTAAACCGGGCTCTATCGGCTATCGCAGGTCCGTAATAAATTCAATTAAAACCGACCCGTTATCAGGGGATTATCGCGGAGCGGCGGCTAATTCCAGTAGCGGGACAATTAAACGACAAGAAGTTGACGTGCGTTTTCTGTTACAGATGGGACCTGACCGTCATGGACCTGCAACATCGCCAGTGATGCAGCTTTTTTAGTTTCGTAGTAGTTCCTAGTGTAAGCTTCTACAGTGCCATATTAATGTTGTAAATTTTTAAAGTTACGGAGGTGGGGCGAGTCAGATTTTTAATTTTTTACTGCAGTCGGCGAGTCTTGTTTCAGATATTCAGTTAGATACCGGATCGAATGATCGATGTCTGACTTTGATCCTGGGATACTTTTAAATTTAGATTCGCCTCTGCCTCCGATGCTAGATATATGTAGACTCATATTTGTAATTATAATTTTATAACTGATGTATGATTGACAACCCTGATAATGTTACTCTTATATTTAAGACGCTAATTACAAATTTTAATTAGACGGTATAGTTGTTAAGTAGACAAATTTTGATGTTCAACTATCGTGGTTCTGTCTGCGTAGTTAAAATTAGGCTGAGACATGGCTTTAATTACTTACAAATAAACGATGCAGTTGCACCAGGATATTTTCGTTTTTTTTCCCGAAAAAACTTTGCCACTTCGCTAATTGGGCACTGGAGTCCCGTTTCGAAAAACTACTTGGTTATTCATTATTCGCCAGCATTTTGCCGCGCTGCATACTAATTAAATGTGAGAAAATTGTGACATTTTACGGAATATATAGAGCGACCTTAATTACTCGGAGAAATCTCCAATTCGGCTCGGTAAGTACGAAGTTGGTCGTAGACGCAGTGATCTCATCACAAAAGGGCATAGGTACATTAAAAACATGTTTATTATCACATTTACGGAACAAATACGATCATATCGACACACTGGCGTTGTACAAAAAACCACTTGCATGCCAATCAAAGAACAAACAGTCATGCCAAGCAATCATGGGGGTGCTGTAGTCCTGCGCCCTCTGCACGCGTTTCGGAGATAATTAGGGTGCTTCGACACGATCTGAATGGTGTAGAGAGCGCAGTTGTGGGCTTAAAAACAATTTATTGCGAATTAATAACATAAAATCCTAAAAATAAATAATAACAACCATAAATATCGATCTAAAAAAACATGCTTTCAATTAAACTATCTAAGTACAATCGGTCCTAAGGCACACATTCACTTGTTTAGTTTGCTTTATACATCACAAATTAAGATAAATATCGAGTAGAACATTATACACAATAAATAGGTACTTAAAGCTTAGATATTAAATACCATTTTGAACAAAACACCTATTCTACATGGACTAGATGATAATAAACAATTTATATTACAGTTATCACACCGTAATATAACCTAAAATTATCCGATTTCGCTGTATTCATGTCTTTATAATACATTTTGAGTAATAATAGCATAATCATGTTCAAAATGGCACGAAATTTAAACGATATCATGCGACTTAACGAAGGGCCCAAGAGCGCCTCCCCCGTTTCCGAAATCAACAACCTTCGTGGAATGTATAATTGAATGCTTCATAAAAATGAAAAACTTTGTACAGAAACGTCCATTAAGTAAGAATACTTGCGGTTCACCCCGACGGGAGCGCCATCAAAAGTCCGAATTTGTGTCTTCGCGCCCACCGACAATGACCAACTGGCGATCAAGCCCGTTACCGGCCCACCGCAATTTCCGTCGCCGATTTTCGCGGTGAACACCGTGGAATTTCGTTAAATTTTTAAACAATGGGGCGCTTCTCCGAAGCGTCGTTAGCCCGTTCTCGGTCTGGCCGGTGAAAAGGTGCAAGAAATTCGAATTTACGTCGACGGTCTCGCTAATGCGGGCCCGTCGTCGTGGAAATCGAACAACAAAAAAGCCCATTTTGTTACGCCAATCATCCGGGCGTCGAAACGAAAGAGGTCCTTCGAATTAAAAGGCGGTTAACAACAAACATTGTACTGCTGCATTGTTGACCTGCGGTTTGTATTGTCCACGTTTCTGCCTCGTCACATCGACTACACCCGAGGCATTATTTGATGATAATAATGATAATAATGACGGCGGATTCTGCGTTTTTTGCGTCTCAATTACGACGGTTTCTATTGGCTTCGGTCCGTCCTACCCTCACCAACACGATCGTCAAAACTGACTCGTCAATTAGCAAAATCATTTCCAGCGTCATCAGACTGACGATTTTGATCAAAATTGAAACATTAACACAGTGGCATATTTTTGCATTCAGAAATCAATTTCGCCCGATGGCTAACCGGCACGAACAATTTTATTAGTGTCCTGCCATAAATTATTGGAAAGCTATTCCACTAAAAGTGTCTCATTTTTAATTGAGACCGATAAGTTTTATGCGGCGTCGTTTTTGTTCTCATTAAGAAATGTTTGACAGTAAATAATCTACACCTGAAGAGATAACTAGTGGCGTATAAAAAAACAGCGTAGCCAAACTGTGGGAACAAAAATCTACGAAAATCTTTGCTTTCTAAGAACCTACTTCAATTTATTCTGTCGACACCTCAAAACCAAGCGGAAACTTATCTAAACCAAATTATTTATAATACAGAAACTTACATAAAAAATATTCTTTTTTAATAATATTTGCAAAATCCAGGATTGCCTATGTGATTTAATAATTTGGTCTCCAAAAATTGCTTACTTCGTTCCAATATTTTTTTTTAGTGACCGACATCAGTAAAAGTAAGGCAACTTCTTACAACTTGAGTATAGCGTTTAAACAAAAATATTTTGAAAACTATTCAAACAGTTTCTGTATTAAGTTTTTCACAAAAGTCAAAACCACAAAAATTTGTAAAACTGGTAAAAACTGTTCTTATAGGTGTTCACAGATAAAACTTTACTACACATTATTTATCGTTCTCTATTGACATTTCCAGAAGTAATTAAGCAGCTTAACGCAGATATGACGGTAGGTTGCAACAAATCTAGTGAAAGCCAAAATGGGTTTTTCCACGTGTGGGATTAACGAATGTACCCACATATCTTGCACAGCTTCTGATACGTAATAATGATGCCTTTGTAATAAACCAAACAAATAACCCTGTTTACTTGCTTTTCTAATTTACCTACGTAAAAATTTTAGTCAGTGATCCAGGAAAATATTTGCCAATTGTTCAATTTTAAGTGCTTGGCGAGGGTGCTATGGAATGCTGCAGCCTGGACTCTCGGGGTGTTTCGAGTGAAAAAGCGTCGCGTCGCAGGGGACAACGACCTAAAAATAAATTTAGCCTCCAACGCAGATGGGTGCACCTCCTACACGCTCACTTTTACTCGACCAATAAGATTTCGTAAACGTATTAAATACAGGTGGGCCGTAATTGCTTAGCCGACATGATCTAATCATAAACAAATAAAAAGTACGCCATCTAATCACACGGCGCTGTATTTACCAAACAAACGGAAAATAATTGCGAGTTGACCTTGCATTCAACGAAATTTCTCAGATGGAACTAAAAAAAAAATACCCTGAGTTCCTTCAGTTCGTACAAAACAAAAGACGCGTTTTTAGAAAACGAAAAAGCTAAAGCGGCGTCACCCTTGGAAAGCTGTGGAGAAGGAAACAAAAACGCCCACACCTCGCGTGGGTCTAAGTAGGTTACAAAACTTTGAGGAAAAAAGTTAATAATTTTATTAGCATTCGTCTGGCCGTATTTGGCGTTTTCCTTATGTCGAGATGGCAGCGATAAAATTTTGCGACCACAAATCCATTCAGTGGCGCCAACGTCCCAAAGCAAAACTACTTCATGCAACAACACAACAACGACAAAAAAATCGCATCATACACACCGACGCATTATAAAATCGAAAATGTTATTGTCTGGTCTCTTAACTAAAAACAACGGGTTATTTATTTACAACGGCGATCACTCGCAGCACCTTCCGCTTCCGGGAGTCCGGAAGTCATGTCAATTGCGGGCACGCGCCATCCACCGTTAGCGGACCGGCTCCCGGATCTTCCCGGAATCGCGGCCGGACCGGACGGCGTAAATCTCACGTCCAGGAGGTTCGGATGAATTATTCAGGCGACGCGGTCTTCAAACTTTCCAGTGTCGTTCACGTTTCCGGCGGCGTCCCGACGGCGGCGCCGACGGCACGATCGGAGCTCTATGATTGCGGTGGAATTAAATTAAGTACGTTAGGGCGTGAACTCTGGCCGTAGGAAGTAACGGTAAGCGATGCGAACATATGGAAAGGTGTGTATACTAACGAGAAAAATGATAAGAACTGAATTTCGAAAGGCTCTTCGGGTTAGAAGAGGTGATTACTGGCGAGATTTATGTTTGGACTTCGCGATATTAAATTTCTTGGCTGTAAGGCATGCGCCAAATGGAAACGTTGATTAACAGAACAAATTGGACGCAGTTTTGCAGCAGGGCCAGGTTCAAGCAGCAAGAGAAACATGTGGTCGCAATATTGACCAAAATACCGTTCGAAACCGGAAGTAGAAGGCGGAATGAAGTGAAGACTTGAGAAAAGTAACAATTAGCTAACGTTTTAGAAAAAGGTTTAACTACAGACATCATGCCTATTATGAGATGATTTTTGAGGTGAAAGTTATTCGCCTTCTAGTCTCCAATAATATTTCGAAAAGAACCTCTTGGTCATGGTTCAGCTCATTCAATTTTTTTGAGGTCTCTGCATATTGCTCTGTTTAATGATTGGGTAACCACGCACCTTATCAGTAAAAATAGAAAAATAATTTAGAAAGTCTCTGTTTTGGGAAGCATAATATGGAAATTCTTAAGCATTTACGTTAAATTTTTCCTGCAGTCTTTTGAAGCGCCCACTTATTTGTGGTCTAATTGCAATAATTTCTTAATTCAGGTCTTTTTAGTTCTTTTCTTATACTTTATCTTATCATTGGAGTAATAAGCTTTCAGAACTAAAAACAATCTGAAAGGGCAAATTATTGACGATGGTTTCTCGTTATTCTGATATGTAATTTTAATGAGATTTTCAGAGACACAATTAATTCTCTCATGACATACTTTACAGCAATATCTACATTTAAGACGATTCCCAAAGGATAATGGTTGTAGTAGAATTGTCAACCATTGGCACTATTAACCTTATCCCAAGTTAGGCATGATTCCATATTAGGTTGCCCAGGTGTCTCATATTAGCCAACAGCTTCGAAACAGACAGAAACTGTCACAACTTTTTTAAAAAAGAGCAATAATCGTGGAGTACCAATCAGTTAACCAGAACAATATTTCCTTTCTTGAAATATTATATCGACTACGAACAACTGAACAGCGCACCATAATAGACAGTGATAGTTTCCGATTTGCATCCCCAAATTACATAATAAATTTAACGCAATTCCTTCTAAAAACATCTTTGGTATAGGCATGTAGGTAATAATTATATAATAAGTTCTAGATATAAAAATGCTATTTTTAATTTTTTTTTTTAGTTCTAGAGCCCTCTAGAATGACAGTTCTAGGTGTAAGAGAGGCCTCAATATGAGGCAACAAATACTTCTCATAACCGGTGAGAAACTAACAAGACGACAGTAAAGGGGAAGTGTTCGTGTTTACACACACTGCATTACAAGCCTTCTGCCTTGTAATTCTAATGATCAGGTTACAATCTTGAACGCGGCCCTCCTGGGTGCTCAATTGTTGTTCTGCGCGTCAACTCCGCATCAAAGAGCCCCCACGGCGCTCCGATCATGCTCGTCCGGCCCGATTCATAATCGCCTCGAAACGCGCGACAAATAAACTAATCATGACTAAAGCGCCGTCCTAGGGTCTACCGCTGGGGGTGCGAATGCGTCATGTGCGAGTGCGAATGCGGGTGCTGCGGGTGTCCGTACCCCTGGTGTGGGGGCGGCAGAGGGCTGGGACAGGCCTGCGAGTAGCCGCCGTGCTGCGGCGACCCCCCCAGCCCCAGATGGCTTTGCTCCAGGTGCGAATAGTGCCCCTGGGAGGCCAGCGAGTGCGCGTGCGAGTGTGTATGCGGCGAACCGTACACCATTTGTCTTACTTTGGAGTCCTCGTCGCTGATGTTGTAGGTGAGTTCCGTTTCCTCGAATCCGGTGGCGGACATTCTCTGGTCGCCGCCAGCAGAGCCTGCTGGAGGATCAGGTGAATTGAGGCAGGTCTGGATGAGAGCTTTGCCGGCTTCGCTCGTTATCATGGGTTGAAGTTTGCGGGTGGCGAATGTGTACACGTGGCCCGTCTCCGACGCCACCAGGAGCATCACCTGCGTCCCGGTCAACGTCGACAGCTCGTACGCCTGCAACAAAAACGATTTTACAACTTGACGCATGAAGCTGGAAGGACATAAAACAGAAGAGCTCCCACGCACAACGCTCACACATAGCCGTACAATGTTTCAATTAAAATATTCGTAGCAGGACTCTTGAGGTTGCTTGTTTTCGCAAAATGCTTCAATTTAACAAAGTGTTTAAATAAAATTCAAATAAATTTCCTTGTGTACAAGCTATGGCGAGCTCGAGCTACAAGAACAAAACTGATTCAAATTGAAATTACCATGAACGAAAATGTTAGATTTAGAGCAGGAACTTTACGAACAGGACAAGAGAAACGTAATTAATGGCTCCTCGTACATCATGGGGGATTATGCGGTTAACACCAATTACCCCCTGGGAAGGTACAGGTATTGCGTAGGATACGGTGTTACAATCAGCCAGATCTAATCGATCCTGCCGCTTGTTTGACGCAGTATCGAGTGCGACCTCACGAATAACTAACAGAAAATTAAGAAAGACGCAGCAGGTGTTCTGCTAAGTTGTAGGATTATTAAAACAAGGCTGGAAAAAAGATTATTACAGTTTTAGGAAGCACCCACGACTGAACGAGATCTCATTCGCTAATCACCTTACAAGCACATAATATATTTTCGTACTGATTAATAAAACAGTTAAGAAGTATTTCCTAATTTGATAACTGAGGTCCAATTCAGATAAACTAAAAAAACTATTTCTCTTATTATTTGGGATTTTGTATTGTATTTAATTTTGTTTTGTTCAAACAAAAAAATTATTTTTTTAGTCATCTATTGTGTGCCTCAAAATGTGGCGCCCGTATGCATAAAATCAACTATATGTATGTTATCTAACGTCATAGAGAACAGATTCTTGACGCTCGAAAGTGCTTGATGCTCTTACTTCTTATGCGGAAGTTCAGCCTATTCCACCTTTCCAATTCTCACTTTTTGGAATTACCAAAAGCTTTAAATGGCACGTCAAAAAACAAATTGCAGTGGTGACAAATTTTTGAATACACGATAGAGAATAAAACAATTTTGAAATCACACAGTCCCTCGTTTTCCTTTTGAACTGATGAATATCACAGCAAAATTATAATTTTTTATTTTGTTCAAAATTTGGTAACAAGAGGTTGAAGTAATCATGTATGTCGAGTTTAGTAACATTGGCACTTAAGAAAACAATTAATTAAGTTTGACAACTAGATTACGTTAGTCGAATTAGTTTAATTTTGATTTCATAGATAAAAAAAAGATTAATTGCAACACTGATGCTGACGGGTTACGGTGGCCACAGAGGAATGCAAAAAGAATTCAGTGAATTCAATGAACGTTAGCTCAGCTGAAAACATATTTTTCAACGTAGTGACAGTGAAGAATTGTTGTGGTTTATAGTGATAGCTGATTTACTCTTCGTTCAGTGCAAAAAATAAATATTTGAAATTCATTACGAGCAAACCAGACTAATTAGATAATTAGTCCCTAATGTCATGTTATTCATCTGTAGTGATCCCCTTTAATGTATCTGCAATTTTTCTAATCGCTCTTTACTTTACTCGTAATCTTCTAAATAATTATTAATTACTATCAATTGAGAGAAGTAAAACCAATTTTTCGTCGAAATTAATCCCTTTCATTAATTTCAGAAACAAAATTTTTTACACTTTTATGACAAGTATACGGTTCTTTAACGTCAAGAATGATGGATTTAAAATCCTCATTCCTCTTGTATTATTAAATTAGGTTTAATCAGAAAATTGTTACATACATCTTTACGTGGATGCGACTGTCTGTTCATTTTTTTATAGTTTTAACTTTTTATTGATATTGGACGGTAAACTACGTAAAAAACATAATTGGTGGCACATTAGACAAAGTATTAGAATCAACATTACACATGAGTATTGACTGATTAAAAAAAGATGGTCATTTGAAATTCAATGCCTTGCCAGTAGTACTACCTGTTCAGTTATTTACTGCGACAATCTGCAATTTTATCAGATTTTTGGAGCAAGTCATGCCAAAGATGACGTCTTAACGTAGAAAATTCAGCTTCCAAACCGGATTATAATCTTCGGCGGACAACCTTAATTTACATGTTGGCCATTTCACCCACGCTGCGTGGGAAAATTGGGTTAATTGGATGGTAATCTTTGGACTCAGCCAACCACTAATTCGAAATAAATAGATACCTCACTTACTGTTACTTCCATCAAGTAGGAAATTTCGCTTCGAATCATAGTTTCGCGGATAGTGAGAAGAAGCTAAAGTGACATAATAAATCCATTATGCAAGCAAACATGTTGCTTATATTGCTTCATAAGCATGGTGATTGGTTTACACTTATATTGGTAAAGATTTATGCAGCTAATACACGTGGATGGAAAATATCCTCGGATACGTGTCATTCTCCCGGCGCCTCCGCCATTTGTAGATGAGCTTCAGAACTCGATCAATGGATCCGTTTAAATAATGAGCATGAATGAAGAGCAAATTTTTCAAATAATTGGCACAGTAGATCATCGTTTTTGTAAACTTTATTGGTATTAAAAAATTTAGAGGAATAAGAATAGATTCATTGGGTTTAACCACGATAATTGATGAGATATCAGCTATCAGATATCGGCGCTGTAGTTCGTGGTAATCATGTATGAAACTACAAATTGTTGCTAACATGCGGAAGTGTCTCCGATAATCATTCATGCGTTTGCGCTCTTGCTCGCTTGATTCTTCTGATAAGGTCAAAGGTGTGGGCAGAAACAAAAGAGACACTCATGAAGATCTTTTGACCTTTTTGTGGTTTAGCATAAAATTTCCTGCATACACGGCGGGTTCATTCAGCTTTGTCTAACTTTGATGTTGTTAGGTCGTAAATCATAAGTAAATGTATGTAGGTAGGAAGAAAGATAAGCCGAGAAGCGGGCTCGTAGACTTCCAGCGAAGTAATAATTACGATTTTATGGTTAATATGCACAATTTCAAACTTGGCTAAGTTCTGCCTACGAAATGGTTGCAACCTTTGTTTCTTAATCATTAATGAATCACACCTCTTCATTCATCAAACGCGTTTAATTAGAGCAAACAAGGTTACAGCGCGTATAAATACATACAAACCGGAGGAAACTCGGGCAACTTAACTACAATTTGCAATTGAAATAGGGGCGACACCCGATAAAAATTACTAGTTCGCACGGTTTTGTCAGCGCACCTTTATAAATTAATGCAAGAGAACATAAATAATTTTTAATTCCCTACAGTCTACAGTCGCCGATATTCAACTCCTTGTATTTATATAGGAAGGCGGGAATTCTTCCGCTGCAATTAATCGAGGCTACATTCCTCAAGAAGACCTACAAAAAGTGACCGTCTCCAATTATTATGAAAAATAAATTAATAAAAGAGATTACCGCATGCGATAACCAGATAACTAGACATCGATTGTTGGACGTAATTAATATCGAAACCCTCTTCTCCTCACAATAAAAACGATTTGTCATGTATGTTAGTTCAATTTTTATTGGTGTGTTAAAACAGGCCAGCGCGAGATATCAGAGTTCACAAGATGCAGCGCTAAAGCTGCTGTACCTACAACTTAAATGTCAATAAAACGTGTGTAAATCGAGGATCATAGAAAATTATGCATATCAAAAATGTTTGCATAACATTTACTACAAAGTTATTGTGTGCGATTATTACGAAGCTAAAGCAGAATCAAAAAAATTATATAAGATAATTAGATAATAACCATAAACATTACAAAGTTACGAGTTACGCACCAATTTTTTTTGCTACCTGCTAAGATCTATGATGTTAGTTTGGGCAAAAATTCTTTAGATAAACGTAAAATCACTTGTGAACAGGTATTTTAATAATAATTTTTTGATTAAGCGACAAAAGCTGTCGTTAAATTGACCGATTATGTGGCAAAATTTTGGCAAGAAGTTTTATTTCATATCTCAAAAATTAAGAATTATACCATAAAACTACTGTTCAAGTCGTGGAAAAGGACCCAAAAACTGCGAAGATGAAACAAAATTGATGTCAAAAATTGCAAAGTTTTGGATATAGTGCCCGCAGATGTAGAAAAAGGATGTTTTTGAAGTAGTCGACCATTCTGAATTCAAATATGAACTCAATTTGGTCATATGATTGATAAATTTCTGATAGTTTTGTAGAAACCATAGTTTTATAGAATTTTCCACCGACATTTCTACTGGCTCAAGTGTCGTGAGTCCAGCTGCATTAAACCAATCATTGTTGGAGCAGAAAATTGAGAGCTGCAAGTACAAAATTCCTGATTGAGATTTATGATTTCGTCCTAACAAATGGCAATAAAAACTGTTGCGGTCACCTTTCAAGTTGTTGAGCGAGTCTGACATGGTCGTTCCCTATCTTTTGGCCGATTGTGAAACGGTAAAATCGTCCGCTGACGAATATCTAGTTGAAGATGATTGATGGGTCAAGGATTTCCTAAGAACCCCTTGACCGTCCGAGGAATTTACAAACGCCAACCAGAGTAATTAGAAATATGGATGCGTCTCAAGAGAGAAAACCGAAGTGCTTTATATCGAAGCTTCTTCATCAGTAATGGGCCGTCCGCACCTATCAATTTTTCCAACGAGACATCAGGTCAAGATTCCGGCCGCTCATATCTCGCTCAATCATCCTAATAACGACATAATCAAGACGCTGGACCATAAAACAGTCGGCGAATCTGCCCACCAATTGTCCTGTACTCGAGGACGTGACTGATCCGACTGTGCTCTAATCACAATAATTTGCGAAAATTAATATTGATCATCGGGGATTGATAAAATAATTTTCGAAACGAAAAGTCATTTGGACATGTGGCCGGAGAATGCGGGAGATGATGCCCCGTTTGATTTGTCTTAGTCATCCTTCGTCACTTTGGAAGCGATGACCTCCGGAGTGTAGTGCCTCACATGTCCAAATTAGAGGTTATTAATGTTGGGATGTTGCGATCGCGTTCTGTACACGGCGATAATTTAACGATCGTTAATTAAATTTGATACGACGACGGCAAAAAATTAAAAAGCCGTAATGACGAACGCGTTCCTCGACGGCAGATCGAACGAAGCACGAATCTATTAAGGAATCTCTGCGATTCAAAAGAGGACAAAAAGTGGGTAAGCGCTCGATTCCAGGTTTAATCGGCCACTTCTGCATCTCATAGGGGTGGACGCAACCAGTACCAACATCAATCAACGGAAACTAATCCTTGCACAAGCTGTGCAGCCAGATTCAACAGGAAAAACCTGTAAGCCATAAAAATTCGAATAGATAGATGCTGCAAAACAGTACACCGATTGATAATACAGTCTCGTAATGTGCGATTTCCGCTTATACACGACACTTTTTTCCAAGCTAACGACGTATCGATAGTGGCGAGACTGACTCTACGATCCTTTTTTCAGGTGAAAAAGACAAAGTAACTAAAAATAACGGCAATTTTCTTGTTGATGCATAACTTGAAAATGTGAAATTATATTTTAAATTTGACATGTATCACTTTATTAAAGCCAACAGTGACAAGTGGTCGATTAAAAGTCCAATAAATTAAATTTAGTATATAATTAGCGGATATTTAGTAACATGGTAAATTATTAATAACACTGTTTAAAAAGGCGGCACTTCATTTGATACCCCGATCCCGTACATTTATAAGTTGCTACTTTGCATAAATAATATAGACGCGTCGAACATTGATTCAATTAACTCTCTAAAAGTTAACGGTTTGATGCAAACACATTGAAGGAAAACCAAATTCCACCATTTGATATCGGTCACGTCGGAACTACCATAGATCTGATGTAGCTACTGATGTACATCAGTGGCTTAATGATTCAATTTCATTACTCTTCTGCAAATAAAAGTTAAAAAATTTTAGAAAATTTAGTAAAAAAGTGCCAAAAAATTTAATATCGGTCGCCTCCACTTACCATTAATAATTATTGCTGTTTATATGAAGGCAACAGACAAATGAACCCGTTAGAACTGTGATCAGTTAGAGTTGATATCAATTATTGTTAGCGTTGTAAACTTCCTTGGTATGAAGAGGTGAAGAGAAGGTTTCTTGCAAAATAAAACAAAAGTATTTTCTCTAGTAGACAATGTCATAAAAATTATTGCATTAAAAGGAGTATATGCATTTATCATTACACTCCCAAAGTACGTATTTCGTAATGGAAGGCTGCTTCATTTACCTATTACGTAATGCAAATAGAAATAAGTAAAGTATAAAATATCGTTCTGACATCTTCTGTAGGCCAAAAAACAGATTGTGTATCTGCTAATAAGTGCTTAAATTATTCAGTACCTAATAGCATAATAGCCACATCTCTTGTCAATAGGCCATATTTTCTGATCGCGTTATAGGTAATGGATATTTGTCATAAATTGTTTGGATACATTTCAGATATATTCATTACCATTTGGATAGCGTGTTAGTATTTTTTTGTCGCGGTGATTTCCATAATTGGTACCGGTGTATTTAAATTACTCAATAAATCATTTATTCATCCACAACACATTTGTAAAATCAACTTAATATAAGCCCACAAAGCCGAATTTTATGTGCATTTACCACTGTCATTTCTATAAAACACCACACTCTTGGTTCGCTAACTAAATTACCAGCACTTCGGCAAAGTTAATAAATATTTTATTTTAAACAAATTACTTACTAACTCAACGCGTTGAACTCAATTACTCTTCTTCAATTGAATGATTTTAAATCCCGAACTTACTGAAAGATGCGTTTGAAATCAGATGCTAAAACTGGCATCTGTGCAACTCGGCGCCCCTTCGGATCAAGAATTTATTCGCATTGAACCAGTTGTGCAAGTACTTAAGATTGTCTCTGCTAATTACCATTAATTCACTTCTTTATCAAATTAATTAATTTGAACTCATTCAATCTGCATGGTTCTTGAACATTTTTTTATCCGCTCATTCTGAATGTAGTTTTAAACGCAAAGACAAAACCGAGAGTTAATTGTAAATTTTACTAAAAAAAAAATTCGTAATCCAATTTCACTATTGGCTAATGGAATTTAGAATAAATATAAAGATAATTGGCTGCACTTAAAATCAACCACTAAAAATGGCGGCACAGTGGTACCAAAAAGCTAGTTAGTTCCCTACTCATGCGAAGAAAAGTATTGATACTCCTTGGTGACCCAAGGGCGCTTCGTTTTTCGTTACACGCATGCCTTTAATTTTAGCTAAAGCTACGTCCACGTCCCGTTGTCCACAAGTTGGGTCATATAAAGATTTATTCTTGTCCAAAACTACAAATAATGATTCGTACCAATTTTTATTGCTGAAAGCAGAACTATATCTACCTTACCTAATCATTGTTTTGGTCTTATAACGTCTTTACATTGGTATTTAGAAAGATAAGTAAGTAATCTAATCGTTACACCTCTTTTTCTTTATCTCAACTATAAAAAATCAAACTTACGATACCTACATTAGACCGATTACCGCATTACGCTCGTTTAATGCTCATCGATTAATAAATGGCAACATGTAAATGCATCGTGAAGAAATCGGCCGCTAAATCAATTTGATTGAAAGTTACATCGAATGGTCATAATAATGAGTCCGATTATGAAATTAAATTAAACGTTGCATAAAATGCGAAACTGTTCAGTGGACAGAGCGCAATGGCAATCTGGTTATTGAACAGATGAATATATAATGTAAAATATGAAAGGGATTTCGGAGCTTAATAAACTGATTGAATGCAATGAATGGATAAAATTCAAAAGTTCTTTGACTTCGTCGTGAATACTGAATGCGTACGTATTACATGTGGAGGACAAAAATTGAAATTTTCACTTGATCTGAAGCAATAATGAATTAATGAGGAGAAAAACGCGGTACCTATTCAAGACGTCAGCACTGCCAAGTTAAATATATGTTTAATGTATCATCAAGTTGTCGTTGAAATAAGCAGGTTCCGCGGATCCAGGAGACATCATTAGTTTCCCATGGAGTGTACTAAATGGTGACTGTTTAAGTCAACATTTACTTAACTTGAGGATCGTCAAGATGAGCGGTGCTAATTCAAGCAGTTATTACACCAAAATTCATCACGCATTCAAAACCTAATAACAAATTTGAAGCGTACTCATCAAAAGTTTTCAAAAATTTTAATGTTAATAAATAATTGTACAGGCAAATCTTAATTATTAGAAAATTTAAAAAAATAAATACCGGATGTTTATTTTGAGAGGAAACGGAGATTTTCTGCTAAACTATACACTTTATGTAAAAAGTTTTTAATGAAAGCTGTTGCTGTTGTCGAATAAAGTTGATATCATTTCTGATTAAATGACAAGTGAATAAAAATGTTGAAAAGCATATTTGAGAAGACTGTATTTTGTGCAATAGCTTTCATTAAAAACTTTTTACAATGAAAGTGTATAGTTTAGCAAAAAATGCCCGTTTCCTCTCAAAATGAACACTCGGTATATGCAACATTTTCAAGTCATTCTGAACGTACCTACAATAAAAAAGTATTTTGGTCTGAAGACTCGCCGGCCATCGGGGCAGAAAATATGAATAGACAAAGCCATGTAACTCTTGCTATAATTAATTTGGTATATTCAATAATGATTAAAGTTATTCGAGAGCGAGCCTATTAGCTTATTAGCTTATTAGGATTATTAGGATATCAACGCAGATATCTACTAATGTAAATTGATATTACATTGACAGGCATGCTAATGTTATTTGGAAGAGATAATTCAAGTTGTACTTTGACATTTCAAAATGTTTATGGCATTTAAACATAAAACAAATTGAGATTATAAATAATCTACCTGTTTCGTGCTTAATCATTATTTTTAACCATATTGATAGAACAACCTGATAGGTACTGATTATTTTTGAGATAAGTGTAATAAAAAGAAGGTTCTATTCTATTTGGCTGCTTGTCCTTAAATTTTCGTAAGCGTTGTGATAAATATATCTAATCTGCCTAAACATTATCTACTTTAATTAAGGTCATTCCTGCAGAATAAGGAATATCTTCTTCAGGATAGGTGTCGATACACATAAATGATCAACCACAAAATCAAAGTAGTCTTCAATGCACTTAGTAGGACTTCTACCATCTGGTCAAGATCCAATCGCAAACCACTTAAATATTTACATAAAAAAATAAAGATTTAAATCGAACTAAACTCA
The DNA here is from genome assembly GCA_951805265.1 of Schizotus pectinicornis. Taxonomy (NCBI): domain Eukaryota; kingdom Metazoa; phylum Arthropoda; class Insecta; order Coleoptera; family Pyrochroidae; genus Schizotus; species Schizotus pectinicornis. Next base: position 21,408,728 of record OX638202.1, read on the forward strand.
CGACATATTGAAAAGGTATCAATCAGGAAATATAGCAAGGAGTTTTCGAACCCTCACCGTGGTCACATGGAAATCGAAGTTCAAAAATTGAATGATGGTTTGTGAACATACCTGAAGCATTAGATACGCAAGAAGTTTTAACATTTTACGCAACACTGGAGTAGAAACAAAAAGTAGATACCTATCTATCAATATGTTAGGATTGACCTTCCTTAAGAAATTAATAAATTGATATTACTGGCTCGCACAGAGACTTGAAGTAAAACACGGCATAAATCTCCAGTCCAGCCCACACTCATATTTTGACTATTTTTACCTCCATCAAAATCGGATGGCGCGATCAATTTCCTAGGGCGTGTACGTTTGAACTCTATCATAAACATAAATACCAGACTTGTCTACAATTTTTCATCCTTGCTGACTTATTGCAATCGTAAACTGCTGGGGTACAGAAATGCCCTCTGGCTGACTTGAAAGAATTCAAATTCTTGTGGAACATGAACAAATGATGCATTTCCACTCCTAATAATTCTACATACCTGACTCAATCTTATGTAAATGTGGCTCTAGGGATTAGTAGTCCTTAATTAATTACAGAAATAAACATCCCAACCAACCATTAAAAGACGAGACTATTTATAGCGCCAAGCTAGATGGATTTATTTACATGGCGGAAGCACCATAAAACTGGGAGATTAGTCGAAAACACGCAGTAATTGATTTTGTTTGGATCCATCACCTTTGGTGAAGCGCCCGTTTCCTGCTGAAAGCGGAAGCGCGCTACCAACTACCGACACGGGTGTTTCGGTTGTGGTTTCGTCTGTTTATTTGGACCATTTATTAAGTACACTTTACAGAAAGCGAAACACCAGGCGGGCCGACGTACCGCTGCAGAAATCATTAGGTATTAATTAACTCTGCAAATTGGTGCTAGTGCTGCTTATTTATCTTGTGTAAATTATGTCTGTTTAATGATGGCGCAATGTATCGTTAAAGAAGATTGTGCGCCATCGAACCAGTAGTAGTTAACCGTTTGTAAATAAGATGGTTGGCACGACTTCTCAGTCTTATTTATTTTCCCTTGGTTAGGTCTCGTGGGATTTTTTACAAATCCCATGACAAATCGTCCGTAAATAAAGATTTTTCAACAATCGAGAAATACTGCCAACACGCAGTACTACATGCTTCGAAGATTGACGTCTTTGATGAGGTAACTTAAGCGGCAGATAAATCCATGATGATGTGTTAGTGGTTTCCTGCTCCATTACCTTATTCTCGACTACCGGTTAATTCCAGAAGGCTGCTGAAACAGCGGCATGCTCTGTACTTAAGTAATAACAACGTTCAAAAATGTATTTTTGTCATGTATCTGTTTGGATCGCCTCCAGCGGTTTATTAATCACGCCCGATTCCTAAGTCAATGTTTGCTTTTGATGCTAGACAACTCATTACCTTCGACGTTGCCCATTAGCGTAATATACCTCTAATGTAGTTGGTACAATGCAGCTCGCATCACAAATTAACTGCGGTGTTAGGGTTAATGTGTGTAGTCTATTTTAAAATAGCAGCAACTTGGATGGTTAATTTTAGATCTTCTTAGAAATGGCTATCTATTTTTGGGCAGAACCGTTGCCCTTATTAAACGCAATTTCTAATGATTCGTTGGGTTTTTGAACCTTGTTTTTATGAAAAATAAAGACATTAATTTTGTGCCCCTTGACCTTACTATCCTTAATAGCGCAAAAATTAAAATTGGTAACTTAACCTATAATTACAGTTATTATTAAACAGTTTGTATTTTCTGCTGGCTACTGAATAATTACAATATTCGTGGTAGCATTACCATCATGCACAGCATTTAATGAAACAAAATTTGCGTGAATGGTGAACCTCAAATTATTTTGAGGAATTGTCAGATGATTGCCAAAGGTTATGAAACTTTTTTCCACAATTAATTTACCCGAAAGTGTGGACCCAAGCTTCTCCTGCCTATATTATTACACTAGAAAAAAAAGTTATAACTGTCCCCCATGTCGCTTTATTTTTTATTCTCCACGCAGATGTGAAAAAACTTTCCTACATCCAGTAATTAATTTTTAAATAAAGACAGAAAATTGGCAATGAACGGTTCTAAAAACTGATAAGGATTACAAAAGGCCGCCGAACCGCCCAAAATCTTGGAAGATGAGCCCTACCAATCAAATACTGCTAAAAATTTTAAGAAAATTTTAGAGATGGTAGAATTTAAATTTTATTTATCTTTAGATCGTCAAAAAAAACGGTGCATACACACATTAGATTTAGCCTTTAGGGTCGATCGTTTAGTATCAACACCCTTTTACTCGTGGAAATCTTGGTGAGGGAGAGACAGCTTTGGCACAACATGCAGAGTTAAATAAAGTTATGGGTACGATTTACCATTGTTATGCAAAGAACAGTGAAAAGCTCGAGGAAAAGCTATTACAATTTTAATATCAAACTTATGTTTATTCTTTAAAAGCTCCTTAACTGACTATCTGGAAAAATGTAATCATAAGAAAAAGTGATGGGAGTCCTTAAATATACCGGGTGTTTCAACGAGAACCGCCGGTGCCAAATTGCGTATTTCTAATAGAGTTAAAAATTTGAAATTTGCCAGAAATAAACTTTAATGAATGCGCTACAATGTGGCGTCGTTAGTTGGTCCATAATTAATTCCATGCGTCGTCGGGACGCTATAATGTGCTTTTTCAGAAATTTTCAATAATTTTTTTATTATTCTTATATTCGTAATACCGCCAGGTACACGTTCCTGTTGTTAAAAATTTGAAATTTGTAGTTGAAGAATCCCTAATTGTGTTTTTAAGAAGTTCACGGAATTTTGACGAATTTATGACACAACTGCTTTATTGAAGCAGTCAAACTTAGTGACAAAGACTGCCTAAACGGTTCCGTTCTTTATGACTTAAAAGCGGTACCTACTCAAAGATCTGTGCAGTGCAGAGACCATCATAAAACCTAATGCGGTTATCCGCAAAACTGGCGCCACAAAAGTGTCATCTGTCAATAAAAAAATCCCCTGAGGGCTGAAATTTAAAAATCCATGTAATTCAATAACGGTTTGATATAAAAATATTTCAATTGCTCGTTATCAATCTTGGAGGTCGTTATCATGAGCTTGAAAAAAATCAAAGAGATGAAGTGAATATTTCGATATAAAATCGCGATCAAAAGTAAAAATTCACACTGTTAAAAAAAAGAAAAAAATGATAATGTCATCTTGTAGTGCATTAATTATAGTTTATTTCTGCCAAATTTCAAATTTTTAACTCTTAGAAATACGCAATTTGGCACCGGTGGTTCTCGTTGAAACACCCGGAATGTACAGCTTGCCGAGAAATTATTGTCGTATCGAGAGCATTTGCGGACTGCACGATTAGTTTGGGCGACTGTCCGGATTGTCTTGTTGACTTATTTTGAACCCTTGGAGGGAGGCTAGCCCGAAATTATTTGCTTGAGTCTGCACTAGTAGATTCACGGCTAGCCTCCCTCCAAGGGTTTAATATAAGCAACACGACAGTCGACCAATCTAATCGTGCAGCTTGCAACGGCTTTCGATACGACATTAATTTCTCGGCAAGCTGTATACATCTAACAGAATTATGCGTGTATGTACAAAATCATGAATTAATGTGTGTTTTTCATTGATTTTCCAAAAAGCTGAAGTGCTTGTTGTAGGGTTTTAAAAAATTTATTCTTGTTGTTAGGATTATAGTATTTGTTTGGATTACTGTATTTATGTCCGGTCTTTGAGTTAATTGCCTAAGGTTAGGATTAAAGAATTTATGCTGTTTGTATGAACCCACATTATAATCTTCAAATAATTGTATTCTTGAAAAATTGTGTTTCCTCCACATCCACAATTGTCGAGACAATTGTTTAAAACAATGAAGTGTCTAACTAAAGATTAAATCAAAAAATAGGACCCTTTCCCTTCCATCCCTCAATATCCTTCACATGTTAACTGCTCGTATCCTAGACGCAGTTTATTTTTGAGGGGTTGTTTTACGCACCTCTGCTTCCTGCACAAGAAAATATGTGAATTTTATTCGTCAGGCCTGTCTCAAGACAGCATGAACAACCGACCACAAAGATTGTGGACAGAAAGACCATTTTTGCCGGAACAAATGATTACTCAATGATTGAATTCTGGGTTTTTATTTATCAGCCCAATTGAACGTCTTATCTTCAGATGACGTAAGTTTAAGGTAAACAATCACAATTTCGCCCTAAACGTTTTTGGAGCAATTACTTGGCGAGTATTTCCATGGTCTACAAGAGATAGCTTCTTGATCCATTTATTCGAGCAACTCGCCGCACGTTTTGTGCATGTTTGTCGGTCAATTTATTTAACCAAACTGTTGCCTTGGGCTTTCGAAATCCGTACCCGCCACAGCCGGTGTAATTACCGGCGAGATATCTTCCAGTATTAGCTGTCAAAAGCAACATATGTTTTATAATTTGAATTGCGTACGCGGCGCGAGCGGTTTAACAATGTAACAGTACCACAATGCCAGTACCCATAATTATCTCAAGTCACGTGTTACAATCTTGGAGCATTGCGTGGCCGCCGGTCGTCTCCCGAGATCGAGCGGCGTCGCGGCGCCTCCGTTGCGTCAAAGGCTACCGGTATCCGCGATTCGGGACCGCTTCCGCCGTCCGGAACGGGAAGAATTTCGATAATTGTTGGCAGATGTATATCTGGCGTGTTATTTTTTAGGTAGAGTGCGCGCGCATCCGCTCACGTGCATGCGCCTATCATCATCATCACGTAGAGAGGTTAACTCACCTTCTTCATGATGCCAGTTTTCCTCTTGGAGAACGTCGTGTACCGCCGCAGTTTGTTTTCGATGTATTCCATCTTGATTTTGACGCGTCCTTTGGTCTTTTTGCCGTTGCTGGGCGGTGACTTTTTCGGCTGCATGGCGTTGTAGGTGTCTTCGGTGATGTCGTTGACACCGCACGCTTCCAGGCCCATGCCTTGCGTGGACATGCCGCGGTCGTCGTAGCAGATGTCCGATTTGAGGCCCCCACGGCCCCCACAAGCGCTCGACACCATGGTGTGTCTGGGTGACAGTTGCTGGAGGCTGGTGGAGGGCCGACCCAGGCCCGGACTGCCGTAGATCTCGGGGGGCGTCTCGCCGCTCAAAAGGTTCATGCTATAGCCCAAATTGAACCGGGAGTCCCTCCCGCCCGGTGGTTCCATTTCGCACCACAGTTTGACAACCAAAAACAACAACACCGCGTCACTATCAGCGTGTTCAACACCAGTACGCACAAACACAGCTGAGCACACAATAGCACCCAGAGCTCGACTGATCTCTGCACCGCCCAGTGGATGAGCCGGTCAAACGCGCAAGCGCCTCATCAAGAACGCCGCCCCATCTCCATCTCCTTTCGTTGCACGCGGCCCGACCTCAACGCGACTTCCCGGCACGTCGTGGATGAGACTGTTAGGTAACCTGACCTAAGCCGGCTCGATTTTACGCAAATTCCCCCGATTTCCACGGGACACCCCGGACGCTGACTTTTGGGGGTGGGTAACTCGCCGGGAGTTGTCGACAAAAGAGGGCGGCAGTGGGATGTAAACACGCACTGTTGGGACTGCCCCAATACCTTATTTAGAAGCGCTGGCTCCCATATAAGGATAACTTGTCCTTAGATGGAGAAGTGAGATCCCTCCTTCTGTTGACCGGCGCACACCGTGCGTACTAGCGGAATTCTGTTTAGTTTTTGCCACAAATAGTCCATTTACATTTTACATGTAATGTCCAATGTCGGCAATGCCCAATGTTTATGGATGCCTGGTGACATTTCCTACTAGGTTTCCTTTTTCGACGACCGTCCTTTCCGCTAACCCCATCCTCGCCAGCAAAACCTCTCGGTCTCCACGAGATGCCTTATTTAAAGATGTATCTGCCACTTGAGGTTTGCGGTTTCATCCCTCACCCCTCACTCAAGGAATTATTCCTAGACATGCTAGAAAAGATGGATTTTGCTTTTGCATCATTTCCTGACTACCCTTCGTTTCTTCTGAACTAGTTACCATACCTGCGCTTTATCCGGTTCCTAGTCGAAATGGATAAAATAGAAGTGGATAGCCTCTTCTAGCTTGAAACAAAGCTTCAATTCGTCGGGGAGTTATACTTCTAATTAAGTTTTTATAAATAGTCGCTCATTTAGCAGAAACGACGATTTTAATATTCTTTTACCTTCATGAGTCAATTTTTAGAAGGTATTTTAAAATGGTTGACTAAATTTAGGTCTGGTCTTCGAGACGACTATTCTATAGATACAAACTTACAAACAAAACTTTATTAATTATGTAAATTAAAGACTCCACCAATTGAAAACATTGGAGAAATATTACAAGTGACAAACTTCTCACTCAAGGAATTATTGGTAGACATGCTGAAAGAGATGTATTTTCCATGACTTCCTTACTCCCTCCTTCGTTTCTTCTGAACTGAGTAGTTACCTTACCTGCACTTTATACAGTTCCTGGTTGAAATGAATTCAGTGGAAGTGGATAGCTTCTTCTAGCTTAAAACGAAGCTTCAATTCGTCGGGAGTACTTCTAATTAAGTTTTGATGAATAGTCTCTCATTCAGAAACGACGATTTTAAGATTCTTTTAGATTTTTGAGTCAATATTTAGAAGATATTTAAAAAATGGTAAACAAAATGTAGGTCTGGTCTTCGAGACGACAATTCTATACAAATAACAGAACATCATGATCAAGATTGAAGCCTCCACCAATAGAAAACTTTGTAGAATTTTAATTCGTTTGGATTATTTTAAGACCTCTCATAATTTATTATCATATAACGTAAAATATTATGGTTTGCAGGCCTATCGGACAAAAGTATGAGCAACGTCTTAAAACGTCAATATTTCCAGCAGTAAATCAACAAAGTAAAGGGTAGGTACCGTCTCAAGTTTTAATGTCACTGTCTCTTCATAAACATAAATATCAAGTCTAGTCGCGAATGCGTGGATGGATGTCATTAATATGGTGTTGGGTCAGGTTTTGGCTATTTTGACCATCGCGGAAACGTCGATGTGCCCGGGCACGAGCGCGGAAGTGTGCTCAGTTACTGCGCTTTACATTTTTATTAATTGCCGAATGCGTCATGGTGCTTGGGCGTATTACTAATGGTACGGCTTTTTACGGGCATCCTGGGACCGCTGAATGTTTAATTCTCATTATTATGTATGAATGACAATTTGTAAACAACAACCTCCATAATGAAGTCGTTTGCTTGATATGACACTTGCTGCGGTTTCAAGTTTGCATAATATTCGGTACTTTCGTTTTAATTGCTAGAAGAAGAAAAGAAAAGGTAGTTAAACGCACACGTCTATCAATATGTTAGAATGTAGCTAGTTGATGGTGATCGGTGGACACGCAAATACATAAACATCTGCTATAAATTAATTCTCTCCCATCATGAAGGTTCGACTAAGTATATTAAATTTATGTTCAGTTCATTTCGATGATTTCCTGCTTAAAATAAAGCAGCAAAACTAGCCGTATTTAAATTATTATGACAGATTAAATAAGGCATCTCATCTTCAGCACCATCTATATGCGACAAACAGACAATTAATTATTATTTCAGGGATTAATGAAGTAACTGTATATAGCATATTATAAGAAGTTCTTACCATCGACGTGAGATAATTGCACCTGCACAAATTAAGTACCTACATCTGGCCGGATCTGAAAATATATTGTACTTCAATTTTGACAAGACGCTTCGTCTCGTTCGCGATAAGGAAGCTGTCCATCAATTTTGATAATTTATTGTTTGCGCAAAGTTTTTTTTTAAATTTGCAAACCCCATAACCAGAAGATTGAACAAAGCAATATTTTGTTATTATCAATAGACTAGAACTAATGCTTCCTTCGTGTGACATACGGAAAGTAGCAAAATTTAGAAAAAATTAAGATTTTAGTGTTGGTATAATTAATAATTAATTTTTTTTTAACAGCTGTGATGTTATCACATAGAGGCTATAAAGTAAAACAGAAGCTTTACAGAAACTGATTAAATTTCATTAAAGTTTTAGTTGAACCAATTAGAATGTATAGTGAGCGTGAGTGAAAATGGCGGAGGCGCCGGGTGAAAATGTATCTTTGTTAAATCAACGGGCAAGATGACACAGGCCAAAAATATATTTAATACAATAACCAAAGATAAATGGACTGATCAATTAAAAACCTATGCCTATGCTTATGCCCTATAATAGCAATTTAAGATCAGTATATTTTCTAGCATAGAGCTTGTCATCTTCTTTCACAATTCTTTACTGACTTTAGTTATTTACATTTAAAATAGACAAAGCTGTTGCAAACGCAATACATTTTATATTTATTTTTTATCCTTTTCATAACTATACATTTTGAATTGTGCTTTTACATTACTCTTCACTTTTCACTAAGCTCCGTATTTTTTTATTATATTCTTCTTATTGTTTAATTTTTTTGATACGTTATCCTTCATTTTATAAATTAACTTTAGAATAACAAAATTTTTCTTACTTTCCTGCATATTTTCCTAATTTTATTAAATTATATTTCCAAAACTTTCAGGCCCTATATGTATGACACTTGACATCATTTATAATATATCTACATACCTACATAAATTATGCGCTAGCAAGAGGAAGACGAAGAAGAGATCTAGTGTCTTCTAAGTTTTGTAACTCTTCTTTATTTATTTACTAAAGAATTTTTTATATATTCTAACAGTTTATTTCTTTTTCATTTTTTATTTATTTATTTTCTTTAAAGAGTCCCTTCTTTTGAAACATTTTTTCTTTATAATTTTACTCTAAAACTTATCCTGCTTCTCAAAATTTACCCTTCTTTCTTTCACACTTTCGACCGTCGGTCTCCTGAATACGTAGAGTTTATCTTGGTATTTTTGCTCTAACCGTCCATCCTGGTTTCGTTTACTTTCACTCAGTTTTTAGTTACTCCACATTTTAATCCGTTCCAGATCTTATAAAGGCACAGAAATTGCTGTGCTTCAATTTTAAGTATGAGAACTATGGTGATGTTAGGTACTATATGGTTAGGACAACATGATACTTGGACTAAGATGCGCACAGATCAAAGTCACTCCCCCATTACTGCTTATTGCTCTTTCATCTCCATCTTTTACTAGGGATGTTTCTTCCCTCCCTGCTCAAGGTGTAGTGCATCTATTGTTGAAGACCCAATAATCTCTTTGCCATGTAAGGTGTTAAGGGAACCTTTACTATCTTGGGTCTCAGCTATTTTAAGTATTTGTGAAAACCCCTTAAAGTGGTTGTTCTTGTGTGAAACCGGGTCAAAACTAAAAGAGTGCGATGGCTGGCGGTTCTGCAAGATCTATTGCAATGGTGTCTCGGTGTTGTTCTCTTCGCCACTGAACCACCGACAGCGTAAATCCATTAAATCAATACTAATTTAATAGATAAGTGCTGGTAATTGCAAAATATAAATAAGATCGTGAACAATAAACATTCTTAGGGAAACAATGCATATAGAATAGCTGGCCAGTATTCTGTCGAACAGCAGCCGTCGCAATAATCCGGAGTAGAACAACAAAGGCGCTCACCGCTCTCTCGCGCCAGCATTAATCTAATGGCGATAGAACCCACGCGGCCCGGTCCCGACAATCCATTAATTATCCAATTTGCATATTAACATATATCGCACAAGATGAAGTAAAGCAGCAGGCGAACCATGAAAGGACAAGCGGCTTGTCGCCCGTGTTTCTTACCAAATGAGGCATCGCAAAGCTCGGTCTTCGCTTGTCGATACGCCGTTCGGACATCATTATTGACAGTTACCTGGTTGAAGGGAATTTCACTAGTTTATTTCTTGTGTCAATCGCTTGCTCGCGGTATTCCTTCTTCTTATGTCTCTTCGATTCCTGGCCGTCGCGCCGCCAACTGCCACCGTCTCGATTTCGAGGAAAATACCACCAGCAAGAACTGATTTGGCCGATAACAGCGACATCGAGAACAGGAACCATTCAAATACCTCGCACGGCCAAGAAGGCAAGACCCAAGCCAGAGATTTCAGAAATGCAACGTTTTTCTATCGCCGAAATTACATTCACTACCAAAAGCTGCAACTGAAGCATAGGTGGTCAACAGCATTTGCAAAGAGCACCCCACCAGCCTTACCCTCATACAAGCTTCTAATGCTTCTATAAACGTTCAGCAAAGTAAAGTCAAATATTATTTTTAACAATTCATTTAGTCTTCACGGTTAAGTTTTGTAAGTTATTGGTGAATATAAAGTGATGGTCAATTTCATTCTCCAGACCTCATATTCTCGACCTCGAAAAGCCGTTACTCACAGCTGATATTTGCTTTTAAATAAAATATGAAGTAATTCAAATGGAACTGGACAATAACACTAGTGGGTAGTTGAGGGGGTCAATACTAATTTATTACCATACCTACCTGTTAGACGATGTGATCAATTGCCAACCAAATTTGCAATCAGTAACTACTAATCTGAGAAACATATCCCATGTGGCGAATAATGGTCATTAACATTACTTTAGATCATGTCGGCCATATGTTTAGAATAATTTTCATATGATGGTAACGTCCTCCAATCCCCAATCAATATCTTCGTAAAATAGTTTGGTTTTGTTTTCATTTTGCTCCATCTAATGATAATTCAGTAATAATTATTCCTGTATACATGGAATTAGCTACGCCTACTGGTCATATCTCCTGTACTGCTGTACCTACTTGTATGTGGGTTTAACAAACAATTACAAGGTTGACTAAATAAGGATTTTTTTATTTTGTCTAATAAAGTTTCCAGTGACTTTGATTTCTTTAGGCTGCGTCATTCACGTTGACTCGATTCTGTTACTTAGATCCACTGCGTAAGTATTCCCAGATATACCTTCAATCCAATCTTTTCATTGACCTTACGCGATAAAAAAAATAACTAAGCATCTGTTTAGTCTGGTGCATGATGGTTGGGAATTATCACAGTTTTGTAAAAGAGATTTCTGGTAATGGCTATTTTTTCATTACTGAAAGTAATCGAGTTGAAATTATTTACTGCTAAGCGAGGCGCCTCGGTACTGTTAATGATTTAAACTTTGGCGCGGTTGCCTATAAACAAACAAATAGGTATATAAACACATCAAAGTTTCCGAAAGTGCTCCTTAATTGATGCATTCATAACCCTCAAATACGTGCTGAAAGTAAGAAACTGAGTAATGACTATACTGCTCTTTTATCAATTAAAGTTAATAAAATAAAGAGCGGTTGCTATTATAAAAAAATAAATAAGTTATTAAGAAACTCTATTAAATTTATTATAAATTCATATAAATTGAATTTAATTTAAATATTATCTATCACATGACAAAAGAGAATATTTTTATTAATTATTATTTGTTAGAAATATTTTTTCCTATGATTAAGAGCGATAATATAGAAATGCTATTTAGTTTAACCATTGCAAAATACATAAAAATATGATATTTTTTTAGGTTTTTGTGACTAGAGTCAGACCAAAATTTCTATTTGCATAATATGTGGCGCCAAGTTTTCATGAAATAAAATTGGAAACATAAAAACTAGGAAGTGTAGATCCTTGTAAACATGGCAAGCTATTAAACTGAAAACGTAACTTAGAAGAAAAAAAAAAGACATAATAATATTTGTCATTAATTTTAACTTGCTCACGATGGATTTCTACCAAAAAACAAGTTAGTGCATATTTTATAATGCCTTACCTATATTTACAGTGAAAGTTTGTGCAAACCATATACCTAAATTTTCTTTGAAAACACAAAAACTAAAATTGGGCTTCTACTTAGTTTTTTGCATGTATTATTAGCTAGCTCTTGGACCACAAACATACAATGAGCTAGAACTACTCTTCCAACTTCTTATGAAAAAAAATCACAGAAGAAGACTAAAGAGAAAGTGGCCAATAAACCTCAAGTGAGATGAAAAGATATTCTCGCTCGAGATAACTCACCATGTTAAAACTGAAACAATTAGTATTAAATAGTTATTTTATACTCCAAAATACCTTTCAGAATGTAAATTGCTGTTTAATAAATTTTATAATTATGAAAAAAGTATTTTCTAGGAAGTCTCCTTTAAGATAGAAAAATAAACAACAAAGTAAAAGATTTTCTAGCGCTTCGTTCAAATAAAGTCTAAATGAGGTTATTCTGAAAGGTAACCGGAAACATATTTTTTTCTCAAGGAGTTCAAGAAAATCAAAAGACTAATATAGTTTCAGTACTTAAATTATACCTATTAACTGCACATTTAATTTGACATACTTTTACACTGTTCTTATATTTAACAAGTACTCATGCGTAACTGCATACTTAGTAAACCTTTGAAGTGTCACAATAAAATTCGAATAATGTGTTTTTATTTAAGTATCAATATAGCGTAATGTAAGCGGCCTATGCCTCTAATGAGGTTGATATAAATTGATTACCTACTCGTTTCTTCAAGTCTGCAATCACTCCTTTTATGACAGGGTTGTAAATTTTTCAGATCAACTCCTGAAAATGTCTATACGAACAACAATACGGAAGCTTCGACTTGACAGCTAATTGAATCCAGATCTGGACCAATTACGTCTAAAAATACCATCCTAGACCAGAAATGGCTAAATAATAACCGTCCATATAAGGGAATAAACTGAAGATCTGCTTGAGCAAGAGTGAAGCAATCGCGTATTCGAGTACCACTGCCAGCACCATTGTTGTAATGTCTAATCCTCGTCGGTTGTTTTTCCGCGCAATGGTAAGTTCTCACAAGATACGGCCAATAAAGTATGTGCTGTTTCGATATGCACGCCGCATCTCTTGTAGAATCCTCTTTATTTGCAATAATGGGCAACTAAACTCTCTCACCGCACCAGAGCCAGGCAGTCTGCAGCATCGGCCACAACTCCTCTTATGGGCTTCGGAAGCTGCAACATCTCGCAAACGATACCTGTACCCGTTGTTATAGATCAAAAGACATGGATTGTCGTCAATGTCGTCGTCACTCGATACCTACCGCATTTCTGGACTTCAAAGCACAGGACGTTTGAAGGCCATTTTTTCAAGATTACCGCCACCGACATTCCACCTATTGTCCTATTGTCTTTCACCAGCATTCAGTTACCCTCTACATTGGTAAAGGGTTTCCTAATGAAATTAGTCGGTCGTCAAATTGAAACCAAATTAATGAAGGACTTTGCTCGGGAAGGGATGAAATTCTGACTTTAGCCACTGGCACCTGAGCAAGAGGCACTCGTTAGAGATTCGCTTCCCAAAGCGTCAATCACAAAATCAAGAGTCATTATTTAAGCAATTTCTCCGCGGTGCCTTTTTGTTTCTCATTGTCCTTTGCTCTGGCGGTAGAACGTGCCAAAGTCCATAAAATAGCGCGCTAACTAGCCCCCGAACGGACAGCTCAGGTTGGAATAAACAAATAATGCAATAAATCGGTGCTTGTTTAATAATTATGGTAAAGGGTTGATTTAGTAAGTCTATTGTCGGAGCCAGGCCGTCTACCGCAACCAGCTTGCCGCGATTTACCACAAAAGGAGACTCGTATTCCCCGCGATAGTACAATTATAGATGGCCTTACTTACTCGCCTTGCCTCACCGACAACTAGTTTATGACCATGTTTATTAATAGTATACAATGCGTTTCCAGAATTAATTATGCAATTACTACACAAGAGACAATTTATCGATTTCGCCGTTTTCGAATTGTCACCTCGCTGGTTAATTAGATGTCGGGAGTTGTATTTCCCTAGTCATTAGTGTCTTTTGCAATTATAGGGGCATTACGGCAGATGATTGGTGATTTATGTGTCATTACACTCCCTTTGCATCTCACGGGCTCAATTATTAAATCACCAATAATTATCCCTGCGACGATATCCAAACATTAATTATTTATTCTGTTTATAAAATGGATACTAATGATGACACTACAGGAATCTTTTATGTCTTTTATACAAGGACTCAATGTACACAAAAACTGTTATTATAAAAAACACTACTACTTAGATATGTAATCCTTTCCAGGAGAACTTCAAAAATCACGCCTTACTTCATCTTCGAGATTTATCTATAACTACCCTTGTCAAACATACTTTAAATTGAGGATTAAAGACCAATAACTGATTGTAGAAGCCGTGGGTAAAACCGAATTTGATGAACAATAGGCTGGTATTAATCACTCAGCGATCGTATCTGAACTGTCCAGATAAAAGTCTCGAGGAGTGGCGAAATCGAGATTGACCCAAGGGGTATCCCCAGGGCCAGTTTTTTTATCCGGACCCATTATGGACTTTTCTTTTTGGTCCCTAATTTTGCTTAGCACCTGACCTGATGCCTCCCCAATGCCGGACGTTTTCGTGGGACTGGACATTTTTCGCAGTCGGTGGCATTGCTGCTACGAAGAAGTGGCATGTTCTTCTCAGCCATCAAGCTCTTGTTTGCTTTTAAAATTTCGCGCACGTAACGTGTATTTATTCGCCATTTGGAAAAAATCCTTTAAAATATCCAATTAGTCGTCCGTAATGTGCAAGATAAGGTAGTTTTTCTGGTGCGTTTGTAACGACGTCAGCGACAGATAATCCGCGGCGGTAGCGACCGGGTGGTGAAGACCACTTTTTTCGCGGGAAACGACTACACGCACCGGCAAAACAATGTCCAGCGGTCAAAGGACTCGGTACAACCAGTACTCACTACCATTGTTTACTTTTATTTGTCGCATAAATAATTGTAACCTGTTATATGAGTCACAACTGATCTGATCGATTTTTTAGCATCGATCGTTGTGCGCTTCCACAAAACCAGATAGATATAAATAAAACTAACATCTGGTGCTGGAGCTCTTCGTTACTTGATTTCTGGGAACTTTCATCAATTAGTGTTATCTGAAGAAAAAATAACGTGTCAGCAAAATGCCCCTTGACGATTTTCAACCATCAAACAATCAACCCTCCACCCCTGGCTGCAGCAACAAAACAGTCTCCCCACGTGTTCTTATAAAAAATATATGAAACTAAATTTTGGTGGACCTCTTCTTGTTATTTCTGCTTTTTCCGCAGTTATGATAAAATAGAAAATAACTTTTACCTGGCGAGTTCAGCTCAGAAGACTACTCCACCTTACAAGAGGCACTTAAGGAAGACAACATTTGCCGAAAAGACACTGTCAACACTTTTTTTACATCTTTTTGTTTAGTTAATTATTTGTTGTAATAATTCACTGCTACCCTTACTTATGCATGTACAATTATTAATAAATTAATGAATTTTTATTTCTTAACCAATCACTTTTGTTCTTCTACCTTTTTATCACTTGCGACTTTTCACAGGAGAACAAAACCCTTGATTTGGCAACATTAAGTGGAAATAAGGGAGTGATGTATATAAATTATTAAATATTAATCATTCATCATTTTTACAACATATACAAAACATTTCACTTATTAAAATCAATAAATCATATAAAAACTAATGTACAACCCTGGCTTCAAATCAGTACAACAATAATAAAAAACTTACAGAATATGTACAATATATCTACAAAAGAAAATATAATATTTGTCGAGTTATCTACAAGCTGCCAATATCGTTAAAGCGTTTGAGTTTCTCTGGGAATGGATCCTTAAATAGCACTGGATCGGCTCGAAATTCAACAGATTTCAACGGCATACGTCCGAATGCCCTGGCAAACCTATCCACGCACTGAGATCGTTCAATCATATGCCCCAAATCCGCTGACAGCATTTCGTTATTGACGCATTCAGGACATTTAAATTTTTTCCTAGGAGTAACCTGAAAACATTTTATTACAAAACTCGAAAAAAGAATTTCTGCGAACTAACTTTTATTGGAGGTTTATTCGTTACGTTGGCTACTAAGAAATTCATGGCGATATCCTCACAGTTCATATGGTCGTCCACCCAATCCTTAACGTTAGACGGCATCGCTGTCGTATACAAATAACTCCAGTATTTGTGCAAAAACGCCGCGCCGGTTAACACCATCGAAATTTCGTTTGTCCATTCCGATTCGTACTTCCAACTGTTAGTGACGTTATCCCAGATGTGAGTGCGTGAAGGAAATCCTAGAATTAGTTGTTAGAGTCCGTTCACTGTTAATTTTTAACGAACTTACCAACTATCCTGTCAGGAAACTCTCTCCATACTTCGTACCCGAATTCAACTTCGTCTGCCGTCAACATCACGATGTCGTCGTCAATATGCAGAACGGCTTCAGTCTCGATTTCATTGTAGGGATAAAATCTATTCGAGAGTTTATTGGCTTTAGTTCTAATAACTTTAATGGGCTTCTGGATTTGAGGGAACTCCGACACTGTAATTTTTATTACTAGTCATTACAAATTACAGCATTTTTCATGTAAACAAAAAAAAACTCGTGAAACAAGTTGAATCGATTAAAGCTGCAGTGAAATATATGCGCATGGTGCTTCTGATTCAATGGCGGTGATTTATCATAATAAATTATGACTGTGATGAAGAAAGCGGGTTAAACTGACAGGGATATTGCACTAGATTACTCTACAATCAACACTCAAGTCATAAAATGGCAATGGGATAAATAAATAAAATTGTCGTTAAATGTCGACTGTTAATAAATAGCTTTGGTTTTTACAGCGTTTAAGGCACGGGAGTACACAGCACAATAAGGCATAAAATTGATTAATCAACCAATGGTCCGCCCCAAAAAAACTTGTCACTAAGAGAACTCTTGAGAACTTATTCACTAATTGCTGAATTACAAATTGTATCAAAAGTGTCAAAAAAACACTAAATAGCATTGTATACAGCAATGATTCTCAACCGGTGTGTCGCGACACACTGATGTGTCGTGGAAGGTCCTTAAGTGTGTCGCGTCATCAGTAACTTTTATAAAAGAAAAACAAAAAAAATTGCTGGTTTCCCCAATTTTCAAATTTAAAACATTTTGTTTTTACTTTGCATATTGCATCTTCATTCGAATTGTATAAGTATTAAGCATATAAAATGCAACAATTTTTGGTAGTGTGTCGCGTATAATTGAAAGTCTCCAGAAGGTGTCGCCGTTGATAAAAGGTTGAGAACCACTGGTATACAGAATGTAGAAAATAAGATTGTTACGGATGGCGACTTTGGTCAAATTACAAAAAATTACCCCAGCTAGAGCTTATTTAAATAGAAGAATAGATGAAATTAAATAAAACCTGAATTTTCAATTTTTATTTTATAGCTGACTTCACTGGTGGAAAAAATATAGTTATCAAAGTTGCACATTTTCAAAAGCAACTCATACATGCTGTTGAAATTTTTGTACGCCTTCAATTTTTTGCGAAAATATGAATATAAATTCTGAGAAAAAAAAACATCTCTTACAGCAATGTATTAAATTTCAGTGTTTAAGCATTTACTTTCGTTAAAATCGCATTCCTCTGATTCTCAGTCGGCTGTGTCTCGATGATAGATAATCCAAAATACACTTTCATAAAATCATTAATTTTAAGGTTTGGATTGAAGAGACAAAGATAAAGATAGGTGCATCCTCGTCGCTCCCAATGGGCGGTATACCGATGTCAGTCCATGATGGCGTCGAGTCAGGTTCCAAAACTAAAGCAAATTTTCAGAATTTTGTTCGTTTTTTATAATCTGTAAACATCAGCCTCGGAGGTGTCCTATTTTTGAAGTAGATCGGTTAAGTACCATTCAAAATACAGTCATTTAATTTTCATTTTCAATTTATCGCCAAAATTCTAGTTTTATTTTATTCTACACTGTACTTAAAGTGCCGTCAAACGGCTTCCTATTAAAGTACTGTCAATGAGCGTGCAACACGCAAGTGATGTCATCACGTAAAGACGCTTGACTACAAAGATCAAACACGCAACGACTAGCGAGTTCAATAGAGCCATGGAAAACCGGTGGCGTACCATAGACAGGCCTCAGGTTCAAATCCTCGTTCAAACAATACTTTTGTCAGGGAAAAGAAGTTCGACGCAAAGTCAGTTCAGGGCCCTGTAATTTTTTTTTTAAAAGCACCATTAAAAATTATTACTTGAAAAGACTTTTCTAATCTTTTTTCCTTGCCCTAACACACTGAAGAGCCGTCATATGGATTAACGGCACTTTAACAAGAAGCCGTTTGAGGGCACTTTAAGGCCAGAGTTTATTCTAAAACCATTTAAAAAAGGATCAAATATCCGAGCCAATAGCATTATCTTTCAAACAAAACAAAAAAATCCTGAAAATTCGCTTTAGTTTTGAAGCCTGACTCAACGCAATCATGGACTGACATCGGTATACCGCCCATTGGGAGCAACAAGGATGCGCCTATCTTCATCCCTTAAATCCAAACCTTTTCTTTCGAGACTGCAAAACACGTGAATAAATCTTATTATTTCTTTTGGTGATGCACAAGCGCACAACAAGACTGTATTACATATAAAACTTTAAGAACCAACACTCATACTTACAGGGAGGAGGATTTTTCCTTTGATTGTTCCACACGACGAGAACTTTCATGAGACTAGGAACTTTCGACAGTCTGTCAATGAGAGTAAAGAGACTCTCCACTCTATCGTAGGTTAGTATAACGGCAGTAAATCCGTGAGATTTGGGAGCAGTCAGCGGCAGGAAAAGCGGATTGGTGTTCTTCTCCTCCGACCTCAGATTCCAATCGTCATAGATCTTACTCCAATGCGGGTACACCCGATCTTGTACAATATCCAAAGTGGTAATGACTATTTTATCCATTCCTGAGAAATAGGAATCGTACAAAAAACGAACCGTTTTGCGCATCCTTGCGACTCGTTTTGCTGAAATCTTTCTCAAAACGTCGATCAGCGTATTTAGATAGTTTTCCATTATAAAAACAGCTGAACGTTTCCAATCTATCACATTACTGAAGGGCATAACTACCCCGTCCATTACTATCACTGGGATACAATTAGCAGCCATCGCGTCCATGAGAGTGAATTGGCCCATCCTGTGGCCCCGAAACACCAGACAGAAGGTGCTGTCCTGTAGAACGTGAGGATAGGCGAAACGCTCGCCGGAATTGACTCTGCAGCGTTTCGTGTAATTATGATTATGGCAGGCATCGAGTATCAACAAAGATTCGGGATATTTTTGGGATAATTTTTGCAATTCGTCTAAATAGTAGAAGTCAAGATTCAGCTGCGAAGAGGTGACCAACCAAGACCTTAAAAATATCAATTACATTAACTGCACAAAAAGTATAAAAAAAACTACCTTTTTTTATGTATTTTCAGCGGGTCCACTAATCGGGCAATTGGACTATACAGTGGTATCGAGACGTCGAAGTTCGTACGGAACGAGTGCCTGTCGAATCCGGAGCCGGCGACGAGGGCATTTCCTATATCTAATTCTATCACTGGAGAAAAATCAGGAGAGGTCCCTGATATCATGTTGAAGATGATGTGGTTCTCTCCATTATTCCAACTAGAAATTACAGCAAATATTAATTTTTTTATTTATTTTATTAACATTAACATAATAACATTTTAGTATATTTGTGTTGAAAAAGTACAAAATTTTGAGTCGAAACAAAAATGTTCAAACGGTCATATCTTAAAAACTACGCCTTGTACTAAAAAAAAGCGTCAGATTCGGGTTAAACGGTCCAAAATTTCCAAGAATAAGTCACAAAATTGACGTCAAAGGGCTTGAACCCAAGACCTTCAGGTCCAGCCGGCGGATCTCTTCCCACTGATCCATCAGTCCACCTAATATCTCTCTGTTAAACCTTCGTACCAACCGTCCCTCTCAACGATTGTAACAAACGGTTCGAAATCTTCAGGAATAAATAATGACAACAATGTTAAATATTCCAAAATTTTGGAAACAGTTCGTATAGATAGACTGTTACAGAAGTTACACTCGTTCTCTCGATGATCGTAAATAAAAGTTACATTAAAACTTCACAAAATCTCTGTCTCCTCCACAGGTTCTCGTTATATAATTCAATCAACTCATTCTGAAAAAAGTTGCGATTGGTCCTCTTATGTTACATTACTTTTCGATGTATTTGAAGTACAATGCTTGAATTAATTTACTGTTGTCTTGACATCAACAATCTATTTATGGCGGTTGACAATTACCAGAAGGCATAAAAAGCTCGCGGGGGACAAAAGTCATGGTTTTATGTCCCATGTGCACTTTTAACATACATTAACCTACATGTAGTTTGAATTACGCTCATTGTCGTAAATCTGCCAGTGCGTACTCGCTCGGGATTAGTATGGTGTAGTGTTGCATGTAATTGTTAATTGGCATATTGCACGACACGTTTGCTAACATTCTATTAATGTTTTTCATTATTAAAACGCCCGATGTAAAACATTATTTACTCTGTATACATACAACATACAATTTTAACACCATCGTGCATATTTGCATTTCATGGGCATTAATCTTGCAAAAAATAGCCTTGAAACTGCTCATGATGTCTGATAAAAATATCGAAAAACAAGTCGTCGCTACGTAGGTCCAATACTCATGCTATTAAATATTCAAATGTTAAAAGTTGATAAAAACAATGAGAGAAAAAGAGTGCAAAGTTAACTTTACAAAGCACAAAAAATTGGGTTTTTGTGAGTCTGCTCCGGGTTTGGTCACGCCGTACCATGCACCATGCCAAGCCATATAAGACCCATCACTGACACTGCTTTCCCACACTAAAACAAATTACTTCATATGGTGTCTTAAAAATTTAAATATTGGCCGACATTGAAATTGTAACAGGAGGGGCAATTGCAAAAAGCATAGGGAAAGGTGAGGAGGATTGGCAATTCATTTTGTGTTGCCTATCCTCCTCACCTTCCTCTATGCTTTTTTTTGTTCTAAAACAGATAGTGTTAAGAAGGATTTAAAACAGAGAAAAAATGTCGAACCCGGCGGGATTTTGAACTCGCGTCCATTCCCGTACAGGCCTGAAGCTCTTCCCACTGAGCCACGGAATGACCTCCTTCTCTAATTTAAAACCTTCCACATCTCTTACACAAGTGACGTCATCTCCCAAGACTTACGATTGTAACAATAGTGTTACGATCTTAATTACATCAACTGCCGGTAGTGACGGATTTTACCAAAAGCCTACAATATAGAGTTATAGACATATCCCCATGTGCGAGACCAGAAAGACACAATTACAGAAGAGGCTAAGTTATTAAAAAAAGATTTATTTATTCACGTGAAAGATCACACGTTACATTGGTCAATATAACACGCACAGTACTTTTTGAAGATAATAATTGTAAATAGGATTGTGTGGAATTTAGGGGGTCGACGCATTGTATTGTAATCAACGACATAAACCATGTGGCTTATGTTGACGTTTGATAGATGTTTGACGCAAAGTACTTGGCTGAATAAAAGAAATTGTTTATGAATGTATACAACTGGTTTAAAACTCCCCACACTAGTAGCTAGTCTACTACATACGTTAATCCTAAAATAGATTTCTGCAAAATATCAACCTCCTCCACTTGAAGTCGGTACACAAAGGAACATCAAACAAGATCTAAAATTAGCATTAGAATCCCGAACTTACGTTTACCAAACGAGCAAACGTAACAAAGCCCAACCTAATTGCCAAATTTCGACTGATAACACGATAAGTAACGAAAAAAATTCAAGGAACGGTTTATTTGCTGAGTAGTGGCGCAATTAATATCCCGCTGGAAATAGGTTATCATCATCGTCTGATGGATTCCGAGAACATGTTTTCTGCCATAAAATTGTAATAAACCCAATTAGGGGCGCAATAAACAGTTCAATTAAAGTCAAGTTAGACAGAAATCTGTGGATCTGCGGCAAGTCCGAGGTCGGGATAAGAAGAGGCGGGAAGCGCGTCTATTGAAGTCTCTATTATTATCGATTACAATTCATAAAGTTGAGAGTTGAGAGGTCAGTTTATCAATTAAAATTTCATAAACCACTACGATTACAATGCAGATAGCTTTGATGGCTAAAAATAACCACGAATTTAAAAGTATGGAGATTAGTATGTTCATGTTGTTCGGCCAGTTGCCCTCTAATTGTTTTTGCAGAAAACATTTTGATTGGCTCTAATGTGGTAAAGATGGATTTAGGTAGTCTACAAAACGTGATTTTCACAAATATAATAAATGTAACTACCTACACCTACCTACCTACATTTATTCATAGTTTATTTTAGAGGCATACAATTTATTAATAGATGGTTGCACGATTGTTCCTCAATGAACCGTTGAGTAGGAGCGGGCAAAGGTTTCGATCAACGAGCCTTCAACAGTCAATTATTTCTGTGCACCCGGGCATAGTACCACCGTTATTAGTTCCAAATGTTCTGTAATTACTTATATTCCGTGCTTCCACCCGACAATACAACATTTTTGTCTTTTTTTATCTCAAACCTTGCACTTGGAAGTTTTATGAATCACAATCGGGCTCACCGCAGCAGATATCAATAGTAACTTAATCACAGTTTGGCATTCAACAATGACGCATTATCAGTAGCGGGAAATATTTTCAAAACTGTGTATCAGTAGCGATTTCTGCGAATAACTGAAAAATATATTTTAAGGAAAAGCTGAACAAACAAAAATTACATTGCTTCGATTTACATCACTGTAAATCATGAAAGATTTAAAAAGACAGTTACTGTGAAACGAAATAAATGGCAATAATGCATACTTAACAATGGGGTCAAATAAACGCCTGCACCTCTTGTGAACCGCACCTATAGGATCGTTTGTAAGTTTTCCCTGGTCGCACAAAAGGTAACGGATGTTGTAAAATATAACGTTATGTAAAATAAAATATTAAACCTAAAAACGTAGCAATTTTATCGAAAAAATTTGTACGAGCCTCAGTTGCCTATTGAAACAGGAAAGAATAATCAGATTTCTGACGCCACGGCCAGCGACATTAGTTACAATAAATTTCGTTCCACCTATAATTGATTCGAGTTCTACATAATAATTCGCATTTCATATCACAAGCGTTTGGCGCTAATTAGAGAGGCAATTATTCAGATCACAGGTGTAATTGATATCAGCACGCAACCATATTACGTAATGGATACGTGAAACCATCAAATCCCACATCCAATTTGGTGGAAACCACGTGGACACACGTAAAACCGCAACGAGCCAGGAAATTTCACCTACAATTTTTGGAAAAAATACCAGCCGTGTTGCCCGAACCGTGAAAGGGTTAAAAGCCGAATAATTTTCACTTTTCTCTTCCTCGCTCAACGCATGTACAGCCAGTTTCAAAAGTAATGTCCATCTCACACTTTTAAAACTTTCTTCTAGAGATGATGTACTAGCTAAGAACTCGTTCTACAAGAAATCAACACGGACATTAAATTCATATTTAATCTAAGCATATGAATTTAATGTCCGTGTTGATTTTTTGTAGAAAATAAACGAGTTCAAAGTTTAACAGGTAGACATTATTTTTGAACTCCGCTGTGCACCATCTTTAAAAGTTTCATCGTTCGCGCATATGCTCTTTCTCGCTTGGGACGATGCTCAGAGCATCAGAGCAAGCGAGCAAAAACATCTGCGCAAACAACGAAACATTCCCGTTTCTTTTAAAGATGACTGTACCTGCCTTCTCCATAATTTCATAAATCCAAACCTTTAAAATAACTATCTACATAGAAATTAAACAACCTATACAGGGTGATTCACGTAGCCCATCCATTAGAAGTTTTTCAACTTCTAGTTGGATTAAAAATTTAAAACTTGGAAGGCAGTCATTATCAGTCATGCTCATTCTATCTGAAATATTTTGAGCTCTCTAGCTATACAGGGTGTGCGAAAAGTCGGTATCAACTTTCTTATTTTAAATGGAAACGTACCATTTTTTCTACATGGTCTAATTGGTCTTCCAACTCTGAGTTTTTATAACGTTTTGTTATGTAAACTTATTTGACAATTTTTGACATTATGTTAATTTATGTGAAAAAAAGGGTCGATGTGGTAGTTTACGAAAAAATTCGTATCTGGCAGACGGTTTTGAATTTATGAAAACCAATTTGTAAAGTACTTAGTTCGAAGTCCAGACTAACTTCTGATATCTTAATGGTAGTTCCATTTTGTACCGTATGGGCGCAGACAATTTTCAAATATCGCACCCAAAAATGGTCAAGAAGTCATTTTTTTCAAATGGCACTTACAGATTTTCTTTACACCACTTGATAGAAAATTGTATTTTGGGATGAGTTACTTAAGCATTCCCTATACCTAACTTCATCCCCTATCAAATTAAAAATTAAAATCCAGAAATTTCATCAATTTTGCACAAGATTTTTTGGTTTTTCAAGTATGCCATGGAAACAAAAGACAATTGCAACCATTTAATTATGAAATGAATATCTTACTAATTTTATAAAACAACAACAACAAAAACTATCAAGAACCATCTTAACAAAATTCTAATGTAAATGTTCAATGTGAGCATCATTTTGATTACTACATTCTATCATTTTATATCATTGTGTAGCTCTTCTTATTTCGTTGGTGTCAAGACTGTCAAATGCTCTTATTATTCTCCCGCTGAATTCCTTTATGTTGCAAAGTGGTGAAGTATAAA
Organism: Schizotus pectinicornis; assembly: GCA_951805265.1. Taxonomy (NCBI): domain Eukaryota; kingdom Metazoa; phylum Arthropoda; class Insecta; order Coleoptera; family Pyrochroidae; genus Schizotus; species Schizotus pectinicornis. The sequence continues at coordinate 21,433,412 of OX638202.1, forward strand.
CTAAATCTTTTATTCGACCCCAAACATAAAAGTCTAATGAGGTAAGATCTGGAGATAATAAGAGCATTCGACAGTCTTGGTCCCAACGAAATTAAAAGAGGTTCACAATCTGTTGAAAATGGATTAATAGAATGTATGTAGTAATCAAAATGGTGCTCACATTAAACATTTACATTAGAATTTTGTTAAGATGGTTCTTGGTAGTTTTTGTTGTTGTTTTTTTTATAAAATTAGTAACATATTCATTTCATAATTAAAATGTTGCAATTGTCTTTTGTTTCCATGGCATACTTGAAAAACTAAAAAAATCTCTTGGCAGGATTGATGGAATTTTTGGATTTTAATTTTTAAGTTGATAGGGGATGAAGTTAGGTATAGGGAATGCTTAAGTGACTCATCCCAAAATACAATTTTCTATCGAATGATGTAAAAAAAAATCTGTAGGTGCCATTTGAAAAAAATTACTTTTTGATCATTTTTGAGTGCGATATTTGAAAATTGTCTGCGCCCATACGGTACAAAATGGAACTACCATTAAGATATTAGAAGTTAGTCTGGACTTCGAACTAAGTACTTTACAAATTGGTTTCCATAAATTCAAAATCGTCTGCCAGATACGATTTTTTTCGTAAGCTACCACATCGACCCTTTTTCCACATAAATTAACATAATGTCAAAAATTGTCAAATAAGTTTACATAACAAATGTTATAAAATCTCAGAGTTGGAAGACGGAAGACCAATTAGACCATGTAGAAAAAATGGTACATTTCCATTTAAAATAAGAAAGTTGATACCGACTTTTCGCACACCTTGTATAGCTAGAAAGCTCAAAATATTTTAGATAGAATGAGCATGACTGATAATGACTGCCTTCCAAGTTTCAAATTTTTAATCCAACTAGAAGTTGAAAAACTTCTAATGGATGGGCTACGTGAATCACCCTGTATAATCATTTCGGGAGCCAAACGCACTCGCAAACGCACTTTCTTCTCATTTTAAGCCACGACAACGGGTAATAATATTACAGTTATTTCGTGCGAAAGATGTTATTCCTATTAAAAAAAATTAAGATAACAAACATTCATCGGAGCATTCATCAGACTTCTTATTGAACAAGTGTAGTTCTACACTTGAATTGAGAGTCCCAACTGAAAGATACCCTGGAGAATAAACAATTAAACCAACGAGTTGACTCATCCAAGTAAGTTGCTGTTTATATTACTGAGGGTGCTTTGTTTCCTTTGAACTGTGGATATTTATACTTACAAGGGCAAACTTTGCAAGGCCTTGGAAGTCAGATTGAGTTGGAGCCTTTCTTGATTCAGCGTATCTATGGATGGAATGAAAATGCAGGCTTCGTGCGGATTCGCCGTATAGTACTTGGAATCCACAACGGCCTCGAGCAGAGCCAAATACTCTTTTGACATCACCTCAGTGGCGAAGGTTCCCACTTCGTCCACATATTTTTTTGGCGGGTACACATACACAGCTATCCTGTCGTGTCCCGTGTGACCGCACCTGTAAATATTAAAACAGTCCCAATGCGTGCAGCCCGGATTTCGGGGGCTAGCAATTCCGTTCGATGAAAGCAACTTGACTTCTGGCAAGTTCTTAATATTTGTTAATTTGATTTTTTCAAAGGCGAAAGACGCGTCACTCGCAATGCTGATGAACTGGATGGAGAGGACTGCAATTGCCGACACGACGAGTATCAGGAACAAGGCGAAGAAGAAGTTCTTGTAAATGGATGTGTTGGTGTAATTGTACACTTTGGATATTGCAATTTTTGTGGGGACCGGCATTTTCATTTGGACGCTAGCACTTGAGTTTGACGCGCACCCTTGTCAGATACATGGCACGATTTGTTTGAGCAACATAGACCGCGATTGAGGCACTGCAGCTTTGCTCTAAGTCATGTTTGGCGGAGATTTGACATTTACTGAATAAACACACATTTCGAGGTTAGGAGCAAAAATCGATCGCGCGGCTGCGCAACGTTGCAGACGCAAATTCCCCCAACTCGACCGCCAAGCCTCCCATTTGACCTTGAGCAAAACCATTGATTCAACAGGACGAATAAATATTAATTTGGGTTCTCATATAAATGAAATTATGGGTGCAAAAGTTTTTGTCATTGCCAATAATTAATACTCCCGGAAACAGTGGCAGCAGACCGAAAACATCATAATAAGCAGTCGTCAATAACATGTGCGAAGTGAATGTCCAAAACATTATAAATTTTGTATAATTACAATACCTACGCAGGGTATTAATTATTTTCACAAAAGAATTCCAATTCTTTTATGCCACGTTGTGGCATTACGTCATTCTTTGTTCTGAAAACACATAATTTTTTTTAAAAGGAATTAACAAAATGATCATTCATTACTGCAGTAATGGTTTCAAATTTTTGTTATCGCTTGCTAATAGGCATAATATGCATAGATAAAGTACTTTTTTAATTTTGAATGACCAATAGCGAGAGCTTAACTTTAGATAAATAGCATTAGAACCAGACCAGTTTAAATTTGGCGCTTCATCTGTCATTAATAGGAATATTCAGCGATTCAGACCTGCAAATAGTCAATCGTATTTTTAAAGCGGAAGGGTAGGGGGACTTCTATAAAACATAAATTAGGGCTAATTTCTTGTGAATCCATCCCCAAAATGACTTCAACCTCCGACGAGCGGTCGGTTTACGCAAAACTGGAAGCAGTTAAAGAAATCAGGTAAGTTTTTCATTTAAAACCCCTAAACAAATAAGTTAAAAAAATCAATAACGCCGCCTAGATCCAAAACAATCCAACTGGAGAAGATAAAGAACCGTTTAATACTGGAAGTCGAGTCTCAGGATCAGGAAGAAAAATGCCTTTCGGAATACAAACAGGAAATGGAGCTGTTGCTCCAGGAGAAAATGTCTCACGTTGAAGAGTTGCGACAGATTCATGCTGATATCAATGCTGTACGTTGCGATAGGTTTAGTTGTTGTTTTAGCTTCAATACGCAAGTTTTAGATGGAAGGTGTTATAAAACAGTCAGAGGAAAGTCGGCAAAGGTCTTTGAATTATGCAGTACGGCTCCATGAAGAGTATGCCCCACTTAAGAATGAAGTAGACAGACTGCGTAGAGACTGCTTGGGACTGGAGAGACTTCCAGAACTGCATGAAGAAGAAGGGACAGCTATCACACCAGAGTATGACTGATCTTTGTAATAGAAAGATTTTGGGTAAATTTTGATGGTTTCAGGCGATTTTCTCAATTGTACAACTCAAACAAGTCACAATCTCAGAATTATAAGTCAAATGAGTGGACCAGGCCAATAGCACCGACCGAAAGTTCTACTAGCTCATTGGCGCCTCCTATGCCGCCAACATTTTTGCCTCCCCCGAATCCTCTGAGATTGGTGACTAATAAACCAGACACTGGACGTCCAGGGGGTTTAGCGTCCTCGCCCCATTCAGGACCGGCTCCTACATTCAGGTCGGATCTTAGTCTGAGGTGCTCTTTATTCTTTTTATATGAAATTACGCCTTCAGACATTCTTAAGTACCTTAATTGTAAATAATTAAACTGCAACTAATTATGGAGTTTCACGGGTTTAGTTATGAAACAAATGCCGCTTATCATGAGTGGTTTGATTATTTTTAGTTATTTTGTTTTCCAGGCATCTACTGATTTCACAGTTAGTTAAGTTAGTTTACACGTTAATTATTGTTAACTGTGTTTAATGGTTGTTGAACTCTTCTTTTGCAGACAACAACCGCCTCCAATGAAATCTTGCTTAAGTTGTCACCAACAGATTCACAGGAATGCCCCGATTTGCCCTCTGTGCAAAGCTAAGTCAAGGTCCAGAAATCCGAAGAAACCGAAAAAGAAGGACCACTAAGCGTTTTGTCACCATTTATATGAAAATAATATTGGCAACTATTTAATTTGCTTTTAAAGTTGTAGGAATCTCAATGACAAATTTGTAACTCTGTGACTGGTTTAGTATTTTGACGTGCGTTCTCGTTACTTACTATTATTTTTTACGTATATTTAAGCTAACTAAATTGATAGGAACATATTTTTTATATAAATGTACTTACAACCATTTGGTAATACTGTATTAAGTTTATTTTGATATGTAATGATGGGCGTTAAATGTTCAGCATGTTGAATGCCCTGATCGAAATTTGCTTATTTTTGTATTATATCATTGCTACTTCTACGCCACTATTGCTAGGTACTTTATTAAATTCTGACTGACAGTTACAAAAAAAAATTGTGCACAATCTATTAAAAAGGCAATCTAATTTTGCTCTGACCGAGTTAAATGTGAAAAATATTTTTAGTTTGTTTTTAGTTAATTTTGTTCGACTAGCTTTATGTTTTTACTCGATTGTGGAAAAATAATTTTATCAATCTAATGTGCCAAGTGCGTTTTCCGCATTTACGTAGCTGCAGACCTTCATATGAGTCTGAATTGTTAACGATTTCTGCAGAAAATGTGAATTTTTCGCACTAGGTGCATGGAAAACTTATCTCACAGCAATTTGATTTTTGGGTGCCTAAAGGATTATGAAGGTGTAATGTTGCAATAACTCCTGATGTCAGACTATTTTTCAGGCCCTACTTGCTTAAGTAATTTCAATGTATTGTTGTCTGTCCTCTTGTTTAAGTGTTGGTTGAATTCATGTGCGTTGGTATGACCCCATTGTCGTAATGCGGATCGTATGATGAGATTGTCCATTGAATAAAAATAATTCAAAACAATGATTTTTTTGAGAGAGAAAAATTATCAACGTGAAAAGAAGAATTTTAAAGTAAACCTCAAGGGCGTCGGATGCAAAGGTTAGAATAATTAAAACATTTAATTTAGGTGATATGATTATTTATGAGCTCTTGTTTACAAAAATTTTGGGAGCAATTTGAACAATAAGTTATATAATCTATAACATCCACAATAGACAAATGCACATTACTAGCTTGTTTTTTAATTATGTATTATATCACACCATAAATTCTAGAAGCTATTTGACTCTCCAACTTCTCATGGTTTTAAGCTACTTTGAATTGATAATTGAAAACTTGACCTGAAAATTTAAGTAGTACGTCATGTTCCTGTATATTAAGCAAATTTTCTTGTTAACTCATTCTGTGGGTCTATAGCAGTAACCGCGACAACATGGATCCCATGTTACAATGGATAGGACCTATAGGTAAGTGCATTTATTTAAAATATTTTTACAGTTTTTACGGTTTCAGATCCCCGCAACAATGGTTATTTTTTGGTCCATTCTGCCTACGTGCCTCTAACAGTTATTGCTATATATCTCTATGTAGTCCTTAAACTGCTACCTAATTGGATGAGAGACAGAAAAGCATATGAACTGAAAAACGCTGTTATGATGTACAACTGGTTCCAGATTATAATAAATGGATATGTGTTTGTGGAGGTACAATAACAATAGCGATGTTTCTCCAAATTTATTTATTTAACACTTTTAGGGAGTCAAAGCGGCTTGGAACATCAGCCCTTTTTGCGCACCTATAGACCCAAAAATCAATTCCAAGACTGTAAGTGTTGCGAAAATATTTTATTATTACTATGTTTTGAAGCTCATCGATACAGTTGACACGGTAAGGTACAAACCATTATAAAACCTATTGTTAACGGCAATTTTAGGTATTGTACAGATTGCGAAAGAAAGATAGCCAAGTCTCATTTTTGCACGTCTATCACCACGTATGCATGTTAATTTGCGGCTGGGTGGGATGCAGATACTACCCCGGCGGCCAGGGGATTTACATTAGTGTTATTAACACTTTTATCCATGTCATCATGTACTTTTATTATTTCTTAACTTCGTGGGACTCATCTTACAAACAGAATATATGGTGGAAAAAATATTTAACCCAATTACAATTGGTAGGTAAGGCGAGTTAGAAGTTTGCAGCCACTTTAATTTCTTTTGTTGCAGTGTCAGCATTTATTTCTCACTGTTGTATTTACAATGCCTTTGCTGGATTCCAAATGTACTTATACTAAAATGGCATGTTACATGTCGTTGCCAAATTGTTATGCAATGATTATATTATTCAGTAACTTTTATTGGAAAAATTACATTGCGAAGAAAAAGGTAGCAAAGATGTGAATGAAGTTTTAGAAATTGACTGTTTATAAAACATCCAATATTCCTTAAGTTCCTAGTTTAGTAACATGTAAATATATTTAATTTTTTAAACATTGTACTATTACCTACCTACTACCTACCATTCACAACTACCGCTATGAGAACTTTTTAGGATTCTCCCGGCGGCTCCGCCATTTCGCAGTCTTACTCAAACATCGAAATGGACGTCTAAAAGTTCGTTGTTTACTGAGAAATTTGTCGCGTAAAAGTGAAATGGGAGGAATAGTATCAAAGTTTGAGGGGAAAATTTTTAACACACAAAGTGTAACGATATGTGACGCGACGAATATTTTAAATTGTTTACAAAGTTTAAGTATTTGAGGATCAAACCTCAATTTTAAATTCCATGTTAAGTAACTTCAAGAATATTATGCTATCGAAGCTTTTAACTTTTTTTAGTTTAACACCACAAATTACTTGATATAGTTACATACTGTATTGGCACAATCACGTTCTAATTAAAAGAAACAAATTGAAGTTTTGTTTTACTTGTTTATTACAAGAAAATAACAACTATTCAAAATCTATCACCCACAGTTACTTTAAAAAATTAAGTACCTTATGGCTTTAACAAACTTCTTCTTCAAACCTTCTTTTTGCGCATTACGTAGGTTTTGATATAAAATTCAGAGAACAGACACACCATTAAAATACACTGTGGCAATAGAAACCAAGATACGAGTTTTGGAAATGTACATTTAGGATTTAACATTGGTATCAAAAATATAAATAGAAGTGTTACATGCTGAGCCTAAAAATGTAATACATACATAAAATGTCTTTCTTGTACTTTTTCCATACTTACTAGTTGCAGTTGTGTTATGTACTTTTTCCACCAAATATTTTTCTTGTATTCCGATTTTAATGAACTAATAAAGTAGTAGAAGTACATAACAACATGTATAAATCCATTTATGATTCCGAGAAAGGTAGTTTGACCACCGGGGAACCACCTGCATCCAATCCACGTCGCTATTGCCATCCCCAGATGATGGTAGTTATGTAAAAAGGTCACTTGGTTATCTTTCTTACGCAATATGAAGAATACCTTTAATTGGTTGTATGATAACTCAAGCAGTTCAATACAAATATACTCACGGTATCCATTAAATCCAACAGTTTTACTAGAAAGTAACAATAATGTAACCAGGACAGATAAACACTGTCATAAGACAAAGACGTTTCTATTGGAGAGCAAAATACGCTCATCTTCAAATTTATTACGGTTGGTATAGCCTTAAAAGTGGGAGGTTAAATAATTTCCTAATTTTAATTTAAAACTTACCACTATTATCAACCAACTATTGATAAGTATTTGCATTACGTTGTATACCATGATAGTTCTTTTTAACTTAAAAGCAGGCCTGTTCTTCATTAATGCTGGTCCAAATTCGAAGACAAAGAGAGCGTACGGCACTAGTATAGCTAGAAGTCTTACCGGAGACTTCATGAAGAAATATTCGTCCACTCGTTTATCTATTCACAGGTATTGTCAAATAAGTCGTAGGGTTATAGCAAATCTCACCTCGCAGTCTAACCAATTCCATCCATCCCGTTATTGTTAACTTCAATAGTAGAGCCATCTTACCACGGCAGTTGCACACAATTGACTAATTAAAATCCACCAAACAGGAATATACCTACCCTAAATATCAATGGAAGTTATGAATTATGAATGCGGTTGAATTCCTAACTTAAATATTCATACATAGGTACTCTAGTTATTATTTCGCATACTGCGTTGCGGCGAATCTTTACTGCAGGAACAAAATAATTATATTAGGTTATTACTTATGTGGTACATAATTTTAAAGAGATAGCAAGTTAATGTAAAGCAGTGGCGTCATAATTCAATTAACTTCTAATGATGGAACATGTAATGCTGTGAAAATTTTGTTACCTGTTAAAATTTTGGCGATTATGCTTGGTGAGTACGTTTCATATAAGCAATGTGCTTTCCTTGTGAACAAATGGACTTTATCTTTTTAATTTCAATGCCAAAAACAATAGTTAAAAAATTATTAGAATTATTATTAACGTAAAACACGGTAAGGTATAAGAAGTTGATGTTTTACTAGTAACCGCAACACACGACTGATGACCAGGTAACGTAATAAAAAATTTCCAATGCTTAATGAATTATTAACAGCGCATTAATTTATTTTACAGTTCTGAAGTCTTCACTTTTTTACAATAACAAATATGCTAACTTCTCAGACCTCAATAAAATAAGCTAAAATTTACACAAATTATCTTCTTATTCTATACTCAAGTAAAAGTGCAATTATTTACAACGATTTCTTTAGTAGATATAACAAAGTTTTCAATCTAAGAGTACACATATATTATGCGCTTTGTTATGACTGCTTAGCTTCTTGACCTTTTTGACTTTTTTGAATATAAGGAAGTTCAATTGTAGGTCAACTTAAATTCAGCAAAACATGCTGTGTACTTACATAGTTTCCAATTTTCTTGAACATGATTAACTTATTTGCATTTAAGAAAGATTAATTTTTACAAAATTCTTAACCAAAATAACCTGCCATCCGATATACTTTCGAAACGTATGATTCTTTTATGTAATTTAAGAAAAGTGAAATTTTGTGCTACTGAACCACTCATCGATAGATTGTGGGAAATTTGAAGATATTGAAGAAACCCTATGCTTGGAGAACTAGGGAAATGAGTAAGTTTAGTAACACCAAAATTTACGACCTAAAAGATTCAAGTGTAGTACATGGTAGTACTTATGTGACCTGCAATGGAGTTCATTAACAATTTATGAGACTCTTATACGGAAGTTTTTACTTGGATAACAATTTTGACTTTTTAATTATGTTAATTTTAAATTACCGACCAACAATACCTGATTTACATAAAATCAAAATCAAAATCGATCAAAGTAACGAGTAATGACTGGTCTACATGCTTTCAGGACAATTTAAAAGTCAATCAAGTAAATTCCTGTCTGGTTGTATGTTACATACCATAGATATAAATATATTTAGATTTACAAGTCATCCAGAGAAGTTTTGCTTGTTCCTCAGTTTATACCAGTTCATATTGTTGTACATACCTAGTTGTTGTATTTGTAGTAAAAGTTGCTCATACTAGGTACGCTTTTTAATTTTTTCAACTCATTCATTGATATAGTTGGGACCTCAAAAAATGTTGGCGTTCAAGTAATTAACTGTAAACGTCTGATTTAATCAATGTAAAGTCACACAAATACTGGGGGCTACAATTCTGTTGATGTGATCAGATAAACTTCAGTAATTTATCGTCTCTTTTATACGTTCATAAACTGATGACGCACACGCCAACATTCGTGGTTCCTACTATATTAAGTTAAGCATTACTGAGACTTACAAAATTTTTTTTGTTTTAATAAATTTTACAATTACGTTCCGATTTGTACTAATACGTCTTATTAAGGATCCAATGTTCTTGATTTTTAATTTTCAAGAGATTGCTGGTAACTTGTAAGAGAAAAAGTTATTATTAATCAAGATACCTACACCAAAGCTGCACTTATGAGATGCCTGAAGCTTAAAATAAAAAGAAAAAATTTTTAATTTTTGGCAAAATTTTGGTAAACTACGATAAATTTCAAATTCTTTATCATAATACGCAATAGAGATATGCAACCAGTAATTCACCTTAGTCTGATTTCTAGGGAATTTCGATTTTGTCACCATGTCAAGTGATAAAGATTGACGTAAAAAGGGGAAGTGTTTCAGTGGTGCAATCATTTGGTGTTTTGTGTAGCTCTCTTCCCACATAATTCTTTATCCCATACTCTGGTTAATTACAAAAATTATTTGTAATACCATAAAGCTTTGTCCACGTTTATTTTACATTACACGACCTAAAGATGAAGTATCAACTCCTTACATTGTTTCTGGCTTTCAACGTATGCTATGGGCAAGGTAACTAATAGTAGGCTTATTAGCTGTGCAATGTCTTATAATTCCTTATAATTATTTTATATTTTGGTTATAGATAGTACGTTTGTTGTGAATAATCAAACAGTACCAATTGTTGACTTTCCGCCCGGACCTCCTCTACCACCTGGCAGTAATAGTACTACAGAGCCAGCAACAATCACCACACAAGGTAAAAAGTTGCAAGTACAGAAACAGTAAAAATATTTATTTAGTTGACTATGCAACCAAGCTAAGATATTAAAAATTGTTGTTACCCAGTATTAAACTATAAGGGTTCACGGGTATTAAATTTCTTGTCTATGATTCACATTAAACAGTGCAATAGCCTGCTTAGTTGTGCGGTTTTCTTCTATTCCAATCTACTATCTCAAGGTTACCTTTGAATAATGCAAATTGTACATATTTTAATTGCCTCTCATATGAGCTAAATATTGATTTCATGAGGTCAAAAATTTTATTTATTAACAATAGTCCTGCTGCAGCAAAGCTCAATCTGCTAAATAATTAAGATAGATAGTTTTATGGGATGTATTGTCCTCAAAATAATAGACTTTCTTTATAAGAATAGGTATGTGGTGTTGCCTGGCAACTTAATAAGCAATAAATTATTGTTATAATTATTAATGAACACCTGACGCACGTTATTATTCATAACATTATAACTGCAACTACTGGAAAGAGCCCACCGTCATTAAACTGTAAAGTAAGTTGCCAATAGTTACTTCTCACATTGAACCATTTAAGCAAATAGAAATGTATCAAATTTACTAGGCAAATATGTAGTGTTGTTGCGTTGATAAGCACTTTATAAATATTATGTTTACCATAACTAATTATAAGTTATTAGATAAAATTTATCAAGACCTTGAGTAATTATTAGAAACTGGGAAAATTTAACTTAGGGTTGATTGGGATTGACTGAAGCTCTCTCAGTGACCTGATCTCAAATAAGAAACAATGTAAACTTAAATTTAGATTTAACAAGTTAAATACGCCTCTGTTGTTGCTTTTTGTAACTTGCCAGATAAGAATGTATTTTTGCCACAATTAATGACTTTAACGTAATTAATGTTAAATTGATGTTATAAATTTGAAATTTTGCAGAAATAAACTTTAATTAACGCGCTACAATATGGGTCATTGCCTGACTTGTAATTAATTTGAACCGCCGTCGGGACGTTATAAAGTTTTTTGGTCAGAAAATTTAAATTTTTTTCTTATTACTTTCCTAATAGCCCCAGATACACGTTCAAAATGATAAAAATTTGAAATTTCTGGTTGAAGTGTCTTTAATTGTAATTTTATCACAAAAGACATAAATGGTGGGTAGCCATAAAAGCATTCAATAAACAGAAAATAAAGTTGTCAGTAGCCTTGAGCACAGAAATTAAAAATCCATGTTTGATATAAAAATATTCCAATTACTCGTCAATTTTGGAGGTTATGATCATGAGCTTGAAGAAAATCGAAGGGATGAAGTTAGTATTTCTATACCAAATCGAGATCAAAAGTAAAAATTCGCAACGAAAAAAATTTGGAAAAATTGATACTGCCATCTTGTAGTGTATTAATTATAGTTTATTTCTGGCGAATTTCAAAATTTTAACTAAGAAAACGTTTTTAGGCGCGGGTGGTTCTCTCAGAAAGACCCTGAATGCCTTCAAGTATTTTTTGGAATCGTAAACGTGGTACAGTTTCATGGAAGAAATGATGGTTTTTAATTTTTTTTTCTCAAGCATGTTCAGCAGTGGGTTTTCTTTATATTCGGTGATTATTGCAAATATAAGATTTTCATATCTTTCAGCCCCCAACGTTACTACTACCACGCTTCCCACGACTGTGGCCCCTAATGTCACAACAACACCTTCAACTACTACAGTGAAGCCGTCAACATCAACTCCCGTTCCTACTCCACCTACTTCTAAGCCTACTTCTACCACTAGTAGCACAGAGAAGCCAACCCCCACTACTCCAGTAACTACTCCAAAACCAACAACGGGAAAACCGACGGCAAAACCCAGTTCAACTGAAACACCTGCTACAACAGCAGCACCTGCAGCCAATAATAGAAAGTTTGATGGACCAAGTTTTGTAGGAGGCATAGTGCTTGCTTCTGGTTTAATGGCCATCGGCTTTGTGGCTTTCAAGTTTTACAAAGCCCGCACCGAGCTTAACTATCATACTCTGTAATTAGGTGTTGGTTGTTTCAATTGTAGCAGAGACTATAAGAATATTTTTATCATCGTCGTTTATTGCAAAAATTTCTTAGGTTTGAGGTTTTTCAAAATTGGTAAAAATGTCGTAAAATTCAAAGAAAAATCTAATTGGAGACAAATTCCTGGTACTTTTGTGATAATTTATTTCTCAAGCACATGCATACTCTTTGTTAACGTCTCGTTTATTAATCTCGTATCTCATTACCAATGATATGTAGAAGTTTCACTTTGTGATATAGAACTGATTTGTTTTTACTCGTTTAATTTGTTTTATACTTTCAACTTGTAATGTGCAACTCAAATATTTAATTCTGTCCGAAGAAAGTGCTCTTAATAGAGTAGTTTTGACATTACTCGATGAATTTATGAGGGTGCGCTAGTCTTTAAGTCTAGTTATATTTTTAAGCATATGTATCGCATTATCTGGGCAGGTCGCTGCATTATCGTCAAAGCGATGAAAGTGATATTTTTTCAAGTGCGGCGGCCCACTCGAGCTACTCTATAAATTACTAGTGTAGATATTATTGTAGTACAGTTAGTTGTCGAATATTGTCTCTTCACCGTAATTGATTTGGTGCACCTGTTCTCAATGATTCTCAAGATTCGGTATTTGTGTATATTACTCAACAAGTGTTTGTCATTATTTGAATAAAAGTTTGTTTACTTATTACATTGCATTTGTAGTAGGCTTTAGTCTGAAAAAGTTGTATATTGTAGTGGAAGTAGTTGCTCAAGTTTAGGGAGGACTTAAATCTTTAGTTTGAAGAGGGATGTACATGAGAACGATCAGCGCCTGAGATCAGTGGGGGCGCCATGATTGATGATGTCGTTTTTTTAGAATGTGACTGCTAATCTATTTTATTGAAGAGTAGTTTTTTGACCATGTATAACGATTTGACTCAAGAATGGAATGAAGTTTTACTGCAGCGAATCCTGTATTATTTAAACGTAGGTTAAATTAACCGAAACAGCGGTCACCTCAAGGTGAAATATCTTAATACCAAGGAAAAACCAAATACACTTGTATAATTATAAGGCTTCATTAACTATATTGATTGCTCGGCACGTATTTTGGTTGCTATGTCTCCTCCAGGAATGAAACTGTTAACAATCATATATTAATATAACTAGCTAACTATACATTATTAACATAATGTAAATGTTTGTCATGTAGAAAATTAAAGGGTAATTGTTTACAATGCCCACTTCCCGCTTTTTGCGGTGTTTTTTTGGAAACCATCGTGAAACATCATTATAATGTCATTTTAAGCAATAAAATGTGCAAATAATAAATAATTTTATGCAAAATTTATAAAAATGAAAAAAAGATTGATTTCCGTAATAATATATAAATGTTAAAAAATGCTTTGCTGCAATTGACTTTTTGAAAATCCAGAAGTGGGTAAAGTAAACAATGACCAATTAAAAGAACAGCCGCAATGCGAGTTCAGACAAAGTACGTTTTGTTTTCCTTGGGAAGAATAATCAATTTATTTATACGGTCGGCTTTACAAGCAAAACACGTCAATTTTTTTTATTTTTCACTGAGTTAATATCCAGTAGGTCTTGGACGCGTTTACGGGTATTTTTTAGATTTAACCGTAAATTAGGAAATAGATAGCTTTTGTGATTGTTTATTGCTTGAAAGTTTTTTTTGTTTATTTTTTTTTTAAGTAGATATCGGTAGTTCAGATGGCAAACACATGAAACAAGTATATGATCCGCAAACTACGAAATAAATTTTTTGGCGGTGTTCGCACATAATAATAACTAAACGTAAGCACGTTTGCTTTATTGTAACAACAAAAAGTGAGCGGGGGAGAGTCGTCGAGCGCCAGCTCATAAGCTGATGAACATGGCTCTTAATTAGTTTTATGTATTATATTTATTCGACAGGGTGTCTCGTAAAGATGTGGACATAGACTAAACACAGATTCCTTAAGTTAAGTGCTCTTGTATATCACTATTTGTTTTTTTCAATCCCCCAAGGTGCGAGCATGACCCTTTAATTAATTGTTAAGCGAAATCAATATGGTTATTTTCTCTAAATAATGGATCTGATGTACAATGTGTTGGTTACGTCATTTCTAAAGTAATTGGTTGGTTTAAGTGAAGACTAACATAAGCAATTTTGAAAAATAGGAAATGGTCTTATACTTTGATCAATAGTTTTAGCCACAAACTACGTAACTATTTTAATAAAGGCGTTTTCCAGTAAAAGCATGACGTCCCCCCGGATTCAAGCTGTCGAATATGTAACCAGAATAGATGCGGATAGTTGAGGTTTGGGACACTCCCTGCCTCTGCTAAATCGCTCGTATAAACGCATAATAAATCAGATTTGTTGTGATACTTCCAGAATCTAACTGAAAACTCAAATGGAGATGAATTCAATACATTATAGTTTTATCCAGAAAGGGTTTCAATCAAAAAAGTGCTTCATACGGCTTTTTTGTTTTTGCGAATTTTACTGACTGAATTAACAAGACGAAAAATTTGAAAACTTGCCAAAATATTGAATTAAATCTACTTTCTTAGTCCAAATGATGCACCAAGAGTATAGGTACCTACTGTGTGTCGCAACTAACAAATTTAGTTAGTCTGTTTTCCCAAATTAAAAGGTGTCATAACTGTTTTGGTTAAAATTTATGAGAAAACTAAATGAAATGATTGTACCTTCCAAAACTTTAAAATATTATCTCTGGCGAGCCCGACCAAAGTTAATTAAACTTTGCATCTCCATCTGATAATCAGTACAGAAGTGACGTCTCTTTTTAATTACCAAGAAAGAGATCGCCTCTTTCCCCATCGAGGGTAGCCGGACGAAATCCATCGAATTTTATCAAGCGGAAAGTCGACTTTGGCGGATTTCCTTCCTGCAGACGACCGTTTCCGGCGGGACCTTAGACAGGACATCACATACCTTTGTCCGGTGAAATTGTTTTGAGCTTGTTTGGATTGTTTAGTGAATTGACCGCTTCTGTTTCAGCTAAAGTTGCCCCACCGCCAAAGTTATTAACATTTCTTTGTAGCGGGATCCAAATTTTCATTGTGGAATAATTTCACATGGGTGTTCTATTTCAGAGATTTCCTTTGATAGGGCCGTGGGAGTTGACTGTTGGAGTTTAAGTTATTTACGCTTATTTGGAGATCATTATGAAGTTTCTGAAGGCCTATGCGAGTCTGTAAATCATTTAGCGCTTTTTGTGCGCCCGTCTAATTGGAAAATTTGGCGTCGTACAAAGAAACTGGTTCGGTTGGGGTGGAATGGTGGCAAACACAATACGACACGTCTGAGCAGATAGAGTCCGACATCATGAACCGAAAATTACTTCTGCGTAATTTATGAAAACGGAATGACTTCGGTAGCGAACGGTCGTTAATCAAAGCGGACTGGTTAAAGGACAAAAGTTGCTTCTATAACGCCTTTTTGGATTAGTGCGGGCTAAATAACTAAAACGGATAACGAGCAGAGATAATTACCAAGTATCTGGGCGGATGCGCCCGCCGTAAACTTCTGCAGCCACTCAAAGATTTATATCGTGCACAACTTTTGACGGAAAATTAATCATTATCTTTATAAGCACCTCGGCTACGTGTCTACTTTTACACTTCACTTGCAGCCAGGACTTATTAAACGCCAAGGAAGGGAATAAGGGCTGAGGCGGCGAGCTATTTATCAAATTTATAAACATTGCTTACCTGCAACTTTACAACTAGGTATCTCTTCATGGCAAAAGTTTTATCAAGAAATTGCTGCCGAAATAAGACGACGTAAAGTAGTTGATCAAAGCAGGAAAGTTAAACTATTTCAGGTCGAGATGAATTAGGAAGCATGAGACGAGAAGCCTCCACGATATAAGAAATACCAACTAAAACCAAAATTACCAGGAAGAGCCACGCTTGCTAACTTGCAAGGGATATTAATTAAATACATTTCGAAAGTTGGGCGGCATTTCAGTTGAACTTCAACCTAACCAGTTATGGATTAATATGTAGGTACATGGATCTCAGTCAAGGATTAAATAGTTTTCTATTAATAGAAATGAATCTTTCAAATTAAAAGAAAAAAGAGGGGTCGTTTATTTCTCAAACGTTCTTTTTGTTCTCGTTATTCGAATTTATTATAAGAATAAGAAATCTAACTCCGTAGAGGTTATAATGTTATCTGGTTATGGATTTTGAAGGAATTAATCTAAAATTTAGTTAAGATAAAAAATTGAAAGAAATAATTAGATGAGCTGTAAATATGTAATACGACAAATTTTTCCATAATTGTTCTTTAATGATATCCCAACTAACATAGAAGGTCGGTTAAATGATATCAACTGGGTATTTTAATTCATCTTCTTTGCAAGATAGGATATGCATACAGTTTTGATGATATATACAGTTTTTTAATAGACCGTATATAGCAAAAGCCCTGTAAAGCTAATGTAGGTCTCATAAACTTATATCACTTTTATATCTGATGTCAATAAAAAATATCCGAACGAAGGATGAAACTTTATGCGATTTGCACAATAAAATCAATGAAACAAATTGAAGATATAAGTCAAGCGTGTTTATTTTTTTTTCAATAAATCAATCCGGCCTGAAATTTTTAACCAACTGTTAATGAAACTTTGGAAAATATAACGTTATACATATTTAATTACTTGTAAACAGTTATAGAGATAACTGCCACTTTATTATTATGCTATCATCACAAATTAATGGTAATGCAACCACAACAATGTGGTTGCGTTACTATTAATTTGTGATGATCTCTGAACTAATCATTACGGCTCATTATCAATGCTATAATAGCACATTTCTGCTGCCCGAAACATTATTAAAGAAAAGTAATTATTCCTGCAAATCTACTCGTACAATTTTTTCCCTACAAGCAGTAAGGAGTAATTAAAGTATTGGTAAATAAAGTATTGGACGTATTGGTAAAATTTAAGGGTTGCGCTATTAAAATGTTATTTTTATATTTAAACATCAAGATGATGAATAATTGGTTAATGAGCAAAGATCACTGACTTGACCAAATTGATGCTTAGATCTTTGACGCAGCTTTCTCCAAGCCGATGAAGTCTGCAGCTATGGATTAGGTGTTGTTTTCTTTACGTCACCGTCTAAATCTGTCGAGCTTTAATTGCATTAATGTATGCAAATGATTTTCATGGCAAGATAGATGTAAACAGCGGCGTTAGTGAGCCACGAAATGAGACAAGACATCGAAGCAGTTATACTGACGGTGCTTCGGGCCCGCTTTTATTACCCTGACAAGGAGGCTGAGACTGAATTACCCAGGCACAAGATGGCATCATTAACTGCGGACGGATCAGCACAGTTTAACTGGTAAACTTCAAATTCGAAGTAGCAGCGAGTTTCACGATAGCACCACACAATATTTTCAAAAACTAAATTTTTTTTTTCTTATAGTAATGCATGCCCTGAAACCGTCCTTGTATGTTGAAAATACTTCATGAAAGTATCGTTTGTCAAACTTGGCTTTTATTATTTACTTTTGTGCTTATTCATTCTCTCCGAATTTTTGTTCTTCTAGTCTCCTACATTGTCCCAAACTCTAAATAATATCAATCGAGAAGTTGCCTTATATGAGATGTAGCCAACAAGTAGCAACTTTTTCTTGTATTAGATTACTTCTGCAGACCGTGCTTTATTTACTTTGTTAAGAAAAAATCTTGGCTAAACCCATTTTTTTTCCACGCACCCCAATTTTTCTTTTTCCGCCTTGCAAAGACGCACTTCATTAAGAAACCAGAGAGCGTACGTATGTAAGAAGCTCGCAACAAAAAACATTACTCAATTACACGCTTCGAAAGACATGAAAGCTGAAAAAAGTCAGTGCGCCTGGCAAAGGGTTACTGTTGTAACTCCGGATTGCTTTAATTAGCGGTCGCTCCGGCAGATGGCGGGGAGCTTGTGGATTCTGGATGAGAATACGACGAAACGGGATGCTCTTGCACGCAGAAACGTTCTGCGGGTGACAGTTTTGCGAAAGTTCAACGGCGGAAACGGAAGGAGTCGGGGAGTTGCTTCAACTGGAGAGAACATTCGGAACGGAAACTATGGATTCTTTCGTTTTAGCGGGGTTAAAGGGTCGGCCGGGTTGCTGAAACGTCAGATTATTCGACGAGACCCAGCTTCAAGCAGAGAATTGTTCTAGTTAGACGTTGGATGTTATCCGGAACAATGACTGTAACTGTCCAAGTAATGAGAAACTTCCTGTCTAAAAGTAAAGTGACAGAACAAATCGAAAAAAAAATTATATCTTCTTTCTATATTAGTTCTAGAGTGTTTTACACGGTGTAAAGCACAAATGCCTTAATCTGCATATTGTTTGAAAGGCATATTCTGTGAGAGAAATTTTAAAAATGCTTTGCCGCTGCTGAATCAGTTAGAAACGCCATAAATTCTAGATCTTAATGGCTTATACAAAAATACAAAAGTTGGTGGGTACAGAATAGATAAAGATAAGGTACAACGAGTGTTGCACGGTTAATGACAACAACTTGGCGGTTTTATTAAGAAATCTTTTATTATTTGTAATATCATTGTATTGTAATATCTTCTCAGATAAAATTGTGGAACATGAGGTTTTGAATGGGGATTTGTAAAGATTGATAAGTAATCTTACTTAATTAAGAAGTTCTTAGTGGCAGAGCTTGATGGCAACTTTAACAACAAATTTTCATCTTATAACAACAAAATATTGGCGTATTGATAAATTTTATGAACGTATTGTTTGTTATCTTTAATTCATATCTAGGTATATTATGATGTTTTTATGTGTCAATATTCTGCAATTTTTCAAATTTCTGTAGAAAGCTCTTCAAAGATATTTACGTGCTAAATATTTTTGACTTTGGTATTGAGAAGGTCTCTCAAAGTTTGTGGCATAAAGAGTTTTATTCAAAAGTCATATTAATAATGAGCACACTTACTTTTGACTTGAAAGCTCTTAGTAGAAAAATTGTCAAACTTCTACTTACCCGTTATTTGTTTATTGCTTGTTATATGTAGGTAGGTTGTTGGCTTTATGTTACATAGAATCATATTTTGTTTGTAAACTTGATTCAGGATAACTCATATAAAGGGCGTTTTTACGGCTGATTGTTCAAATTTAATTAAAGCCAATTAATAATGGCTTTTTAAACATAACCGGCGAAGTTACAGAAGCATTATTAATACGTTTCAACATCATGCAAAAATAACATTGAGCAAACTTTACGATTACGCTTCTTTTATTTTCAGCGACTATATATTTGCATGCGAGTTCAAACAAAGCGCAAAAAGAAGACCATTCTGCAAATTACATGAAATTCAAATAATGCCGGCAAAGCATCATTCCATAATTCCTTTCGGTGTCATATTCCGGCGCTTGAATCTCAAATATTTAGCTCGTTTTAATTTACTGTTTGAGCTTCTGTATTTTAAACAAACACAAAACCAGAATGTGGCTTTTATACCAGTGCGCTTTGAAGCAGCCTCCACGCATCAGATTTCCAACAAATGATGCGCCGCGCTCAATTAACGGAAGCGATTCCGGAATTAAACGCCGAGATAATTAAAGGCGGTCATTGCGGGCTTTTATCGATAATTTTGATGGTCCGTTAAGGATGCAATAATTTGAGGAAAAAATTGGGCAGAAATCTGTCGTTAATGACGCGTTCCACTACTTCTTGTTCCTCGACACCGACACATTCCGTTTGTATAGAGGGATGAAAGAAACTGCTCTGGAAGAGTGTCCGTGTTTACTTAGTTGATGAGCGTGGCATAGATTAAAATCCTGAATGCATCTTTTCAAATTGTAAAGAGCGAGTAATCACGAACTCTCGGAGACAAAACCTTTCGTGCCATGCAAAATAATTTGCCGTTTGTTAGCGAAAACGGCTCATAGAGGGATTAAATTGTTTGCAGGACAATTTGCGACGTATTAAAATTAATCATTTGCTTTCGGTGCAGTTGATTTTGGAAAAAATGGCAGCGGACGACCGTTCGTCAAGGCTAATTTAATGTTGTCTTCTCTGGCAGTGAGGGTGTTTTTCCTTGTGCTTCCAGCCTATCTGAAAGGTTTCTTTTCTCTTAGGACAACATAATTATATTCATGCGTCCTGGGAGCCACGATAACGAACTTATTTTCTTGCACGCATTTAGGACTCCAATTTCGTAGAAAATTACATTCCTAATTTAAACAATCCTCCCCATCATACACGCATACCCATCTAATCAATACCTACTCTTTATTAAATTGAAGCAAATTGGAGGCTCGCTAGTGCTACAACTGTCTAGACGGGCGTCCACTAAAACAAAAGGTTTCAAATCAAACACTAGAAATATATTAATTGTAAACCGATTCAGTTATGCACTATCAGACTTGATCTACCACATTTTATTACGCAATTAAGTAAAATCGTTGTTTATAAACTACAATATTTCTGTCATTACTTATTTACAATAAGAACAATTTGATGTGCTTCAATACTTCATAACTTAGAAGGAGGCAGTTTTGTTTGCTGGATTTAGAATATTAAAGAAACAGAAGATTATTAAAAGGTTTGAAATGCGAGAAAATTTATTTTTATAAAATATACATTGTGATGTATTTATTAGGAGGTTAAGATTAAGCTGTGAGATTTCCGAAAGGACAACATTTAAAATGTATTTAAGACTTTGCTCGAAAAAGTTGCATTTTATAGTAAATTGACGTGGGAGGAATCGCCCTTCTTTGTCTGTAATTGCCTTGAAAAATTACGGCTTTTCCATCTTTTTGGCGATCGTTATTCCTGCAGTCGTAGACGAGTGACCCCGCTGCAATTTGCCGTGCTATCGGCCGTCAAATGGAGCAAGAAGTCGAAACTCGGAACTTCAACGCTTCACTCCCCTGTCTCGCAATCCGTCACAAAACGCTGGTTAAATAAAGTTTAAAGACTTCAAAGAATCAACATTACATTCATTATTGCACCAAAGCCGGAAGTAATGAATATAATTGCGAGCGGAAAAAGTATCTTACAAAGCAAACGCAAAACGAGGGGCTCTTGCAGCACGAACTGCTCCAGACAATGACTTGGAAATGTTAGTAGTTACGTCGAATTACAAACGGGGAATTTTTCGCTTTCACGTCCCCTCCTTGTGAGAAACTGCGCACGATCGCCTCCCGAAAAGAGGCACGTCCAGGTTTATCCGGCAATTGGAAAATTAACCGGCGCTAAATTTTGAATCTCCGGATTTCGGGCGATATTGAGGGAAACGGGAGGAAGTGCAGACAAGAACCGGCACGATGAAGTGCTAAAAACATCGTCGCGTTATAGTCGGGGGTAATCCGGGGGTTCATTTTAATTTAATTTCATTACAGCCAGGATCGCTAAGACAGCGAAATATAAAAGCTAATAACAAACAAAATTGTGTTCAGCGCCTGTGATTCCGGAATTACGGCCGTCTTTTATTTCACTTACATTATTAAAACCTTTTTTGTTTGAATTTAGCAATGTCACAGGCAGAAGACGGCTGAAAAACGTGTCCGGGATTACGATATACCTCCAACACCTCTCTAATAAATTAAAGCTAAAAGTCTTAAAGGCGACAGACAATATTTTTAATTAAAGTTATTTCCATGTTGGCCCATTTTTGTTACGAATTAACTCAAATGTTTGTTATCTCAAATTTAATAATGACGTTGCGCGGACTGCGGAATCCCCCAGAGACGTGCAATTTTGCGGCTGCAAAATTGTTACTGCAAGTGAAATATCTACAGCAAAGTTACAAGTTGCCATGTTAAATGAAGGTAAGATAAACTCGCCACAAAGTTAAACTACTTCAAAACTAAAAGTCTGGGTACCTATGCAGATGATCCAATTCTGGTACGCACTATGGAAAACTGTTATTACTAGTTCCTAGATATTAAACTTTTTTTCAATAGTTTACTCTTGTATAAAATGCAACGAGGTATAAAAACAAGACATTTCTTCAACTACGTTACAAATGGCGGAGGCGCCGGGAGAATGACTGACGAAATGAATTGATTTAACGAAAAACTAGTAGCATGAAGGCCACGCGAGTCAGGTTCCTGAAATTATATAAATCTGGTTTATTAGCATTTCCTAGTCGACAGGAATATCGTGTTATTTGTAGAATCGAAACGGCACCGTAGTCAAAGCGACCGACCTCAGGTGTCACATCGAAAGCTCCTTCTGAAAACCCCGCAAGCTTTGTGAAACACATTAACAAATTACTGCCGTAATTAAGTCATGTGTTGGCATGTTAACGATATTGATGCCGTACATAATGATGAATCTCGTTAGAAGTTTCAGCGAAACTCTCATGGAAATGCTGAAAGAAAAGACAGACAGATTGCGGCAAAGTTTCGCACCGATTGCGTTTCGAATCATTTTTTGACGTCTCCCGTCGCGTCATTCACGCTGAAACGGCTGCAACTGGCTTTCGGGCTGACTGACGTGCATTTTGCGTGATATCAGGTTTTCAGGCTTCAGACAGACGACGCTGAAATATTTGATGTCTAGCAGAGGCCGATGGGAGCCAATTCCACAGATCTTTTAAATATTCGGTAGATGCACTATATAAAATCAAGACGTCTAATAATTGCAGGGCCTGTTACAATTAATACCGAAAATCTTCTAGTACCTAATAAAAAAAAGTTTATTTGGACAAAGTGCTTATTTTTTAAATACCTAATTGCGTTCTAAAACATTGATACAAAGTCATTAACGTTAAAACAATTGTTGTTAAGTTACTTGGTTTCTTACGTCGACGGACAGATTCTTTAAAGAGCAGTAGCGCCGATCATTAATAACTTATAAACATCCAACTTATTAAACAGGATTTTCTCATCTCAAATTAATCCTTTTATGCCGCCCAATAAAACTTTTCAATATTTACGTTTAATCTCCGTTCAATGTATAAATTTGTGCGATCCAGCGCTGAAAAGCGAAGTTTGCTTCTTCATTTATCCCGACGACCGAACGGAACGAATTAAAGACAGTTTCAAAGGCAGAAATTAATCAGTTACCCGTCAATTCCTCGTCTTGTCCGCATCGCTTCCCCGGCACAAACCTCAGCTTAAAAGTTTCGAAATTAGAAATACCTACCAAACGACAAATGAGATTTAATTCTCATTAAATGGAACAAACGGCGTTTCCGTGTAACTCCACCGCGTAATAGGGCTGTAAAGGAGCGCTTTATGTGTATATCTTTAATTCAACGGTCGAAATTAGACACTCATTGAAATAAGGGAGGCTTAAATTTTACGCGCGAACTCGTGTGCGCTTTTAGGGGGTTGCCGCGGCAATGAAGAAACCGCTAAACGAACAAATAACGCCGCCCCCCGGATTGAGCCTGATTCAATAAGTGGCCTGCTCAATCAGCCGGCCCTTAATTGCGTTAAATATTGCCACTTGATCTGAGTTGTGGGCTTTAATCAAGTTTGTAAGTATAGGGTGTTTAATTGCTCGCACGTAAAATGTCAAAAGTCAGCACAGTAGCACCCCTAAAATCTTGATGCTTTATTTTAGTAAATGAACTGATGTATGTTATTGATGCACTACTGGCTACTAATAACACTACAAATTTTAAGAAAATTTAAAAAAGTTTTTGTTAGCCCTACAATAATGATGTGATCATAGTGTCTTTAAGAAGTTGCTAATTTATTTATAAAGTTTGCTGTTACGAATTTTACGTAACTTTTTTACTTTTTGCAAATTAAAATTGTACCTATTAAAAAGGATTATTTTATCTTTCTTCATTGGCAGATGTGCAGTGGAAAATTCAGTGCTTATCCAAAATGCAAACTTTGGTAGGTGCGTCGCGTATTGAAGGAGCTTGCACTATTTTGTTTGCAAGGAGCTTGTTGAACTTTCTTTTCTACTTTATCTCCCGCACACAAGCATAAAGCAACTTTTATAATTATCTAGCTTTTATCTGTGGAGGAACTGCAGCGTGACGACGTGGCTAGGCTGTGACAAGCACGGACTTCTTCCGGTGTGCGCTCGTTTTAATAGAGTCCGTTGGATATTTGCAAGACAAGCTGGAATCGCCTTCTGCACGCGTTCTGACCGCAAAAGACCGTGCACCCCTCAGTCCCACCCTCGCTACTAGGAATCCAATTTGCGGGAAATCAAAAGCTGCCCATCATCCACCACGCAAACCGACACCAACAACCTCAGATATTGCAAAGTTTAGTGGACTAGCTTGAATAGTAACATTCTACCATTTGGTATTTAACAGAGAAAACGCTTTCCAGTTATGCAGTATGCCAGCAACGTGTTAAATGTGGACCAGTTTGTATGAATTAACACGAAGTATTGTTGGAAATTACATTCAATTTGGCTCGTAAGTAAATTTAGACGTTTGTTTGACGAGAGGCTCGAGGAAACTTTCCACAAGACGTGATTACCCAGGCACTTTACTGCGATAAATAAGATAGTTTCGCGCACTTAGAATAAGTGTACTCGTACGTTGTACTTTTACCAACATAAATGTCACCGGCGTAGAAATATTTAGATAAGGAAATTGAATTTTCTTTGCTTTGAAGTTGTGCATAAATATTTTATGTATCGCCCGTTTGCTTCTAGATGCCACCACTTTGCATCTAACAAGAAGTAGTAGGGAATGAAATTCGAAATGCGCACACTTTGTCAAGTGTTGTAAACACATTTTTCATTCATTGCGAATGCAAGAACGACGAAAACAAATGGAGCGGAAGAAGCACAACAGGCCGACACTGGCGCCTCCATCATGGTCCAGCAAGACGAATAAAAACATGCAAATTTTAGGAACACGACGCGATCAGTCGTAAATAACTAAATACGGACATGCAAAGAGTAGATATGTAAGAACTTATACTGCAGGTTCGGATCTAGCTGCCAAATAGGTTTTTTCCACAGTTCCACTTATTCTAAAATTCTTAAAACTATAATTAAATCGACAATGATGAGAACGCCATAATTTTTAGCTAAAGGTGCTTTTAAGTAATGCAGTTGTAATCGTTCCATGTTGATGTTAGCTAGTTATTCTCATCTAAGTTAAAAAAAAATTTCCGAGTAAAAGTCGGCAACCAAATATACTCTACGTAGGGGAAGTTACTCGATATAACAAACTCTAAAAAGAATCACTAAATTGCCTGAATTGACTAAATGTCTTAAATTTGGAGGAATGATGAATTTATAGGCATCTCTTAACAAAGCTGCTATCAAAATTACTGGATTATGAACCATCTAACTATTGAAAGCTGTTGGATTGCTGGTTGAGTTCGACAGTCTCAACCACATTGCTGTCATGATTAACGGAGTCTTAAACTACAGATAACTAAATTTGATATGCATGGAGACATTTGGATTTCAGGCTTTGCAATATAAGACGAAATATTCAATTTGACCATGCTGAAATTGTACATTTTCTTCATTTCTCTAATATAGTGTGCCTGTTCCCTTCACTTTTGGTCTTTTATTAATGCTGAAAAATTCCCGTAATATGACTACCGTGAGAGCTGCCACACAATGACGTGGGGGTCATTCAACGGGATGGCAAAGTTTTACAATAGTTATGGCCCCGCGTGTGCCGTGTTGCTATGTGAACCAGGTCCCAGCCATTTATCACATGCGTTTCATTTCGCCCCACGTGTGCCTAATATGTTATTCTCCTGGAGGCGCACAGGGATGATTTTCTACGCAACTACAAGATGTGTATGTAGTGCAAGACGGCTTCCTCTCGGGATTTCAACGTCCTACAGAAAAATAGTCCTGGGCGACTTGGGTTAATAAATAATGAAACTGCTGCTTGCCTTTCAAACGCTCAGAAAAGCAGCATTGACACACGGGAAAATGGAGATGTTCAATAATAAATATTTATTTTGCGTGCTGGTGACATTTCCTTTAGGATTCAATGGACAGTTGAGACGTTAAAAAAAATTTAAAAGTTATTTTTGTTGCAAAGGACAAAGACAAGGTCGGGAGAAGTTTTAGAGAAACAAAACTTTCATTCCTACACAGATACTGGTTTTCGACATTTTCTCACATAAACTAATGAACCTTTATCTTAGAAGGCGATTATCTGCCCACCATGTGTGATCCTCCTCAATATACTTTTCATTGAGAAACATACTGAGTATAATTCCATTGAATGATCTCTTTTTAAAGTTAAGGGTATGTTTATACAACTTTGTGTCAAGGGCTACTTCTGAACAGTTGAGTTTAAAGAAAGAGTGTAGGTTGAATTTCCCTTGAGTGGGCAGAAGATGCTTCAATTGTTACTATACATCTCTTCATTGGATAACTTACATCCAAAAAAGTGGAACCTTAATGGGCCAAACACTTTTTTAAGAATGGCCTGTCGAACGTAGACGTATTTTTGTTAATCGTAGCCATTTAGAGATACGAAGTGAGTTTTTTGTTTCGACCGCTTCGGCGTCTCGACGTCGCGAGTTTGGCGCCTGTCCGTCAGGGGCGCTTCTTCACCGTAATCGCTGTAATGACCAGAGATTAGGACGTGATAAAGGTCGGTAGGTGGTCTTGCTCAATATTTCCCGGTGTTTTCTATATATTATTGCCAGCGAGGATGGGCGCAACACCTCCTAAGCCGCTGACTGATGGTCCTGTCGTCCGTAATCGCCGGGGATCTGCCAAGGTTTTTGCAATTTTCCGAGTGGCTGTGCATCAAACCCGCCATTGTTTCACTGACCGCACTCCCGGCCTGGACTTAGATTAAGGAATTTCGCCGTTTGTTTTCGTCAATAATGTATTTCCGGTTGCGGAGTCCTTGTTTAATAGATCCAGTTTGTCTGGACGAAAAAGAATTACAGAGTTTATTTCAGAGCAGGCCTGTGCCGTATTAAGGATTTTCAGCCGTTCCTTCAGTCTTGAAGCTTACGAAGGATATCAGCTGGATCTAAAAGTAGGTACGTCAAAATTTTGTTAGAAAACTGAAATAGACTTAACTCTCCACCAGTTCTAGATAAACTAAGATAGTCATTTTTGCTACAGATGTTTTAAATAATACTTTTGCAAACTTTCAAGACAAGGGTATAGAAAGATGTTAGTGTTAATAAATGACAGGACCTATAAACAAAAGTAAAATTCAGAGGTTGCAATGTCTTTATCTCGCGGAAGATTAGCACAGATTTTATGGCGTCAGATTATTCTTTATAAGGATGACCTTGTGCAGCACTAAGACACTAGCAGCTTCACTGAAGTTTATTATCAAATGCTGTTTCAAAGGACACTTGACGCGTTGGTCACATTCCTAAGAAAGACAAAAACTACGTCTTTTTGAAACAACAGCTTTTCTCATGGTTAGTTGGAGTTGGTCTGTACCAATAATGGAAACGTCTTTATTATTCAATAATGTTTCCGTCATCTAATATTCCTAAGAAACAATAATTGCAGCAACATTCAACCAATCCTTTCTTCTAAAGACTTGAACAGAAAATTAATAAAACTACGAAAATCAAAGTGAATGTAATGCGACTCTTTGTTGATTGTCTTACTCAAAACTGACATTAAATGTCATCTAACCAGTATTAAAATCAAAATGAGGTATTTCAATGAGGTGGAAATTGCACGCGGTGTTGCTCTAATTGAAAATGGAACTTCCATTCGGCAAGTTGCAAGAGATGTTGGTGTGAGCCCATCGGGCATCCAGCGATTGTGGAATCGCTATAGGACATAGGTCCTCTATAAAGGACGCCGCGGACACGGTTGTAAGAGACAGACGTTCTACGGAGCTCTTGCTCCTGAAACATGCGCATTATGGGTGATTGTTTACAATGTCCACGTCTTGGTTTTTGAGATGTAGATGTGCTAAGGCAAAGAAAATAAGAGTAAAAATAGAAGTGGTTTGCACAAAAAAAAGATTGATTTCCGTAATATATAAATGTTAAGGAATGCTTTGCTGTAATTGGCTTTTTGAAAATCCAGAAGTGTGTAAAGTAAACAATGACCGCATTATGTAAAACGTAAAACTTCTTTTAGTGGTAATTTCTAATCGTGCTTTTAAAAAAAAATTACAGGGCCCAGAACTGACCTTGTACAAAACTTTTTCGCGTGCCTCTAAAAAAATGGAAAAAAATCCTTGTCCTGAGCCAAGAACCGAACCTACGACCTCGACCGTCCACTTTCAGCCACTATCCCATGCGGCTACCTTACCAGCAACCCTCGAGTGCTCTATCTTTGAAGTCTTTTGTCTCCATGCGCGAAGTACATAATGCGCATCTTTCAGGAGCAATAACTCGGTGAACGTCTGTGTGTAGACGTAAATTTCGAAAACCAACTCGCCGACAACCTCGTCACAGGCCTCGTGGCAGTTACCAGATGGCCTGTATTGTGATAAGAGAACCTTTTCACGGAAGGTAGTCGACCAAAGTTTATTGCCGATTAGGACTCCTTTCTTTTCCATGGGGTTGTGTCATAAATTATTTTGGGCCAAGAAACAGCGCCATCTGTAGAGTCAGAAACACAACTTGAGGGGTACATCGTCGCGTTAAAGAGAACTTAAAAGTGTATGTGCGAGTAAAGAGGATCATCTACCTCCTACTTACTTTAATGTACCCTTTTCAAAATTCAGCGCCGCCTCCGGCAACTTGTAAAGATTCTCCCTATCGGATTCTCGCTAAATAAATGTAAGAGCCTCTGCTCACCAGCCATCACCGACGCAGTCTTTAACGACTAATCGTCAGGTTGGTCACGTGTCGTCGCGACGCCTAAGCCACCGTCTGCGACCGTGCAAGTCAACCCCTGAATTACGCATTCAAACCGCGAACACTTTTGCAGCGCCGTACATTTTCTGCGACCAATAAAGGAAAATGATGAATGCATTAGCGTCGCGCCAACCGATATTGTCTCAATTTAGTTTTGAGAATGAAATTGGCCTGCGGTTTGGAAATCTTGCAACAAGTTCTATGGGGGCCGTGAGTCTACCCGGAGGCGGGAGAGTTTATGTTTCCAACTTGCGTAACAGATGTTGTAATCAATAGGGCGTTAAAAGTTCCTAAGTTGATGTAGGAAGTTATCGGCGGTGTCGTTAATGACCCTAAGTCAATTGAGCGCGGGTTATCGGCCATAGCTGGCTTCCTCGCTAATAAGTTGGTGTTATGAATGCGAATAGTCTTCTAAATTTAATGAAGACCTTTATTTAAATTACACAGGGGCTGAGGAGCCATCTCTTTGACAGCGGCTCGTATGATTTTATTTCAGCAGAAAAACTTTACTTTGAACAAAATCCAAATGAAAGGCTCGAATTCTTAAATTACAAACAGAAGCTGGTGACCCATAGGCCCGGCTGCGAACTGAATAACAACAACGTTAATGTAATACTTAATGGGCTTCTTTTTTAGATAAAAGCATGAAGCTCTGAAGTTCAGTACAACAGAGGTAACTGTAATTAAAAAGAAATAACAACTCTTGCGATACAATTATGGGGCCTATTACAAAAAATATGTCAGAAACCTAAAAAAATTTATTCTTTACTTTGCGTTAGTAATTGAGGCAAAAGCTAACAGCATAATGTTGAAAAATTTAAAATTTGAGTTCATGTACTTAGTCATCTTTTTTGTTTAAAGTAGTAGGTAAAGAATAGCTAAAAGCTGCTCTAGAAGTAAATTTATCAAATGAAGTGTAAACTTATTAATGGCTGTTAGAATTGGGGGTAAAATATTAGGAAAAAAAAAATGGATGCTTATTTGCAAAAATACGAGGTTCTGTTAACTGAGTTCAAATAAAGCGTTTTTGATTTTCTTGTCCACCAGCTAGTCCATCAAAGTTTCGACCCCACCTACATGCAAATTAGTAACTTTTCCGGGTGTACTCAATCAAGTTTGATTAAGTAAAGTTGCCGGAATGCGTCAAGTGAACGTTTAAAGCATCATCCATTTTAATTTTTCAATTTGCTCCCCAACCAACCTGATTAATCCTTCCCGAATAATGAACTGAAAATGAATAACTAATATGTATCCTTAGAGAATCCATCAACTCTAATAACTTGAACAAAAATTAATCACGCCATCAACTGAGAGAAGCGAATCCATTATCTATACAATATGCTCGAGTCTGCATGGACTAAGACAAATATCTCGAGAGTCGAACGGGAGCAAAATTAATAAATAAACCTGCCGCTCCCGCTTGCCGAGCGGCACAATCTGAATTTCACAATGGATCAATTTTAGTTGAATCCGGGAAAAAATCAGAATTTTCGGTAGGTGTATTCGGAAACTTTGCACAACTACCCGGAATTTAATCATTGCGTTTGAAACCCCAACGCGTGCCCCTTTTCAATATATCCGAAATGGGGTAGCAAGTTTGAGTCAAAGACGCAGCGACGCCGAGGGCATTTCAATTAAAGTTTGAAGTCTCCAGGCATCCGAATTTTTCAACTGTTTATGTCGCCAAAGAGCCATTGTTTCCCGGCATCTACGTGCCTCCTACCCAAATGTAGCTGCTAACTTATGAATGATTCTCCTGAAAATTGTTCAGCGCCGCGAAATGGCGGGTGGGAAGGACGAAACTCCGGGAGGAACAGAAGAACATAAAACACGTCCAGCCGCGACTTACTTACACCTATCCCATCCTGGGAAGTGGCCAGGTCCCCCGGGGCCTCTCTGGCGCCGTGTGAGATATGAGGCGACTGAGAGAACCCCCGATGTCCGGAAGTCCGGCAGACTAACCCCACACCAGTTTCCTGTCTGCGGCTTGCCACAAACTCTCACATATACACAATTCAACTTATTTGTTTTGCACGGCGAGTGTCGATGGAAGTCGAGACGTTTGTTTTTAAGAAAAGTGAAAAATACGGTCGGGGATATGTGGGGATTTTTTTGTTCGTCTGCCGGAATGAACGTCGTAACTTTGCGGTTTGGTCGGGAGTGGAAATGCCATCTTTACTTGCCGATAGTCGAGTGATACATGACCGGACTACCAAACATATAGCCTCCTTCGAAATGCAAAACCTGAAAATATGCGTCTGGAATGCGACCGCCAGATCACACCTACGTCTATAATTTCGGAACATACAACAAATCATCAAAAATACCCAAAGTCTGAAACAAGAGATATGGCCAATATCGATTCATAGGGTATCGATTCGAGAAAATAGAGACCGCCTTTACATTTGTCGAGACTGGTCACGTGGGAGCTTCATCAGTCTTATAACTTTACCTCTTGTTCTAAAAACTGAGCATAAATTAATGCTATAGAATTCTAGAATTGCGTTTTTTAATGTTAACATTTAAACCAATTCTTGAAAGAGGGTGAAGGATCAAAGGTTAAAGAAAGACAATTTTTAGACTTTTCTTACTTTGTTTGGTTAGATCATCTAACATCTAACATAACCGTAACTGTGAAGTAGATTGTCTTTTTGAACTACATGTGCAAAAAAGCCCGTAGCCTAGTCGTTGCTCTCAGGAGGAAATGCCACGCCTCCTGGGACGACTTCTTCTCCACAATCTACAGGGCAGCCATCATCCTCATAATTTTGGTTATGCTGCGGAGATCTGGCAGCACCGTCTGCGGAGGGCCTAAATCAAAAGGAAAATTCTGTCGATCTACGGTTTCTCCTGCAGGGCCATTATTAAAGGTTACAGCTCGATCTCCACGGATGTGGCGGGTGTCCTTGCCGCCGAGCCTCCTTTAGACCTTGAGATCGACAGAAGGACCTGTCTCCGCCGCCTGCGGAAAAGCTCGACTGCTCTTTTTAACGGCTCTTCGGTACACAAAGCCGACTTCCCGGACCTGGCTCACGTGGGCTAGTTTCTTTGTGTCAAGACACTGGACATTTGGCAGCAGCGATGGAACGCGTCAACGAAGGGAAGAGTCACCCACTGTTTTTTTCCCCAGGTACCAGAGGTAAAAACTCTGCTCACCTTCGAGAGCAGCCAGACTTTTTCCGAACACGGCAATTTTGGAGTTCATCTCCACCGGCTGGGGAAGAGAGAGGACGCTCAGTGTTCGACCTGCCCCGACAGTGTGGACGATCCTTTACACAGGATCTTCGCATGTCCGGATGTTAAAACCGCCAGAGACCAGTTGAATGACCACTTTTCCACGTGGCGCTTTCTGCCCCCTGAACTCCCCATGCTTCTAGATTACTCCGTCCTAAACCCTTTCAACGTGGCAAGAAATCTAGACATCCATATGCCGTTCTCAGCGCTAAACCTGAGTTATTAGAGCACATAGGTTTAACCCGGGATCCAAACACTTTTATTTTTATGCACATATCAATTGTAGTATTGTTTACTGTTTATGCTAGGGTTCTTCCTCTAAATCAGAAATTTATTCTAAACACGAAAATATCCAATGATGCTGGGTTTGTCTGAAATCATTCAATTTAGAGTTAATCACCTACTGTATTAAACTGTTCATATTATCAACTGTAATTCTTTTATATGACATATGTGTGCCCAATTTGGCACTACCCCTTTGCTTGAATAAACGCGCTTCTGGCGTTTTTTTTTGTCTCTTTGAACTCAGATGCGCTTGCAAGTTGTCAGCTTCGGTTGATGATGTAAGAAAGTTATTCTTTTACAACTCTTGAACCAGTAACCGCATAACTCTGTATTATCTATTGCAGTCCCAGCACAAGGCTTTAGGACCTAGGAGATTACGTTGTACCTACATGGCTTTCCTGAACTGGACGTCAGTTCCTACCCTATACTCATGTTCAGTCCGATAACCTCGGAGGGTTTGATACGTTGTTCTAAATAATTACATATACCCGATATTATTGGTGGAGAGAGATAGCAAAATCCATTTCAGCAGGTCCTTTCACGTGGCGTGGTGTAGAGCAAGAAATTACTTTAGGTGATAGTAGACGAGTGTGAGTTTCGGAGGCTTACGTTCCATTCAATGCTGCAGGAGAAAGAACATAATTTTCATTCAATCCCCATTTTTGTATCCGTCAGGCCGCTTGCCATTTTAGACTGGAGTCATATTGATCACATATACGCATGTTAGCGAGATGAGATTGTATCACGGCTGTTTCAGACCGAATCTGAAATATTGCAGACGCTTGAGGGGAGCGTCCGTACATTTGCAGATATATCGAATGCTTTATCAAAGACACGATGCATTCCGTCAAATTTCCTCTTATATAGGCACGTTTAACAGTGACGGAATGTGGAAGGTTTCCTCGCTTGAATAAATTAAGTCCGCGATCGATTTCGGACAGATTCGTTAAATTTTAACGGGAACGAGACGGGAAGGGTCGCGAAATATGGCCGCAATAAAGGCGCGAATTTGTTGCAGTCAGTCAGCGGTACTTTGAATATTTCGACCAGTTCCGGGGACTTCTATTTCCATATATTGTCGAACCCTCGTCTTGCCGAAATCTTACGATCTGAGAGTTTATAGTCGTGTCTGATTTATTTGGGCGTGTTTATAGGCAGGGAAGATTTCGCGGTTTTTGTATACGACTTGCGGTCGGATTATATTAAGGGAGAGAAGAACAGTCAAGTTAATATGTGGAGGCATAAAAAGCGACGTAAAAAGTGTCACTCCTCAATACCTCTTGCCAAAATTATGGCACTAACTACACTATGCCAATATTAGTCGGTAGGTACCTAGGTGCTGAAAAATAACTTGACTCTTCCTCTAACGTGCCTGCCTAAAAATGCAATGGTATAATAATAGCTAATATTGGGAGTGGACTGAAAATGTTGGTGGAATTGAGTTTTTTCTTTTTATCACTCTCGAATCTATCGTTCTGGTGACTCTCCCTACGTGATTTAGATACGCTTCTTATGCTGGCCCTGGCTTGATGAGTTGATGTAAAAAGCCCGATACCAGCATCGTAAACTTATCCCAACTTCTGAATTATTTGTCGTGCGTCCCCATTATGGAAATTTCTCTGAAATACTGACAGAAAAATGGGGCAAATGGTCCGAAAAACGTCGTAAAGATTCGCTTCCACCTTTTAAATTTACGTATGTGATGCTGCTAACTGCTTTATGTTCCATAAATCGTCACGCTCTTTTAATATGAATTTGTGCTAGCGCCTACATGAATGGCGGTATTGAATAATTTTACTCCAACAGCGCGTGATAACCGTTATCAATGTTTAGATGTGAACGATTCTGGCGGATTGTAAAATGTAAAAATTTCAAGAAGACGTCTTTGCTACAGCCGAATTTAAAAGTGTCAATTAGTGTGTGGGTGCGAAAGTGTTTCATCACATTTCAATCGGAAAATGCTTCTAGATGTGAAAGGCGCCGTGCGTAATGGATTGAATATAAACGTCAAAATGGTGGATGCGCCGGGTGAATTTGCCGATACCTATAACCGACTTTTTATGTAATCTACAAGTCCGCATAAATAGGGCATAAAATGTTGTTTCTTGTTAAAAACACGTAAAATTATGCTCAAAAAAAGCTCAAAATATTAAAATTTTTTAAATTTCCAAATTTCTTCCCCATAACCCGATAAAGAAAAACAATGGTAGGTTTCTACTCGTGTACATACGTTTGCTCATTTAGGATAATTTATCTGCTTTAAAAATTAAGTTTACAGGGATGACGGTATTGAACCCCCTACTGAACTTCACGTTTTAATAATACATAGGTCATTGTAACGTTGCGACCATTAGATACTGCATTAAATGGAATGATTTCGGGACACGAACTATTAAATAACTAATTAAAATAAAATTTCGAAAGCTTCTGGATCGATTTTATTACGTAACTTTTAACCAATTTCCGGTTTCACTTTGTTTAATGTAAATTTCTTATTGTATTTTAATGCTTGAAACTTGAAAGCAACCCAACAAACAGCGACTGCCTCATTAAGGCAGTATTGGCAGTTGGCAATTTTGTTGTCCCTAGAAGGAAGATGGGGCTTAGGCAACCTACCACTATCACTTGATTTGTATCGAACGGAATAAAATCTAAAAAAAGGTTGATTTTAAAAGTTTTAAATTTTGAATTTTTCTTATGAAATTGGCTAAAATTAAAAAAAACTAAACTTTTTTTTGAAAGATTTTTCAAGCGAAATCTTAAAAAAAATCTATTTTGCCTCAGAAAATTGCATTAGCAATTTTTTTAACAAGATTTCAAAAATTATACGGTCGCGCCGTGATAACTCTACCTTTAGGATGGCCGTTTTGAACCTGAAGATCTCGTTATTACGGTGAATTTTAAAGCAGGCGAGAATAATTTCAGGTTAGTTTATTTTACCGCGCTAGTTTCCGGGTTGAGCACACGTAGAGCCGCGGATTCGTGTTTATTTACCTCGGTGGCGGCGCACATCAGCCGCACAAATACACCTCAATTCATCGCTAATGGAGTTGGCGCTTAGCTTTTTACTTTTTGGGATAAGTGCCTTTCACCAAATTTATGTATTGACTTAGGTTACAAATTGAAATGTGCTTTTCCAATTCGCCGCTTGATTTAATATGCCCGCGCTCTCTTATTCAAACACTCTGCCGCATTAGTGACACAAGTCGAATATTGCTCAATTTCGTCCGGTCCCCCCTCATATTTTCCCGCACCCGTTCCAAATTTATGAATTCCTCCTGCACCGCCGATGTTTGCTGCAGGGCCCAAACCCCGTTCACGGGGGACGGGCGAAGTGAAACATTCCATCTCGTCAGAGATACATTCTTTGGCCTGACTACAAATGGCTAAAAATTCATTTGTTTTTGCCGAAAACCACTAAAACTTTTCTGACGCGGGAATACAAATGTTGAGTGGAAAATTCACTTAGCATGCCTATTGTTTTTTCTATTTGGTTGGGAGAAAAATTGAAACATTTTAGCGGGGAGCAGTGCTTCACATGTTTATACATGATGCTACTTACTTTGCCCGACCACTTTCCACCCACTAGCAACTACCCTTCTTTGCCAAAGTACACACCCCCGCTCGGGCAACGGAAGATAATGACGTTAGAGTTTTACAACTGCTACCTAGGGGAACCATCCATCGCAATATTAACCTTACTTTACTCTTTTTGGAACTTTTTCAAAGTTTCAAAAAGTTGTAGAACGTTGACATTTTTCTTCCAACCAATCAAAACACAGTTACGTAAATGTAACTATTTTTAAAACTAACACCCGGATTTCCAAAGATGGTTTAAACT
Source organism: Schizotus pectinicornis (assembly GCA_951805265.1). Taxonomy (NCBI): domain Eukaryota; kingdom Metazoa; phylum Arthropoda; class Insecta; order Coleoptera; family Pyrochroidae; genus Schizotus; species Schizotus pectinicornis. Next base: position 21,469,833 of record OX638202.1, read on the forward strand.
TTAAACCAGTCTAAGTTGAGAGATGAAAGGTTAACCATGGGAAGTTTCGTCTTTTTAACAGTTGCAATTGATTGCCAAAACCTATTTGAGTAACTTTTTATCCATCAAGTGAATCCTGGTGTAAATTTTTGTAATACTAACTTTATTACTTTCATTAGCCTTTAAAATTATAAAATAATATAAACATTTTGCTAAAGAGCAATAGTGACTTACAGTATTTTACCACTGACCTGTAAGACATTGACAAAAAAAATTCTGGGAAGGGAGAAATACAAAAGTGACAGGAGAACTCATAAATAGCCACAATCTATAAAAGAAACGATATGCAATTTGGATGTTTTTCTTCATATAAGTGCTCATAATCTACTCGTAAGAAACGACCATGCTTGTTTACCATTTTCATAGTTCCCGACCTGATGTAGGTATTTTGTTTTTCTGTATAGGGCTCTCGAGGCATTTAGTTTTTTTACCGAGTGGGGTATTCTCGACACATTGCCATCGCTTCTAGGGGCTCATAACGTAAATTGCACCCAATCTTACAAAAACATTTTTTACGGCCGCTGTATCGAAATGATGACCTCGTATTGATCAACATAAATGCCTCCCATATATTGAGACCGTGTAGTTATATAAGTTTTACGGCATTTACGCAATAAGTCTGAGGAGTACGGCCTCCCAACACACTTAATTTTGATGGTCAATGAATATTTTATCCCTGTCTCTGTGAGACAAAAAAAGTCTGCAAAATTTGCCGGTAGTCCTGACGGCGCTATTATAAAAGCGCTGTGCTGGACAAGGAAATTTCCTTTATCTGAATAAGTCCAGAATAAAATTGTGCAGAATCCAATTAAATTGCTATTTTAAAGTAGCTCGACGGCGAGCCGTTCCCGAAGATTTTCTATAATTGGACGAGGCGATAAGAGTTTCTTCAGCGGCTTGTCCTACCGCTTGCAAGAAGAAATTGTCTCGGAATTAACAAATTATTGCTGCTGTGTGCTCGCATGGCTCGCGAAAAATGTACTCCGACCACGACACCGACATAAATCGGGATAATAATTAACAAACACAAAGGTTTCGAGAGGGTGTTTTACATATTAACGAGGCATGGTGGCGGTTACAAAAGATGTTAAATGAGACGGTATCGTCTATAACTAGTACAATGTCAGGAATCTAGCGTATTCAGATAGAATGGTAACGAACCGACTGCCGCAGATGATGCTTTCAGTGCATGACAAGGAGCAATATTGAGCTGAAGCTGAAAATTTTTATTTTTGCCCAACGATAACTAGTTCGAAACAATATGTCCATGTTATAACAGTTCTAGAGTAAAAACCTTTAAACTTGTGCACCCATACGTTTTTCTGTAAAAAATGATGTGTTCGATGGTATGAGTCTGAAACGTTGAAAAATGCAATATGGTTACAAGTGCAAATAATTTTGTTAAGAGTTTTTTAATATAATATAATATAACATTATATTGAAAAATGTCCCTCTGTAATTAAATTATTATTTTGTCCACTCCCTCTTCATAGAGAGTTGCAAATTGACTACCATTAGTGCTTGTTCAGAAAAATGTAACTTGCTATTAATATTAATTTTACCGACAAGACTTTCTGATCTATCATTTATTACCACCTATTACATCGATAAGCAGCCATCTTCTCGTCTTCTTAGCTTTAACTCTTTTGAAGTTAGAAATGCTGATTAAAATCTCTATTTTATTTACACGCTTGTTAAAGAAAAGCTCCAGCCCTACTGTAGCCTTCTTGTTGTCCCGATAACGTCGAAGTTGCGGCTAACTAGATATTGATTGGTATTGATTAAATGGCGTGTTCTGATTTTGTGCACTTCTCTTGATATGTTATTATCGTAAAACATTAAGCATTTAATGAAAAGCGGACACTTGGAAAAATTACCGTAGTGGATGGCGCCGAAGTGCGAGGGGGTGAATGTTTGATGTGGCGTGGTCCTGGTTAAAATGAGTCACATCGCAACAATCATCGAGAATCGGTCATGAATAAAATTGATTTTGCGCCCGGTTGAATCCTCAACTTTCCTAATTAATTGGACGTATGAAAAATACAGAAGGAATTTCGATTCCCGAATTTCAATCCGGTCATATTTTATTTCATTTCCGTAAGTTATTGCCTCGTTCGTGGAAGATCCCAACGTGAGCGTCGGCCTATCCGACCGACGCCACTAAAACGCCCCCATTGGCACAAATGGTCCGAAATGATCAAATCTTTGCGTTTATACGGCGTTTGATTGTTATGGCCCAAAGTTTCTTCCAGTTGCCTTTATTGCCGACCTCCTTCTGCTTGCGAAACTAGCCCCATTACGAGATTAAAATATTAGTCACACTGTGTCTATTTCTGGGGGTGTTCGAGGAAATTTCCAGCGCGAATCCTGGAAAAAATTCAATTTGCCGGCTTAAAGCATGGAGGAGATTTCATGATGGAATCGGATAACGGCTGAATAAATTGGTTGATATGACCTCAAAGATATATAACTAGATTAGATTGAACTTTAACATGAGACTTTGAACCTAAAGAGATCTTGGAACAAAAGTTTGCGGGAAATACGGTCGAGATAAACCGATTTTGAGTTAAAAAGAAAATCCCCGGAATTGCCGACTAAAACGCCACGTATATATTTCTGTTATTCTGTAATTCAATGTTTGCTTTTATGGGGAAAAGTTTTACAGAAACTTTGGCACCCACTTCGCCATCGCGAAATCTGGTTAAAGCGCCCGCTGCAATTTCAGGTAATGGCCCAACGACGTCGCTGTAAAGCAGCCATCAACTGGATTAATTCAGAAGTAACCAAGAGCCGTGACGCTAAAAAATTATCAAGACCTTTTTTCAAGATTGATCCTAATTTATGCAATTAGAAAGTTTGGATTGTTAATCTGTCTACTTTTGGTGGTATCGAAAGGATTAAGATAAATACTTCAATAATTGACACCTGTTTTAATGATAGTTTTTAATAGCAGAGGCGACCGGTTTTACTTTTAGTTCTAACTTTTTGCTCAACGTTTTGAGCACGTGTCAAATGGCATTCAGAAGGAAATCATCCGTAAAAATGCGTTGGCACCACACCCGCATACATTCGAGCTCGTGCCCAAATCGGCCAACGATAAAATTTATAGTTCTGGCCTTTCCATAATACTAAATATATCATTTGCTTTGTAACATTTGCGTCGTTTTTGCGGCGCATTTGTTATGCCTTCGATTTTATTCCACTTTCTGGCATCTCTAAATTTATTTCGAATCCGCCCTTCCGCTATATTTCTCCATCAGAAAAAAAAGCGCGCAGCGCAACGATTGGCACGATAATGCCCAATAAAACACTGCCGAGGGACGCCAAGGATAAAAGGATTGCACAAACAAATTGGCTAATTCTTGGATTTGCGTTCAAATTAATGTCGTCCCGTTGCAATCTTTACACCCGAAGCAGGATCGGATTACGGTTAGCTACACAAAACGATTGTACCTACTTCTTTTCGGCCGCCTTAATCGCTTTTCCAGTCTATAAACAAAATGGATTGCCGGTTCAAAGACACAGGGAAGATAAACACGCTTCAGCCGGAAATCATGAATTCCCCAATATCGCCACCCCATCAGAACGCCACGTTTTGTCACCACTACCCGACCAGCGAAGCGCAAAACAAAATTATTTTTATAGTACGAGAAACATGTTTTTATCAAGGTTTCATGAAGATAGTGGCGCAGAAATTTCGTCAAGAGTAGGAAAGTTGTTATTTCTGAATAGCTGCACTTACTATGTTTTCTCAACTCAACAATTAAATTCTCGCTTTTCTAGAAATTTATTTTTCCTACTACTTGTCTGCTTATAGAGAATATATGTTCTCTTCGCATTCAAACTGGTTATTTTGAAAAAAAATATTTTTCAATTTTTTTCTTTTTCAATCATACTTTACATTGTTTTAATATAACCCTAATCAATGAAAACGGATTTGTGCTTCCGGGTTTGAGTTGTGTTGTCGTATGTTTCTGTGGTGAATAATTGATTACACTTTGCACCGAGAAATTAGTGAGAAATTGCTTCTAAAATTGCCGGCTTCTGTAAACTTCCTAATTGTTGCAATAGAAGGGAAATGATCGTAGTGTTGGATAATTTGCTCTGAGAGAGTGTGGATTTTTCAGCACGTAAAACCGAGAGAAAGCGCTTTTTTCCTTTTTTGTTTTCGATAATTATTATTATTATTTATTGCCTATATTTATAATATCCTGGTGGTGTACCACCACGTAGACTACTTGCTGACGTTGGAGAATAAAACTGAAGGCAAAGATCACCACCCTTTTTCAATTCTAGACCATCTAGCAATAATTTCTTATGTATTTACTTATGTATTTACTTTATTGTCCCTTTTAACTTTAAATATTTATTTTCTTCATTATTTTGTTAAATAATTTTATAATTTCTCGCGTTTTTTTGTAGATTCTTCAATGTGTCTAAATCTGTAGAATATGGTTCATATAATTCTTTATTTTTATTGTTCTGTTTTCTCAAAGTTTTATATTATTAGTTCTATCATCTTCATCTCTACAAATAAATTAAGATAATCATAAAATGTTTACTGATGAGACATGTTTCATGCAGTAAATGCATTCTATGCGCAATAAAGCTTCTATTATATTTTCTAATTTAGTTCTTTAAATTGAGTGTATGTAAGTACAGCTTGCAGGAATTTGAATAAAGCTTTAGATGGCTCTCCCTACCAAATGCGCACGTATGCAATACTATAGAATCCATCTCGTTCCTTCTCTCACACTTTGCGCATGTAGTTGGAGAGGGCCAAGCTTTCGCCCAATTTCTGCGAGCTGTACTTACTTGTGCTTTACAACCGAGAGGTCATATTAAATTGGTTTAGAGTCCATTAATTTCCACAGTTAGTAATCGGCGAATAGCTGTTGTAATGAATTTGTTTATTTACATGCCAGTGAAGGTGTTCTCGCTGATGGTGCACGGTTGGCGGCGAAGCTGTGCCGTTTCAAGGAGCTTTAATTTAATCAAGATTCCCAGTGGAACCCGGAACATTATCACCCATCAGACAATGCACGTCGGGCGTCTGGTAAGCGCCGGATATAAGAGAACGTCGCCCCACTACTTTATGCATCTTTTATTACGGCCAAAGATGTTTTTAAAAAACACTCATGAATAAAAGCGAAATAAAAACCGGAAGGAAAAAATCTTAAAGTTCTCTCCCAGACAAATGCCGTCGAGGGACGTCTTATGAAGAAATATAATTTCATTTCCTCGCCTATTGCGGAATTCTTCGCGGCGCGGATTCGTAAGGGCATATATTTTGCATATATAATGTTTTTATTACTCAATCGCCCCTTCTACATTATTTATTACCGCCTAATCTCCTGAGAGAATTGTTCCGCGTTTTTCGGAAAATAGAATTTCCCGACGGCAACGATGGCAAGGGTGAAAATGCGCACTGCATGAATTCAATAAACCCGACCCGAATATGTCAACGGGGAAATTTAACGCGATTAACCCAATATCCAGAAGACTGCACCATCCTTTACAAAACAATAAGCCACCCAATACTTTCACGTCGCCAATTCCAAGTGCTGCTGTACATAAGGAATAGAACCATGCACCACGGAAATTTATTAAATCTTCCTTCAAACCTCTGGAAAATGCAAATATGATTTATCTCAATTCAGCCATTTACAAATTATAGTCAGTATTTTATAGAAAAATTTACGGTAATGGAACTGAAATAATTATTTAACAGTGAAGAGCTGCCTTATTTTCTGCACGCTGCTTAAACTGCGATTGGGTTTGACGACTCAAATATTGATTGACTTAAACCGCTAATTAATCTGCAAATATCTTTCAGTATTAATTAGAAGCTACCCTCTTAGCGGCGGTGCGCCGACGAAACAACTTTTTTTGTGTACCCACTTCTGTGCCCGCCCTAAATCTAATCTGAAGAAAGTTCTTTTTTGGTTCGGCGAGCATTCTGTAGCCGATAGATGCTGACAGGCTGCCTTAACAAACTTAATTTACTTTCTTGCAGGGACTTTTGGGGGTTGTTCGGGTTAATTAACAACTGATTAGTAAAAATCGCCGAAGGATCGAGCCGGTGGCGTTCTTGTTTTTCTCACTAAACAAGACAACGAGGGTGATCGATACGCCTATTTAATTAAATTTAAATGTTTAATAAGCCGTTTACGATCGCTCTCGGAGTCGCTGATTGATGAAGTAGTTTGTTTACTACTCGGGGGGCCGCCGAATTGTGTTGTTGAGACAAAGAAGATGTCTCGTAAACGCACTTCAACTAATCAATTGTATTTGCGGAGAACTTAATTAAAAACATGCCATAATAATAATTACCGTCGGCGAGCCAGAGAAGCGCAAAATCCCTTCAACTTCTCGCAAGAAGTAAATTAGCAAAAATATTCTATTGCAGCCACACAGTTGATACAGAAAACTCTTTTTATACAAGTGCTTGAAAGTCAGAGGGCAATTTGATTGATCACCTCAGTCGAGATAAAAATTTCTTTATTAAGTACCTTTACTTCTGAAGTAAAAGATTTTTAGCCGCGATAACTCAATGTAAAAAGACATGTGTAACGAAACTGAGTTGCTCTGTCTACTACTATCTCTACTTACTTGTCGCTCCCTTGCTGTGCGAAAACACTATTTAATTGTGGCTTAGAGGTTTCAAGAATGTTTGAAGTTGAGTGACCAATTCTTGTTTTTCGAGCCTTTTTGTCACAACTTAATCTTAAGAAGTTGTAATTAAATGTAATGTAAATACTCGGGTAGATTGTTCTTGACAAATGATGGTACCTGAAAAATGTTGAAAATCTCATAATCTAGAACAAGGACTGTACACATCTTTTTTCATCACCAAATCTTTTTTTACGGTTAAAGCTAAAAGAGTTTCATATGATATACAAATAGAAAGTGTAGAGCTCTGAAAATAAGTTTCGATTTTTCAATTTTTTGTGTTACGCCACTTTATGAGCTGAAATATGCCTGTTAAATCCTACTTCAATATTTAATTACTTGATCAATATAATTAATTACTTTTAATACCTGTTTTATATCAAGTTTTGGTTGGCCGCTGTCTAGTAAATTAAAACTTTTGCGTACTTTACTTTAGTACCTAAGTAGACAAGTTTTTATAGAGATGGCTCAAAAAATGCTTTGAGCAAATTTCCTAATTGGCTTAAGACGAGAGTTCATGTTACCAGTTCGAATGGTTGGCTGGTCGGAATTTTTTGTAGCATTCCGCGCCCCGGTCGCGGAAACTAATTCGAATCAATTTGCATGTTTAGGGATAAATTTGTTTAAAGAAGTTATAACAAGTTACGCCGTGTTTCCCCAAATGCGTCATCTTATTACGATAACTTCATTTGAAATTCTCTAAGTAAATTGAATTAAAATAGAAGTTGTTAAAAAGTTTCCAAACCGGCATCAAACTCATTCATACGTATATTTTACAGCTCCCACGCTTTTCTTTTAATTTGTTTGCCGCCTTTCCCGTTGCGTTTCTGAAATTTTTCAGCCCCCCTTTGCAATTTCCCTCGCCATTCACCAAGCCGTTCAGGTGCAACAACTTACCTCAAAATGCAGCTTTACACAGTCGACTGATCTTAATTTCGAACAACAGCGAAATTACGGTCGGAACCTCGACTGGAATTCTGCTTAATTGATTCGGCAAACTTCTTTAATTCGCATTACGACTGTCTTTTATGAAATTTTTTCGCTGTCTCTGCTAAATTAACAGAATTGTTGCGAGCGGGCGTTAATTTCGGGGCGTCCCCAATTAAATCGATGGCCCCAGGACGAACGGGACGCTATTCCGAATAACGAGGAAGGTTTGCGTGCCGTTTGCGTTGCGTTATGCGTTAATGTTGGCCAGGATGGATATCTCGGTGGTGAAATTAGGTGAAGCCGGTGGCATTACCGGCCGCAATCACATTATCAAACTATTGCCTTAATCGGGGCACGTAAACTCGCTCAGTTCATCTTAACCATTTAGCATAATTAGTCCTGCTGGCTTATATTAACTCTTGTTTTGAACTCCTTCACCGCTGATGGTAATTATTGTTTAGCGAGCCGGCTAATTTGTCAAACGTCTCTAGACAGACCCTGAATAAGGATAACGCGTCGATTAGGCAAATCAAGCCGAATTATTGATTTCCGGGCGGATTTCGCGCCAGAAGCTCCCCGAAAATTCCACTGAGTTACTGCAAATGATCGCAGCCTTCCCTGCAACTTTACCACCATTGGCTGTTGGACTGCCCGAAATGTCAATATTGACATGTCCATAGGGGTACCATCGCGCAATTATCTGACGTGTGTTATTTAAGTGTCCTTTCATATTTTTTATCTTCGAGCAATGCTTTTCAGAAATCCTTAGGTAGTTAATTTTTTTTTCATAAAACGTATTTTAGGAAACGCTACGTTCTTCAAGTTGTTGGGTTGTTGCCTGCAGCTATACGGACACTGCTTGCTTGACACAATGATTTGTTTTCACCTGAGATCTCAGCTCCTCTGGGTGCTACCAGTCGAACAAGTTTCTTACTCTTACCCTTTTCTCATCTCAGACTTGTCTTTTCGGTCTTTACGGAAAAAAAATAAATGCGAAATTGGGTAGATCCTACCAAGAACATAAGTAATGTTTGTAATTTTGGTTGAAGCCTGGCGACAAATACAGCGTCAGCCCCAGTAGATCTTAAGAGTTAACAAGTCCCGGCCGCAAATAAGGCGGCCGATAGCGCAATTTCCAGAAAGTATTTATAGCGTAATCGAGCTGTATACCCCGGTATCGGAAAAGCAATAGAAAGGAGTGTCCACCGGGATAAAGAAAATATTTAGTTCCCAGGAGAAAGTTTCAATTCGTATCTAAGCTGCCCAGACACAAGATAGGGATTTTATGGGGTGTGAAACTTTTTTAATAGTAAGACCTCCAGCCAAATTAAATGGTCGAGTCGGCATCGATGGTGGAGCTTTCGTTGGTAGAAATTCGTGCGAGGTCTCCTGGGTTCAAATTAGCAAGTTTCGTCCCCCAGGGACGTCCGATGGTGTGATGTATGCTCCTCGGTCACAACGAGGTTACCATTAGTTCCAATTAAGGTGGCAAGGAAGCGCCGCGGTGGCGGCTGTCTTAACCGCCCCGACCTCCGCGACGCCAGACGCATAAATATTTCGAAGAAGATTTACGACAGTCGGCACTTTCCATTAGTTCAAAAACCGAAAAAAAAGTTTCGGTACTAACACTTATGTTATGAAAGCTCCTGCAATTCACGGCTGACAAAAGCTGCTCGACTCGTGGATAATTTAAAGGGAGCACGAGTTATTTAACATTTATTTCCCGCACGAGGCATGCGTTATTATCGCAGTTTCCCGAAGGCACGTCCTTTTTATTGCAGGAGTTGCAACGTCGTAGGCCGGGATAAAAAGGTCTCATCTATATTTAGTTCTAAGTCCAGGCATCCTCTTCGGTTTATTATAGCTGAGACATAACCTGCGTTTTGTCCCGACCATAAACCCAATAAAACTATCCCCCCCAAAACGGCCATTTTAAATGGTCGTGTTGCCGAATCGCAGGACCCTCGTCGATTGCGGACTACGTAGCGGAATTCTCCCGGATCCCCGGCAATTACATTTATTATTTACAGAGCATGAGTCTATTAAGTGCATCGGCATTCGTCGCACGCAGCCCTTTCATATTTAACGCGAGAGATGCAAGTAATTCGCTGAATAATAAATACGGACCAGGTAACGTATAGTCCGTGGGGGATTTTATGTTGACGCGGACGGATCGCGTGTGCACTGCCCAAAAAATCCACATTTATTTATGGCAGTTGCTCAGGATTTCATAGCGAGTCGGCAAGGGGAAGAGACCCCATTTTAATTTTAAATGTTCATCAAACAGCGTTGTTTTGGCATTTACCGGCTGCATGAGATCCTGTTATGCTTCACATTATTTCTGTGGTGTTGATTTTTTGCTATACTAACAGAATATTACACTACAAAAGAAGAAAGCAATACTTTACAGCAATACAGCCACTAAGCGGGCCAGAAACGCTTATATTAAAAATCTATAAATAAATCGAAATAAGGGTAGAAAAACTTGAAAGTACTAACAGAGCAGTAAAATTAGTTTAATATGACATTACATCAAGTTATTAGGTATACAGGGTAAAACCGAAATAAGTACATTAATTTTAACTGGTAATAGAAATCTTCAAGACAAAAAACTTTTTTTAATAAATTTTTTTTAAAAACGTTTTAGTTTTTGTGTTAAAATTATTTTAAAATCTTACACAATTTTCTTACACGCCACTGGAAGTAACGTTACCTAGTCAACAAGATTACCTTATGAATTAATTGTATTATTATTGTTCTTTGTTGGAGCATTTCATAAGAGGCTCGTCAATTTGTAGGGAGGAAAATAATTTTAAAAAATTTGATTTTGAAAAAATAATACATAGAAAAAAAATTGTTTTGATGAGTTCTACCACTGGTTAAAATTAATGTACTTATTTTGGTTACACCCTGTATAATTATTTTTTAAAATTAAAAATTAGATACTTCTTAAAAGCAATTTTATTTAATAGTTTTGCTGTTAACTGCCAAGATATTAAAACATTGAAAACTTTTCAGTGAAGGATTCAATTTTATTTCTGGTTCTAGGATTTATCATTTTATTTTGTTTTCCTATACCATGCAGCAAAATTGCCATCTTTATATTGCGTGAACCTAATTGGTCTATTGGGAGAGTGAAAATGAAGGTTGTTCAGAAGGGTAATTTTCAAAGCATTTTGTTTGAATTTTGTATTGCTGACTGTAGCTTTCAATTAGAATTTAGTTGAGCAAAAGTTTTTAGCAAAAAGATATTATCTTAGGATTAAGAAGATAATTACCAGATTCATAATTTTAATTATTAAAAGTGTATAGCTTTAAGAATCCTGTTAAAACGAATTTATTATCCCTTGCTCTAGTAACCGTGGAACACCTTCTGCAAAAGAAACCGGACGTATCGTACGCTTTTACACTCTTATAAAGAGTAAAAATAAAATCAATAAACTGTAGGGTCTTTCCGGGTTTTTTGCAGCTAGCTGTATGCTCGTTATAACTTTTTTGTATCATAGCATATTTGCAGAATAATACAAAATTACTTGAAAGTATTTTTTACCTTCTACAAGATGAGTGTGAGTGTGAGTGAAGTGTGTTGTCGTGTGATTTTTGTTGTGTGACATTTTTGGATTTATTGTGGCTCGCCGTCCTGATGGGACCCATCAAGAAATTTTGAGAGACGATTGATCGAACCCGAAATCGAATAATAACACGTGGCGGACAGAAACCCAAGCATACGGGCAGGCGAATTGTTGACAGAGGACTTCAACGACTCTCAGTACAGCGGACATATAGGGGCGATCCGTTCATCCATCAAGTCAAGTATTGACCAATCGCAAACAGGAACCGACTATATATCAAGGTATCTTATCTGCTGCCACAGTCAGATATACAGACCGAATAACACTCACTCAGGGATTCATATCTTAACTCTCTAGTTGGCGGTAACTCGTTGAGGGTGCTACAAGTGTGCGCGTGGACGCTTCAGTGCCGACATTTCTATTCAATTAATTTTAACTAAGACAAAAAGTTTGCAGGAAACAAGCAGGAACGCAATCAAATCGGGTTTTGTCTATGAATTTTGCCGGTAAAATGTAATATTTCAATATCTGACGGCATTTCCAGCCATTATGAGAATATTCTAATATCTTCAGAAAATTCATTTCCGGCATGTCCCGGAGCAAGTTTCCTCAAATCACAAATACTCGACGGCGTGTCCCTGTTTGCCCCTCTGATTCGAGATCATCGACGCAGACTATATACAATATTGCTTTGCAGTCGTTCAAATTATGAAAGTTTCTGGAACGTATTTTGCGAGGAACAGTAAATAAGTTCAATGGGAAAACTTCGGAAACAAAACATTTCGAAACCATCTCAGGAACGGCGCATTTGAGCCGGCTTTGTCAATAATAACTGCCTTCTAACGATAATTGACGTTTTATTGCATGATCCTGAGGAGCTGCATAATTAGGGAAAATGTTTCCAAGCCCATGATTGTTATGAAGTGGTACTGCAACCGCATGGCTTCTCCAAAACTTTTTTCATTTTGCCGATACCACTTTAAACTTTTCTTTTTCAATGCGGACTGCCAGAAAAACCCGGCGCGCTCTGTATTGTAAAAAATAACGTATATTTCCTTCATTTGAGTCGTTCCGAATATTAAAATGCTCATTTTTAGGTTGGTTGTTGATTAACACTACAAAAAGTTTTCAGCCGCAAATTAAGAAATTTTATAGAACATTTAACATAACTTTAAAACTATTTCCAGGAGACTGCTCTGATTTGTTTCTTCCTCTAAATCGGGTGACGTGAGAAATAAAGGGCTTTCTTCAAAATTTACGTCCTGCGGACGTAACGAGCGTCAAAGCGCGTTCGATATGTAACCCGACTACTTAATTCTCGCACCATTCCCTGTACCCGTCCAATTTATGTATTGTCCGGTGCTCGGGTGTCCGAATGGGGCTTACTTCACAGAGCCGTATTCATTGACGTGTAACATTTAAATCAGCAGGGCAGCGAAGCTGCGTCCAGTCCAGTGAATGAGCACCGTCCCGCGGGGGTCCTTCGGGCAAATAACATGTGCAGGAAAATGTCGCACCACTGACATGTGCACATTTAACACTCCATATCTCTGCTAGATACTCGTATATTATCTTAATTACTCGAAACTGGCGCTATGTGGAAATTGCCAATCCGGGACCGTCGACGCGCTCGTGAATTGTTTACAGTTTTTGGAACAATAAAAGCGAGCGATAACGGGCAGCACTTGGGGGCGGTGACGGCTTCGAGGCTTTCAGAATTTAATAACAAAAAGGAAAAACAATACTTTTGTTTTGCGATGTCGCTTCCAACCAGTTTCGATCATTACAATTGCATCACGTCCATTTAACAAGCCTTAAGCCATAACGATTTAGTTGTTCTGCTAAAGCGCCCGAATTTTTTTTTTGTCTTTGAGCTCCCGGCTCCGCTACGGCCGTTTCGTCGGAAGCACCCATTTCGAGGCCCCATTTCATTTTTATATCGTACTGATTCCAGAAATCCCTCATGCTTTGCATAAGTGCGTAAAATGGAGTCTTAGAAATGATTCATTTTTCTTACTTTCTCCTAAGAGTTACATAAAACTTTTTCTGGAAAAGAAAAAACGACGTTACGTGCCCACCCGTCACGGACGTGACGCATTGACGAAAATTACGACACGTTCCTGGGGAAAATATCAATGCGACTGGTAAACAGAGTTGGCAATCTCTTTATATTGTAATTAGAAGCGGCAAAGGAATGTTTACAGCTTCTTGTTCAGTGAAGGCAGTTGTAGCGGGGGTTTCACGACATTACAGTGTCGACTACCTTCTTTTCCTGCTACGTTCCGCTACATGTTTTATTCTCTTTACCCTGCTATTTGCTGTTGCTGCTCGCTACTCTGATGAGTGTTTTTGACATTCGTCGACGTAAACACGACCGATTTGTGACTTACCATGGGCGCCGACAGCCGGAGAAATAGAAATCTCACGCAGGCTACGCCAAACTCACTCAGAAATTTGCATAGCTAACACATTAAATTAACAAATCACCCGATAATGGACTACTACAATAACTGCATTAAAATGTTATAATTTGCTCGGAATGCAGCTTATTTTGAAGGCTGGGGGAGAATTTCATTCGTTTACGTAACAAAGTTTTTGATTATGTTTTAAAAAAATTATTATTACTTAGAAAAGAGAAGAAAAAAGTTAACAATTTTGTTATTTCTAAATAAAGCATCAATATTTATAACTTATTTAACCATTGGATTTATAAGAATACCGCGCCGTCTCTATGTACATTCTCCCGGCGCATTCACCATTTGTCTTTCTATTAGACGTAGTAGTAACTTTTTGTGTGTTTTTATCTTTCTAACTACTGCTATTTTTTTGCAGTAACTTTATTTTTTTGAAACTTCAATTATTAAAATGTTTGTATTATTAAAGTAAAAAAGTTTCAAAGTTTAATAAACAGAAACATTTAACGTAAGCATGCATGTATTTATAAATTTTTTCTGCAAAGGTGTTCATACATGTAAATGAAGTTACGTGTGATTTACCGTCTTCAAACAATGTATTTTAGAAAATTCGTGAACGACAGTGGGAGCGTCCGTCCAAGAAAAGTAATCAATCCTGAAACAGACACTCAAGTTTTTCATTCTTAGCGTATAGAAACTTCGAAAATCCGCCATTTCTGGTCAAAAAACCCCCGTCTTACGTAATTTCTCCATTGACAACGTAAAATATTCCCGGACGAAAGACTTGAAAATTTGTCCCCTGACACAAAGAAATTCCCGAATCCGAGGACTCTGGGGAACGGAGTTTTTTACTTGTTAGCATCGACAGAACGCTGTTTGTGGGTGGAGAAATCGAACGATTTATACGCTTCAAGCCGTGCACCCTTTCCAACATTCGCACACGTCCATTTGCAAACATCGCAAAAAATTTCATCCAATAATCGGAGTTTTATTAAAGCGACAACTATATCACGAAAAATAGTTCCGTTTGAGGTTGAAAAGGACGCGTTTGCCACTCACGTAGCCGGAAACTCGCCATGCCCCGCAATATCCGCCAGCCATTGTCCATTAGTAACGTCAAACGGCGGTAGATTAATTCGAACCTGTCGTTATAACTCACGAGAGGGACTTTTTCACGCTCATTATGGCCCCGCAGTGTCGCATTGCCTAACTATAAATAAGAATAACTAAACTCTCTCATTAATTATCGCAACCCTTTTAATTCTTTTTCGTTCGATTTGATTGCGAAGCTCTTCCGAAACTTTGCGCATTTTTCCGGAATTACGTCGAATTTCTTCACTGTCTGAACGCATGAACAACAATGCAACTCTTCACATCCCCAAATTCCGGATAATCTCCCGCCACTTCCCGTTATTTCGCACAATCTGGCCCGCGAGAGTAAGAGAAAGAATCGTGTCGGAAAACCAAACAGAGCGAAATCCTACTATTGTGTATGAAATCAAAATCCATTACGTGAGGGAGCTTATGGTGGCTGAAGGACGGGTGGCGTTCAAGAATTTTGTGTTAAGCTCCTGCTCAAATAGAGGGCATCATTGTTGCAGGCGCGGTGCAGGGGCATGTTAGTGAATACCGATACTGGATAATCCCTCACGCTCATGGGGAGATTGCACTCAACGTTGCATCTTCGAACTTGCACCCTAAATCATCTTAGATTGTTCGCTTGTCATTTCCGGAGTTTTCCAGATTTACGCCCCGCAACAATAGACTTACACTTGGAAACTCCCAACTCAAATAACCAAGAGTGGTGCAACTCACCGCGAAAGTCTATTTTAAAAGTTAGCTTATAAATAAATAGTTTGCGGTGATGGTTTCATTGAAAATTGCTAGAATTTCTAAAGTGACCAATTACAAATTAGAGACATTGAGCAAAATTAAGAAAATGGTCCAAATTTAAATTCAAAACTTCTTTCTGCCACTTAATTTTGCATGCGCCGTTAAGCAAAATTTACCAGCGTTTTTATTCCTTCTGCACTTCTAGCAAAATCCAAATTTTTATTATTCTTTATGAGCATAATGCAAAAGGTCTAATTAAAAATAATAAGCCCAGGATGACAAAGTTGCTATTAGCTGATCTTCCAACTATTCTTTCAACCTCGTTAGGGGGCAAAAGCTGCTTTACGTCAAGAAGCTAGTCTTCCGGTAAACGTTTGAAGCGAAGCTTTTTTGCGTTTCTGCACTAAAAGTGGAGAAGTCAGTTTGTGTAATTGGACCTCTAGTAAGTCTATTTTATAATAATATTTTTTGTGAATTCTTTTGATGGGATATGATAAAAGCTGATAACAGTTTAATAGTTTTTTCGAATCTTTAAATGGTGCTGATTGTCATAACAAGACTTAGCAATTATAATTTATTAATGAATTTTTTAATTTGCTTACTAATTTTTTTATAGTACGTAAGTTTATTCAATTTTTAACTTTTCCAAATTGAGGAAATTTAGTTCACCGGATTCAGTTACCTACGTACTTTTTTTCTAATTGAAACGTATCAACGAAGAAGATAGGAATGCGAGAACATAAATTGGGCTGTACAGTTCGGTAATTTTTGTTTAAATCGGAAATTTGCTTTCACCTCTTCACTTCGTGGCCAACACCGATAAAAACTGAATGTTCGAACAGCACGTAAGTGCAAAAGTACAAAAGAAGGAGTATGTGTAGGTAGTGTAGCGTATTTTATTGTGGCAGCAACATCGGCGTATCTCTGCAATGTTTTAAGAATCTATAGGGCAAATATTCTGTTATCGCCCGGCATTTCTGCCGTTTCGAATATGTATTGCACGACACAAGTCGCAAAACAAAGCATCATTTCTGAATTTATAAAGTTACGATAGCGATTCTCTGGCGCGCACGGTTTTATTCTCTTATTTTCAGCGACTGCCTCCTTCAAACCGTTGCATATTTGAAAAGCTGGATATTATTGTATCGTTTTCTAATTCAAACCGTTATTTTCCTCCTGTGTTTTGTCCGCATCTTGAAAAAAAAATACAAAACAGCCCCAATTCAATTCTTCTATTATTCCAAGCCCGCTGACTATTGTTTCACGCATTTGCAAGAAAGTATACGAACCCCGAAAAGAACAATTTTTAAACGGAGCAGTAGGATCCAATCTTGTTGCTACACACACGTGTAGCTTCCAGTTTGGGGTTCGAACTCGTAAATACCTTATCTCGGAAAACGTCGTGAAAATAGTGTCCGCAAAATGGCTGAGACAATTTTGGTTCTTAATAAATCCCGTTTAGCGCCCCTTTGCGTAAAGTTGAGACATGACCCTTGCTATAATTCACGTCGCCAGCGCCCCTATCATACACGGCTTATCGCAATAAAAACGTCGCTGACCTTCAATTGGGTGGGATCAATGTGAGATATGAGGCACGACTGCCTTGTTTTATTTTCTTTCTTTTCCAGATCTAAAAAGATTTATTGAAAAATTACCTCATGTCATTTTCTAACTTTTTCAGAAGTTTGAAATTTAACTATTCAATATATTTCTTTATTGCTACTTTAAAATCTCATATCTTGCTTTAAGAAAAGTTTCTACTTGACGCACATTTACTTAGGTAGAAAAGTTTAGAATTTGTCCTTGCTGCCGATGTTTCTCTGGCCCACGCATTCGGATTGACTAAATCGTTATTTTAAGCCTGCGACGCTTCGTTCCCTTTCAATTAATTATCCAGGAATAAAGCGTTGTTTTCCGGTTTCCCGGAACTCCTAATACCTGATGCGTTCGAATTAACCAAACGCCAAATCCGGCGTTTAAGCACGAACAATTTGTTGCGAAACGCAGATGGCAATAATACATTTACAAGCCTGGATGCACTCTAATTCTTGGCATAGCGTCATAAATTAGGTAGGACCCTTGGTGGTGGTGTCTCGCGTCTACGGGACACCCCCCTATGCAAGAGACATCTTCATTCATGCGCCTGTTTACGCTGCAGGGTCCTCTCTTGATCCCCGGACTCCTCGCGGTCTTGTTCCATTTGCTATAAATTCTAATAAAACGCCTTAGCATATATTCTAGTTGTCTGCTGTTCTTCGCCGTTGATTCCGAACTAAAACAGATGGATCAAGGCAATACGGGTAAGGAATAAGGACTTTCTTATTACAAGGGGATATCACTGTCATCACGCTAGATTCTCGGCTGATCGAGTGAATGCAAAGCCAAGTCGGGATTTGCGTGGGGTTAGGGAGTGCGCCTGTCTAACTCCATGATATTACAGGAATTATTTTTATTTCACTGGATTTGCCCAGAGCATGGCCAAATTTGAATATTGAAGAGAAGTCAGATTGAAGGGTTATCCCAATGTACTTTGCTGCAATATAATTGCAATACGCTTATTGGATGTGAGAGAAAATGAAGTGGAAACATAGTCTCCCTTTGCATATATATTTCCCATGAGGTAATGGTATCCTAATATAATAAATATACTTTTTAGGGGATAGTTGATAATTAAGAACTTTATGCTTTTCAGCACCAATAGTAATTTAATACGTTATGAGTCAATAATATTCAAATACGTTAGTGAGTACCTTAAGAATGTCCGCAGTAACATAATGTCTAGTTAAATTGTTCGCTCCGTGGGTTCGTGCTGCTATTCTGCAGCGATAATGAATCTGAATTGTCAGATATGTATAATTTAATTCATGCGTACATTATGAGAGGGCGAAATGTGGATTCGCGTTGAAACGCCTATTGATTTGGCGCGAAATCGACAGACCCAAGAGGTTGAAGACCCCACCACGCGCCGTGCTCCGGAAACAGGGCTTTATACCTCCCGGGAGCTTTACTTCATGACTTTTTTCGGTAATTTCTCCTCGAACGAGACCATCATCTTTCGAACAGCACCACTAAAAAGTGTTACTGGCTATTTCATCACATTACGAGGCGCTGCCAGCAATAGTCCCCCCGTTTCCCCCAAAATTATCGCAGTAACGTTGTATAGGCGTAACATCAGACTCAAAGGCGATTCCGCAATGACGACGATGACGATTTATGTCGTGCGTCGCCGTCGTCGCGACGTACAAAGCCTCCCGGATTCGTGATCGTGCAATAATCAGACCCAATTTAATCAGAGACCAAATAGACTGTTTGCTCGGCAAATGCTATAATATTAACTCTATATGTCCAGTGTTTGCTGCTTCTCATCTGAGACCAATCGTGATGGCCGTGTAACAATTCCCCCGATCCTGCAACCCTTCCGGCACATTTGGGAATCACGCTCACTTGATCAAATAAGAAGTACGTGAGTCAATAACGATATTCTCTCCTTTGTATCCGTTACTCCTACGGCAAATAATAGAAAAATTGGATGCTCCATACTGAACCAAGGGAACGGAGTTTTTTTTAATAAAGCGCACTGCGACAGGAAAATTGCAACAAAGCTGGAGACTTTGGCAAACACTTAGGACCAATAAAGTTACCGTTATATAATACTAACTCCTCTGCCTTTGCTAGCCCAAGCAAAGTTTCTACCTTTTATATTTGGGATACTATGCTCGTTTACCTTTATCAATATCAAATGACAAGCCTATTAGATGGAACGATGCAGAAATAAATTAACTAAGTTTACAAAAAACTTAAAATTTTGTCACTACTAAAATATTTTTTTAATTCTATAAACCAGCATTTTCCATCAAATCCAGCAAATGCCAAAAAACCGTAACTGCTTCAAGTATTGTACACAGAACTTAAGTTTTTTAGCTGCATAATTTGAGCAAAGCGTTTTAGTTGTAAGTTCTTATTGTTTGGGCGAAGTTGCCGTGCTGCGCGTCTCTTTATTAATTTGCATTTTTGCAAGTCAGCGACGGAGGATCTGTGTCGAGTACAACTCCCGTCATGGCCAAATCTACATTATCAACAGTTTGTTGATGCGGGCCTCAAGATGAAACTAAGCAAATTTTCGCAAGGACAAACTAATATACAAACACAACTTGTTGAGTGAGAAGGTATGATTATGCAAACACGATTCCATCCCAGTAACTTGTAAAGTCAGTCGACATTGGGTATTCCGTTAAGGCAGCGTACGGATATCAAAGCGAATTTCGGAAAATGAGTTTGTACCTCTCCCTAACCCCCTCAAGCTTTGGTCCGATTCGGCAAAACAAAAACAACAAGAATATTACGGGGGAGTTAGCGCGTCGTTGGCTTATCAACCACAAGGGGAAGCACGTAGCGAAACGCAACGGTAACATAATAATCTTACCCCCCATTATTAATGCTGGTTAATTAAAATATCAAGTGCCCACCTGGGACTGCGGGATCCGCAGTTTCAGTTTTCTCCCGATTATGCTCTGTTTCTAATTTCTGGCACTTAATTTTTACCGCTAATGAGGTAGACAGAGATTATTATTATTTATACGCTACACTTCCTCGGAATCCCTAATTGTTATTTCAGCCGAGAATTGTGTTGTTCATTCACCTTTATGGGGGTTTTATGCTGATTTTTTTAATTAAAAGAGTTATAATTGCGTAATTAATAACGGAAGTCAAGCCTTTATCGCACATAAATATGCCAAAAAGAAGGACTGTACTTAAACTTGCAGTGTTAATAGTCTCAACGAGACTCCTTATAAAGGATTTAAAGGACCAGATACGCGCTAACGCTAAAAGAGGGACATTGTTGCAAATCCCAAAAATTGCGCAGAATTATCCGTTCAATATTAAGCTTTGAATATGATCTTGAAAAATTAAGCGATTTTGATCGATTATGGCGCATATCAAAATACACTTTATTGTAGGCGAAAACTACACAGTTAATCTAAATATTGTTAATTTTTTTAGAAAAAAGGGTGATAAATTTTTAGTATAGCCGATCTTTGTGAATTCAAAATTTATCAACTAAACTTAAAAATAATTGCTTGTATGTCACAAGAGTTTAATAAGTACTTTACCTCTCCACTTGAAGAAAGTGTTTATTTTAAAACTAAAAACATTACTTGGATTTAAGGTCTTGAGAGCAGTTAGTAAGTTTGTGCCAACATTACGATTGGCGGAGGCGCCGGGTGAATTTCTGTTACAAAATGAAGCTTTCAGCTAAATTAGAATATTATTTTGGAAGCACTCATTTACTAATTGTGTAAATATTAATGTGACTTATTTCTATTTTCACTAAATTTACTCGGCCCCAAAAAATTTTCCGCCACAAAGAAAGTTTAACAAAATTTGGTGGTCATATCAACCAACCAAATGATATTCATTAGGGTGTTACTTGAGTATTTTTAGAATATATTTCTTGTAATTAAAATGTGACTTGACAAGCGTGGGTTTTGAATTAATTACTTTACAGTGTGCCTTGGTAGGCTTTCAAATATCACAAAGGACATTTTTATTCAAATTAATTCCATAAAAATTACTTGCTTTCTGTGGTATGAAAGAAAAATGTTTTTCTTTTATTACTTTTCCCTTTTTCGATTTATACAGGAACCTTAGAATAAAGAATATTAAGTTCATTAGAAGCGTCGAACAGAAGGAAAATATTATCGCGAGGCGCTCCAAAGAAATGTTATGAGAAATTACAATCGCTCTAAGCATAATATTTCCAGCGCTGCCCGGGTTTATTTTATCGAGTTCTAGTGTTGGCCTGGCCGTTAAATTGTAGATATTTCGCCAGAAATCTTTCATAATTGAAAACGGCGTCTGCGAAAGTAGACGGCTTTGTCGCCTCGATAAATATTTGGTTTTGTGTTGGCAATCGCCTCCGCCCACACAAATAATACATCAATTACGTCCCAAAAATTGCCTTATTGTGCCTAATATAATTATCTCGCCAAATGGAATCGCCAAATTGGATTTTTCCAGGAGCGGATTAGGGAGTGAATTAATAATCCCGTTTGCCGGCAATAATCTCGACAATAAACACTTTCGCGCTTTGAGAGGCGCCATCTGATTAAACTGAAACTTACGATAACAGAGTTCGGGGTAAATGTTTACCCTTTTCGGAATTACAGAGCGGATCGGAGCCGCGACTGCAGAACAAATGACACACAATAATAAAAACAACAATCCGGAAACTCTCCGAATTGAACTCAAGAAGGAACAATTAAACGGAACAATATAAACAATCTGGCATTAGGACAGATAAGAGAAGTTGCCGGGATGAGACATCTTGAATCCGGCGGCCATCCGGCTGTTCACGATCGACTGAGGGGACGTCCAACCCAGAACTTGGTCGAACTAGCGGGGAAATTAACAACGGAGACCAACAAAGACTTGTCTCTAGTAGAAAATTACTGGATTCGCTTCGTTGCATCGCACCCGAGGTGCATTTATTTAATTTCGACCACAGCAACCGGTAATACCGCCGCGCAAAGGCGGAAATCCCGGCCAGATTTGCTCGCAGGCGACATCAACAACAATCCCATCCGGCTGCAAAACAAAATTGCATACCCTTCCTGAAACTGCAACCGTTCCCCAAGTCGCCACTTTATCACCGGTAATCTAACTCGGGATTCGCAATTTTTATTTTAAACCCGTAAATTATTTAGTTGGATAAATGAAGACGCGACCGGATCGCCAGACTCGCCGCTCCTTAGGGATGTACGGGGTCTGTTCAAAGAACGCTGGGCATTACAGCACTTCCTTCCGGAAATTTATTAACCTCCCCTTTTATGCCTCGTGCTAACTCAATAAAGGATGCGCTCCGAGACTTATTCCATTTTTAAATACACAAATAAAAATTGAAATTTATGTCCGAATCGGGTAGAAGAAACGAAAATTGTCTTCAGTATTTCAACAGTCAAGTTGAGTGTAGAATATTTAAGATAATTTCATAAATAATAAATAAGATGTCAAGGCACAAGGTTTCCGAAAAATTAAAGAACTTGAAATCAAACACGAAATAATTTTGGGAAATATATAATTGCACTTTCCAAAAAATTTTCTAACTTTGTGCCATTAAACTTTAAAATAGCAAAATCACACTTGCATTAGGTAAAGTGTAACTTGAAGCTTACCCACTACAAAATGATAGAATCGCACTTTGAATTGGGTACACATAAGCTTTAACTCTACTCCCTATAAAATGAAAGAATGGCACTTGGCACTACTAGCGGTTAGATACCGCCGCCGGTCTACGGCCATTCCCGCTGATGGAATACCTATAGCGTCATTGTGGTTAAAGTGCCGTTAATGCGCGCGCAACGCGCAAGTGGTGTCATCACAGGAGACGAGACTGTACAAAGATCGAACACGCTTCGACTAGCGAGGTCGATAGAGCACCAATGACAGCACCAATGGACAGCTTTCGGGTTCAAATACTCGTTCAAACGATACTTTTTCTTGGGAAAAAGAAATTCTACGTAAGGTCACTTTAGGGCCCTGTAATTTTTTTTTTATAAGCACGATTAAAAATTACTACTTGAAAAAAACTTTTCTAATCTTTTTTCTTGCCCTAACACACTGAAGTGCCGTCATATGGATTAACGGCACTTTAACAGACGCCGTTTGACGGTACTTTAACGCCAGCGTTATAGCGTTGGTTGGATACTTTTTTGGGAAAAAGAAGTTCTGCGTAAGGTCAGTTCAGGGCCCTGTAATTTTTTTTTTTTAAAGCACAATTAAAAATTACTACTTGAAAAGAACTTTTCTGATCTTTTTCTTTGTATCATTTTATAGTGGGTAAGCTTCAAGTTACACTTTACCTAATGCAAAGTGTGATTTTGCCATTTTATAGTTTATTGGCACAAAGTTAGAAGAATTTTCCAAAGTGCAATAATATATTTTTAACGTTATTTTGGTTTATTTTAAAGTGTATAAAATTCTAACCCGTTTATATTTACGTTTTAAAGTGATATGTATCGGTTTTTTGTGCAAACCGTATTTAAAGAGCGTGTTAAAATACTTTAAAGTGCATTCTCTTTCTTCAAAGTGGAAGACTATTACTCTAAGTTATTGCTATTATTTTCATGTTGTAACAGATTTTATACTGAGCTAACGCTATTGTTTCAAAGTGCGTTTTCTATATCAAAAGTGACATATATTATTTTTCTGTGTTTTACCTTCTATAAAAGTTTGAAATAGTTTTTTAATGCTTACTCACTTCTTTTTAACGTTATTTTGGTCTATTTTGAAGTGCGAAAAATTCCAACCCAATAATTTTAGGGAACATTGTCATAGTAACAAGTGTCGTGGCAAACGAGGAAATTGGACTCAAACTGCCAGCAAACTTTTCGGATTTTCGAATCAATCACGACAGTTTGCTGCTCCATTTTTCTCCTCTTATTATTTCCCTTGTGACAATCTCGCCGGATTCTACTTTTTTTTTCCTGTCGCAGGGCTATTTCTGCATGTGATGGATTGACGTTCATTTCGATGTCGACTTACAATATTTCATAAAATTCTTCGTCCTGCTAAACTAAATCATTCGAATAATTCAAGTATGGAGTTATTACTTTTCATTCCAACATCGCCGATAAAAACAAGATAAACGCTAAGTTGAATGTGCATAGTGCTGCTCATCCCTAGTAATATGTAAACCATATTTGAATTTAATAAAGCAAAACGTTATCTTTTTTAGATATCAATTTGTATTATTTCTCGCAGGAATTGTTCTTTTTTTGTTCGGGTTCGTGTTCACTTAGCAAAAACATAATTTGCGCGGGAGAATGGTGGCGAGAACTGAATTCAGGGGGGGTTCCAAAGGCGTCTCGGCTTTATTGCATCAGCGTCACTTTTCCCTTATCTCTACCCTTTCGCGCTCAGCCGGCTGTTCCACCACCCAAACATTTAATATCGGCGTTTCCTTCGCCCTCGGATCGCTGGGGACGTGCATCCGATACGCCACCACCCCCGAAGATTACGAAGTGCAACAAGATGAGGTTTATCTGGATGCCGATTTCCTTATCGGTGGACTTGTCAACTTAAGCCGACACGACACAGAAATCTTCCTTCCGAACTAGTTTAGTCCTGTCTGAATGTTACATGATACACGCATTATCTGGATGAAAAATTTGCATTCTAAATTGTGGAGTAATGATGTAAAAAATTACATCAGTAAACTTTATATTAATTACATTATTAAGAAACACCGAGTAAGGAAAAACTCTTGAATCTGCGCTGTAACTAACTAAAATGGAGATGCGCCGGGAGAATTCTGCATCATAACTACAAATTAGAAATGAATGTTGAATATCTATAAATTGAATATATAGCAAATATGAATGATCACGCAACAGGGTAAAAATCGCTGAAATCTTTTTGGTGGTCTTCGAAGACCAAGACTTTCTCGTAAGGGGGCATAATTAGAGAAATTATTCTCTCATTGGCCCTTTTGTGGTCATTTAGGCCTTTATTTCCGGCAAAAGTGGTCTCGACCCTTCGGCCGTTTATTGCGCGCCTGGCAGCGAATTGCGTCCGGGGATAATGCGGCTTGTCGCTTTTTCGCGGCAATTAATTTGTTTGAAAAACCATAAAATTATGAGCCCATCAAAGCGCAAAGGTCAACCGCTGGACGTTTGAAGCGGTCCCGACGGCTAAATACAAGAACAAACGCCAACTCTCCCCTCTTCCAATTAACGAGATTGGAACTTCCTCCTTTCCTATGTGTGTGCTGTGTGCCTGTAATTATTCCGCGCACCACACAAAACCCGTTCCAACTCCTGGACAATCTTCCCCCAGCTCGCAGCAGGATTCCCCCGAACGCCTCTTCAGACCTGTGTATTTTTAATTGGAGGGTTTCCATAACTTATTTATGCGTTTTTTCTGCGGAACGGGGCCCTCGAAAAGGTTTCCAACCATTGTGAGTATGTCCGGAGCGGATTTAATTTTATTCAATATTGCGTCATGTCCTAGTGGGAAAATTTTTGCATAACGACAACCAACTTGCAAAAATGCAGTTTCCAATTCCGCCCCGTTATCGAGCCTCGCCTGGATAATTTAATATTTTCCGTTATAGAACCGCCATTACGGTTTAGGTGTCGCATGTGGCAACTAGTAACTTTTGATGGCTTGTTGTAATTTTTTATCACCCACGCTACAAAACATTAAACCGATTTCGATCCGATACTGCCTCCTCCAACTCTTCCAAGATTCGGATCGACTCGAAAGAATTTAACGAAACTCTTTGTGTTTGTGTTTTTTTTTCCTGGCGGGATTTGTGCGGGCACCGGAAGGAGGCTTTGGGAGTTCCGGGATCGAAACCCGGATCTAGAGCCGGACTGTCAGTGGTCAACCACCATGAAATTGAGTTGAGGGGACATTTCTCAAACGTTCCGAAACTGTCCACCCGATGCCGCTGCATGTCGCTGAAATTGTTAAAAACTTTCAAATTGTTTATAAATAATTCAACAAGCTCGCTACTACGGTTTAAGAGCTCGTTATTAGCGGTAAAGTGAATTTCAAAGGTGAACTGCCAAATTAATTGATCAGAAATCGATGAATACTCGAGAAAGCGTGATCCGCGCAAGTTCTTAAGTCAATTATAAGAAATTCTTTGATGGTTTTAAAATTTGGTTAAGGATGCAAAGTAACTAAAGTATTTCAGCCGCAAGAAGGCTTAATTAAATATTCTATTACATAGTTGACTGAAGTTCCGCTAACCGCTGCTGAATGTTTTAAAATTTTCTTGTAGCAAAGTCTTTCAAAACATTTTCATTAGCGTTCCATTGTACTCTGCTTAAACTATTTATGAGTCTTTCCTTTTATAAGCCAATAAGGTTTTCAACAACCTGACTGCTGCAGAGACCCGAAGTATTAATAAAAGTTACTCCTTTTCTGTCTCCTGACATGTAGTACAACTGAGAGCATCGCTTCAGGAGCATCAACTTAAGTTTTATCATATGAATAACTATTAGCGGTTAAACCTCTACAAAACTTTTTACATTTGCCTCGTTCAGCTTTTTTAACATTTATTTCGTACTCATAAATCTGTAATGCGCGCAGCTCTTTTCTGCAATGCCTGCGGTCCATTATCTGCACTGTTTTTGGTGAAAACGAAAACGTCTCTTAATAAAAGAAAATCAAAAATTTTAATTTTATTGAAGCTAAAATTGAATATTTAACCACAGACCAATTTAAAAAAAAAATGTTTTGTTATTACCTCGATATTGGCTATTTTGCATAATATGGGGCTTATAAGCTGATATGTATTTAAAGCTGATATTTATTTAAATTACATTAACTTAACGTTATCTGAAACAATGGCGTTACATCGTTCTCCGAACCCAAGTTCTGTATTCTTTAAAAATAGGGAAAAATTTTGTGCTTCTAGAAGTGGCTCTAATTTTGCTAAACCCGAAATAAATCTGGCCGATATCTAATAAAGAAATCGCCATTATAAAACCGATAAATGGCCCGATTAGGGGGCGAATGGTTAGTGCGAAGAAGTGAAACGAGTATAGCTCGCCATGCAATACATCAGCCTGAAAGCTCATTCTGTAATGTATTTTTTCTGTTCAAATGTGCGCAGTCGATAGACATTTAAAAGCGGAAATTTGTTCCATGAAATGTGTTACGTGTTCAGCCGTTCTCGTGCCCAAACATATACATGCCCTATGCGGCAGAAAAAATACCAGTCACGTGATTCATTACCTTCGTAATGAATTTAAATGTCAATGGGTGTGGGATATGTCAGAACAGTGTGAAAAATTGCTAGGCCATCGCCAAATTTAGTAAACCTAGAAAATGCTATTTTATCTGCGAGCTCTAGCAATTTTCCATTTTTCTGGCGGCGTTTGAGGCTTCATTAGCGCTCGCATTTGATCTCGCAATACATTAGGGATTTGGCGGGGTTTGGGAAAAATTGAATCTTTGTTTTAATCGATCGTCCGGCGACGACTCGCTTTCTTCTCCAGACAAATTCCTCGAGTACGTGTCAGCGGCCCCCTCTCGATCCGATTGGAATATTTTTAATGAAGTGTCCCCGGAAACATCGTTAAAACACTTCTTTATTAGATTGGCAATTTGGCATTATACGAAAAGAACGGAGTGCCGGAATCTCGGCAGTTCCGCGACCCGAACTTGATTAGTTATGGAATCAGCAACTAGGAGATGTTCCTCCCGAGAATATTAAACTGTCATCGATGGAGGGAGAGTCGGCGAGGCCGCGGAGACTTTACTAGCTTTTAATTTAGAAATTTAAATTCGGAATTTATCCAGTCGAGCAATGCGCGAAAACGAGATATTATTTTCGAATTTTTCTTTTTATTAAATTATCAGGTTCCGGCTTGCAACAGCTGCAGTAAGCCGGATTTTTGCCTATTTGCATATTTCTTTAATTTCCAAAACGCAATTTCGCCCGGAGCTTCCATTAGCAGGAGATGTTCCTTTCAACGGTGACAGGTCGACGGACGCCACCCCGACCCCCTACACGGGAGGCGTAACGGTCAACTACTCGCTGGGGATTTTGCAAAATTAGTTGCATTGCCAGAGGGCCATATGCGGTTCGGCTCGGTCTACTGATGCGACATGTATGCCCATAAATAGCTCCACTACCTACAAACTGTGACGCACTGAAATAGTTATGAGTCTTACTGCTGCAGATATAACTACTTCAATTATACTTCAAAACACAAATACATAAGCGGCTCGATGCTAATAATTTATGCACAGATCTATGTCTGGGTCGTTACGGAACCAAGACCAATAAAAGTAGGGGCTGGAATAACTTATGCTTATAAAATATCTATTGACAGGTAGTAAACAGTAGGTGCAATTTACTATATTGACTTGAACACGAAACCATCGATGGGGGAAATTGAGTTAAAATGGGAACATAGTTATTTTGACGACAACGCCGGAGAATGATTTTAAATATAGTAAGGCTAGGTAGCATGGCGTTATTGATTTTTTCAAAGTTTAAGTAAACGAAGATCTACGTGAGAAATATTAAAATATTTGATGCCCTGAAATATTTTCTAGCTGCTTAGAACAAGCTACTTCAAGTCTACTTATGAAAAATACCCAGTTTTTGAAATATTATTTATTTATTTGATGAAGTTCTATTACCTATAATTTTTGTTTGGTCTCTTCACCATAAATTTTCTATTTTTCATAGTTTACAAAATTTTAGATTTAAAGCTGTAGGCTTTTAGAGCTTTAATCACTTTTATTGTTCAAATTTTTTCAAGAAAGCTCCATAGAAAGACAACATAAGACATTTTCACATAATTTCTATTATTTTTGTGGTCATTTTTTATATTTGATTTTAAGCATTTGTGAAAAATTAATTAGAAAATGCACAATGCATCAGTTTTGAATGAGTCTTTATTTTTAAGTTATGCCTATAATAAAAATAATATGGTCCATTTTATCCAGTTCTATTTTGACAGAAATTTCGAAGTATTCGTTGATTTGACTTTGGGAAGGCGCAGTGTTGTCAAACCTTTATTAATGATAGATCAAACAACCTATGTGAGTTAAACATTGCTGCAATGATTTTAAATTGACAATACTAACATGCTAGGTAGCAATCAAAAGGAGAAAATTGCTTGGAGCAAATGGAGTTACGTCGTCGGAAATTACAATTATTATTGGAGTATCGCAAAATCTGCGTTCACCTTAGCTTCGTCGGTAGGTATCCTATCCATATAGACACGCTAGATTTAATTATCGATAACTGCCTCGAAACTATTTACATAGCCGAGAAGCGAATTCAATTATTTGCACAAATTTGCAAATAATATCGGATACGGGCACCATTTAACAACTCGATATGTTAAATTTGTACGCCTACACTCACACAGGGTTGGCTGAAATAATTCACCAGTTTCTCCAGCAAGTTCGTAACTTCTCTGCGACATCGACCATGAAACGGTTCCATTGCAGTCGAAATGAACCGACGATTCAGGCGACCGCCTGAAACAATATTATTTCAGTCCTCGTCACAGGCCAAATCGTCTGGGTGATACAACAAATTGAACAAATACAGAGAGGCCGCACGCACATAAACAGGCAGTGGCTATCACAGAAAATATAGGCACTTTCATCCAACACTATTTTTGTTCGATTGCTACTTTCCCCACCCTTGAATTTCCGAATTGAGTATTTTTATCGTCGCCATTAAAACCGCGCTCCTGTGTCGGTGAAGGGTACACTGCACTCGTTAACGCAAATAACAATGTTTAGTTTTGGCATTTCCTCATGTGAAAGCGATACGCGCTTTTAATGCATTGTAACGTAACCTTTTTCCTGCGACTCTGTAAACGTGATGTTGCAACCAAAAATTATCCTTCTGAAAGTATTGCGAGCTGCTTTTTCCCCGCCCTTAACCGTTATTATTTATGACGATAGCTGTGTGATAGGGCCTAACTACCAAGTTGAGTGAAAATCTGTTTGGACTTCTCATTATTCCCGGTTAACTGCGATATCTCTAATGGGAAAGTTTATCCGGGAGTCATCATTTTCGCTCCCTCACGATACCGGGACATAAAGACCCAAGACACGCGCAAGATGCAACTATCTCCGCCCAAGTCCTCCGTTGTCGACGTAAAACAGGCCTGCGGGGTCGGGGGTTGTTTCCAAATTAATTTATGTTTATTACAAACAAAAAACTCACCCTCCTTGCCAAGTTTGGAATACACCATTATAGCTCAGCTTAAACGTCAGGAATTATTATCCCCTGATGCCTAGTGCAAGATAGCGAGCCAACTGCATTTCTTCGGCCATTCCTCGCTTTAATGCGAATTTAAAGCACGGAAATTGGAGCAAACGCCATGCTGAATTTGCTGACAATTTATGGCTCCAGGTAAAAAATGTACGGAAAGAAACCTTCAGTTCTACCAAGGACCGGAACTGCAGCTTGGCCCTAGTCAGCCACTCCAAGTATGTACCTTGCAACAATATTCACTCCACGCAAAAAAATTCGATATTGCAAAAATTTTGTTTTGTAGCACAATGCATGTTATAGGTATTTTTATTTCAATGGGCGAGCTATTGAGTCCCATTAAGCTACTACGTGAATAAAATTCTTATGCTGGGTGGAATATTTAAATAAATACCAATTTCTAATATGATTACATTGCTTTTATTTTTTAAGAAAAATTTGGAGGCCGAGAGAAACACGAGCTCATTAATCATCCACCCCTCGGTATAAATGGCACAGATGCTTTTTTCTGACAAAATTTTGAGTCGCCGGTAGGGGGCAGCATCTACTGTCATTACTTCATTTGCGTATATTAACCCTCCAATAGTATGGTTAGCGCACAGTATACTTATATCTATTCACTATTAATAATTTACACGCTTAGATTTCCTTTACTTAGAGAATAGATGTTGACGCTTCTAAAGACGTAGTGGACGTCGCTAGAAAAGGAGAAGCTACTCCTGCTTCCAGATCCGGATTGAGCTGAAGGCTCGCAAACGAGCAAGTTCAGAGTCCATCCAACTTGTCGCAATTAAATATTTGTACCTGAAACTTCTGCAGCTTCTGCCTTCAATGGCATTGCGGCGTGGAGTGAGAATGTTGAATGCTATTTTGTGATCTCGTCGGGGGATGTTGGCGAAACCGCACCAATTTCCAAACCCACGAAATCGGTAAAGCGAACCAAAAATCTGGCGGTCGAATAAAATGGCGCCATCAAAGCCGTGTTATCCTGATGTAAAACGCATGTTATGTGACGTGACAGTGCCCCAGGCGGCGACAAAAGGAACGGCCGGCATCTGTGATATCCAGTGAGGCGTCCGGCAGATCCTTGCGATCCTGCAATGTCCGAGAAACCTTTCAACTAATTAATGTCTTTCAGGGAAAGCAAGCCGAGTACAGGATTAGAAATGCTATTGCCGTTTATTATCAAAGCCGAGCTTCGACCCGGCTCTCTGCGGTCCAAATGGATAAAGCGTTCGAAACATTTTTATTTCGCCTTATGATTTCTTTGCTTGGGAAAGGAATTTTCTTTTCTACACGTAACTCGGTTCTTTGATCATCTAATGCGCGGATGCTTTATTATTGGATTTGCAAAGGGTTGAAGAGGTGGTGATTCAAATAAATTTGCCTGGAGATTTGCCAGTCAAAGCCTTCAATTGAAGAAAATAGTTTGAACGCGGAATAGTGTTTGTTTAAATAATGCAGCTTGAGGGCATTTAGCTTAATTGGAGTTGGTTCGGAAGCCGGCCAGGGAACGCCGCGATTTATTGAGAGGGAAATTTAACATATATTTTGGCCAGATTGAGGTCAGCGGTTTCCAATAATTCACCGTGCCATAAAATTTTATGGAAGAAACTTTTAGCCATATTTCGGACATAAGCCTCTATTTGACCAGATTACATTATTCGAGCGGCATTTTAGGTGCGTTTAAAGTTTGTTTATTGCGAACAGCCAACGGCGATCTACTAAATCTGCGTCCTCGTAACATTTTCAAAACTCTTTTAAATAGTAAACTGTCACAATTTGCCGTTCATTCTGTAACTAATTTTGTCTATTATTCAAGGTATTACCCAGCAATATTTTTAAGCGGACTGAACGGAAAGTGTGCCAATATCTCTGTTTACACAGTTGCTCGAACGCGCTTCAAATTTAACGAGTTGTGTAACTGCAAGGACCAGAATTTCTGGAAGTTTCGTCGAAACTGCCTCAAAGTTGCCAATAATCAAAAAAATCAAATAGTCGGTCATCAGTACTCACATAATGGTGAAAAAAATTCTAAAATCGAAAGGAACAAACGATTCCTGTGAGGGATTGAAAGGAAGCCTACAATAAAAACTGTAGCTGATTGATAGATCGGGGGTCGGCAGGTCAACTCTTGATGGATGGAGTCGCGGTCAGGCCAGGACGGTGACGCACCCTACGCCGTCCTGCCTAATGTCCGTACACGATCCTGCGTTATCCTGACGTGTGTCTCTGTACCAGCAACGGAAGCGAGAAATTGAAACAACGTGCCGCTCGTTTTTAAAAACGTCATTCTTTCCCCCTGCTCATTAATACGCCATGTTGAAGGTTTGTTTTACGGTTCCTTAAGTAGACGCACATTGTAGAAAATTACACAAAATATATTTCCCACATACTTTAAGAGTTTACTCAGATTACAAAAAAAAGTAGTAAATATGCTGTACCTAAATCATCATACTGGGAAATTTTTATCTTAATTTTTATTAAATTGTTTTAATATAACATAATTTTTACCGCAATCAATATGACTAATATTGACATTGCTGACTCTCCCTGTATACAGAGTGTCCCAAAACTCAACGTCAACCCGTGGAGGGCTGATAGTCCTGCTCGTTACTGACCAGAATATCGTAATATGACCTCAGTAAAAAGTTATTAGTTTTCGAGATATTGGAACTTTTATGAATTTTGTGAAAATCGACACCTTAGATCAGTTTCTAGAGTGTCACCACTTTAAATTTTCATATTATATTATTCTAAATATAACCCTGAATAGCCCTGTTATTGATCAAAAGACAAAGAAACATTACTACAGCCAGATAGAAAAATACATTTTTGACTGATACATGATTTATTTTTTAAATGATCTAACTTTGACTCTTCATAATTTTGATAAAAATACCACGCTAACTTGGCAAGTTATTCTAAAAGATGGCTCATTTAGTGTAGTTTTTAAAATAGTGTAACAATTTTTATGTTTTGCATTAGAAAAAAAAGATATTTCTATTTGACTGCAAAAGGAGCGCATTGTAAAATTATTTTAATAATTAAGAAATTGAATTAAAACACGTGTTAAATTGCAGTGCCATTTATGTATTAAAAAATAAAAATAAAACAAACAAAACTCAACGGATGTGTTCAAACTGCCTGCCACCAAGTCTTCTTAAAAAAGATCTTTTTATCATTCTTGCACTTCCAGCAGAATTTATTTGTTGTGCAGCTTCCGCGATGCGTTCTCTTAATTCATTTTTCATTAATTCATTATTTACTGATGTTGAATAGACCTTTTCGTTGATCTCACCCCAGTAAAAAAATCTAATAGATTTAAATCTGAAGACCGTGGAGGCCACAAAATGGGACCACGATGGCCAATCCATCTCTTTGGATAAGTTTAGTCCAAATAATTTCACACCAGTAAATAATGAAAATGAATTGAGAGAATGCATCGCGGAAGCTGTACAACAAATAAATGCTGTTGGAAGTGCAAGACTGATAAAAAAGTCTTTTTTAAGAAGATGCCGCGCTTGCATTCGACTTGATGGCAGGCAGTTTGAACACATCCGTTGAGTTTTATTTGTTTTATTTTTATTTTTTAATACATATCTGTCACTGCAATTTAACACGTGTTTTAGTTCAATTTTCTAATTATTAAAATAATTTTACAATGCGCTCTTTTTGCAGTCAAATAGAAATATCTTTTTTTTCTAATGCAAAACATAGAAATTGTTACACCATTTTAAAAACTACACTAAATGAGGCATCGTTTAGAATAACTTGTTAAGTTAGCGTGGTATTTTTTTCAAAAGTATGAAGAGTCAAAGTTAGGTCATTAAAAAAAAAATTATGTATCAGTCAAAAATGTTTTTTTCTTTCCCAAATGTCTGGCACTAGTAATGTTTCTTTGCCTTTTGATCAATAACAGGGCTATTCCATGGGGCTATTCAGGGTTACGTAACCACATTTAGAATAATATAATATGAAAATTTAATGTTATGACACTACAAACTAATCGAAGGTGTCGATTTTTACGAAATTCATAAAAGTCTCAATATCTCGAAAACTAATGACTTTTTACCAAGGTCATATTATGATATTCTGGTCAGTAATGAGCTGGTCTATCAGCCCCCTACTGGTTGACGTTAAGTTTTGGGACACCCTGTATAAACAAAAATCTAACACATTTTGTTGGAAATTTAAACTGTTGTCAAAAATTTTTTGCTGGTGTGTTAATCAAAGACTACTATTAGAAAAGTGCTATTATTTTTTTTTTCAAACCATAGCATATTTACGATACTCTTCAACCTCTTCGTATTTATTTGCATAAATATTGCGTTTATAGGACTTCAATGAAGTCTTATTGATCATTCCCCTGATACGGCGCAACTTTCTTGTTCTGAAAGGAATCCCTGTTTCAACATTGTTGGTTTGTTTATATTCTTTCGCGAGAGACCAAAGGAAACAGTGCGTATCTATCCACCGACAACCGCTGTTTATCTGATAAACAAAATTAACTACAGTTCATCGATCAAATGTAAAGACTTTCATCCCTCGTTCGGTTTATATTGATTTCGCCCCCAACAACGTTCATAGAAAGTAAAGCGCCACTGTTGCAGGAAACAGCAGGTCTTTAAAGTTCATCGATAAAGTTGACTTCTCGATAGCATCAGGCGGTTATTTCTCTTAAATACTTCATTCTAAAGCAGTTTCGCGCAAGGAATAGATGATTGTAAACTAGTTTTATGATAGATATTGCACCGCGAAAACGTCCCTTTCATGGCTCGTGTGCTGCAGAAATAACGACCTCCCCGCAAAATGTGATCCTAACTCTCTAGTTGCAGACAAATAATTCACGTCTCGCAATGTTATTTGAAACGCTTAAATAGAACACGATTAAATCGTAATACCAAATGGGCCGGTACCGTAATAAATCTACAATATTGTAGACTTAACTAGCGATCACTGTTGGCAAAAGGGTAACTAACCTCGGAATAACGCTGAAAAATGGCATTTTATGCAAAGACGAGTAGAACGTTCAAGAGCCGTTCAATGTTAATTATCTTCATCACGTAAAGTTCCCCATCATGCAACTTACCTCTAGTGCCTAATTACAACTTCTCATCAATAGCACGCGGATAATTAAACGTGCCAAGCCCGGAATCCGTACAGTAATCATAAGGTCATATGGAGTCATCTCCTAACGTTCAGATCTTGTCACACGCATCATTTTAACTACATCCTTCCCAGAGGAGCACCAAAACGTGATTAAAGCAACTTTCTCATTTGATACGGAATTACCGTCTATATTTTAACAAGGATTAGGAACAATAGGAAATTGCGGAGTTGGGCCCAAAGGTGGAAATTTCAGTTTCGGTTGAAATAATAGCCCTGTTAACTGTTTACGGGCCGAAATTGCCGGGTTAATCCTCGAATTGCGATAAAAAGCGTACGTTAGAAATGGTG
Organism: Schizotus pectinicornis; assembly: GCA_951805265.1. Lineage (NCBI taxonomy): Eukaryota > Metazoa > Arthropoda > Insecta > Coleoptera > Pyrochroidae > Schizotus > Schizotus pectinicornis. The sequence continues at coordinate 21,505,511 of OX638202.1, forward strand.
AGTGGTTGCTGGCTATCTTCTGGATATTATACTGAGACGAAATTTAATGATAGTTGGGTCGATGGCACGTTGGCACGTGCACGACGGGCACGTAATGCCTGTATGCACACACGGACGTGGCTGAACTTACACGCTAGGATCCCGCAAGCAATTAAGTCAGGAATCGAGCTGTGCCACCTGTTAATTAACCAAAAGGTACTAATTTTTGCGGATTATGCCAGTAACATGATGTTAGCGTCGTTGTTGGACGGCCCTCGTTTTTACGATGGCAGTCAAGATTTTTATGTGCGAAGAAATGGGGTTGTTGAGCCGTTTTCGAAATAATTGGATTATTAAGTGAGGGCCCCGGCGACGGTCACGCGACGTGACAGATATGGCACACAGGGGGAGGTAAATTGAATGTCCACTTCTCACAACTATACTTTACTCATTTAGCCGTTTCCATTTATCACAATTAATAGGATTATCTCAAAAGTATAACAAGCATCTACCTCACAATACATAATAAAACAGAGAGTGCATGGCCTGGGATTCATCATTTGAAAATTGAAAATTAATAGTATGTACACTTTAATACAGCCGCCAGATCCGTGTTAAATGACCCAAAATTTTGATCCAAAACTTTAATATTTTTGATTTTTTGTTACCTCAATTGATAAAAATGCGATTTTTTTTTAAATTTGACGTCATTGATACAAAAGCCAAAAAATAAACGTTTTATTATAAAATCCACAAAGTCCACATTCAATTTGGCTCTAAAATTGATAAATTTTTTGTACATTTTCAAAAACTGTAGTTGCTCCTTTATCTTTTCCTTTATATCCCTTAGCACTTTTATGAAGAAATTTTCCAATTAAAATTCATTTTTCATCCTTCGTTCATTTTCTTTCAGCCCTTTTATTTTATATTTTTGAACATTCCCATTCCCGAGTTTTGCTTGATCAGATTAATCACTACGTCTTCATCTTCACTTCCTCCATTTCTGTACAATTTCTTATACTTTTTCTTGTGTAACTTTGGCATGTTGTTTATTGCTACAGATTTCTTTTTCAAAACATACATAAAATTTACAACTAGAAGGAATCAATCCTTTACAGCAACTTTCTTTAATAGCAACTTTGTCTACAAATTGTTGTGTGAGTCTCAATTGGTGTAAGTATACTGGAATCTTTCAATTTTGGACAAGGGCCAGTGCAGCATCATAAATCTTGTGGGGATATCCACCGGTAATTGCGGGGGTCGCCTGTCGAACCGAGATAATTGCCTGGAGTCCCGTGCGGACCTAATTATTATCGAGAAGCGGGATCTCCTGATGGGCGCAAGAAGTCCCAATCTAAAAATAGGATCACTCGATCAAAACGGGGTTCCGACCAACACCACTTGTCTTCTCAAACTGAATTTGTCCCCGAGCAAAAACACTTACGGCTGTCTCTCCAAGTCTAGATAACGGACGTACGTCTCGGGGCGATCCCGTGCAAATGGGAGATCTCGTTCCGATAAGCACGTCCTTGATTGCTCGATCCATCACAGGATTCAACACTGATCGAGGATTGAGATGTTTAAATTGCATGTAAGATGTTGGCGGGCGCTCTTTTTGCCGCCGGATTACTGAATTAAAGTCGGGCTCGGACCGCCCCCGAACCAGACTAACTACCCGGCTACCCGCTTGTCTGTTCTCGTTCGCTCCTGAACGGGCTTTTTGCTGCTGAGGACGACGGGGAATCGATAGGAAGTTTTTAATTCCATTAAATCTTAAAGTTTTTTTTGCAGTTTCGTACGAGATTAAACCTTGCATGAGACCGAGGGCGGGGTCAGGGAGCACGAGCTTTACGGTAGAGCGCGTCTTGCTGGCGTAAGGAAGGGTGATCCGAAGCTAAGTGCGCTCTTTTTATTGGTATTGGTCTATGATACCCGGCTACTCCAACTAACTAAATTTAAAGGAAATAGATCATCACAAATAGCTTAGATTGAAGCGCTCTTGTAGATCATATAGAAAGTACTAACATTAGTTAGTCAATTGTACTAATTAACGTTTTGGAACTTTTAATGCTGCTGATGGCTTGGAAACCTTTACGTGTTTTGCTGGCTGCATACACATCATCTTTAATGGGGTGCACGTATGATGCCATGTAAACCTAAGAAAAGAGAGTATTTTGTTTTTGTCTTTCAAATTAAAAATTGTAGATATTTGCAAGAATTACTACTTATATACCTACTTAGAAAAGAATTCTTTCCTGTTAAATTTGTCTTTTCGGATTGATACCGTTCATCTTTGGTAATATGCAATTTACAAGTAATTTCAAACATCTTTTGTGTGACATAATGTTGGATTTGCTAATTTAAGCCTACAAAAACTTTTCGATTTAGTTACTGCGGCTTTTGGTAATCTTTATTGTTCAAGATTGAAATTCTCCCCTCCTGTTCTGCGTTTAGATGAGTTTCAGAAAAAGTTTGTCCAGAGCACCGTAAATCGCCCGTGAAACGAAGTGGGGAATTTCACAGTGCATCACCTTTTTGCGCTGAAATATGCATCAGGCTATCAAAAAGTAAAAAAACGCCGAACATTTATTGGCGGGGATAAGAAGCGCGTCGTCTTCCGTATAGCTGGCACGGATTGATGAATGCCGGAGTCAAGTGCAGCGTCTCTCTTAATGTGTTTGACTGTCGATAATGTAGATACCGAGGAGCGACGTGTCGCAATAAATGATCTTGTTTGTATTGAGAAGATACATCATAGTGACATGAATGCACAACTTTCCGGCGAGTATCAAACTACAAAAATAACAACAATAACGGCTCGTCGCCCCGGGCTTTTCAGCAAATCGACAAAGAAACGGCAAAAAGACGGCGTTCCGGAGCACGAACGCAGGAAAAATCAAGTTATCGCCAAATTTGGCAAAACGTGTTAGAGTCGGATTAACCCCTGATCATGACAGACATTAACGCCATTATTGAATGAAACGTCAGAATCAGTTAAAGAGCGTTGGCAGTAGTGAAGGAATGGGCCATCAAGAATTCAGGGTCCTTTTTCAGCTTTCATCTCTAGACGACGAAAGCTGAAACTCCTGATAATTTTTTTATACCTACATAAAATGTACCTACTACTTATTGATAAGTGCGAATATCAATTTTATGTTACAAACCATAGAATATGAATATGCAATTTGAATTGGTAGATACTGGACAAAATAAAAAAATTGTTTTTTCAGATGTTAAAATATGTATTCGGTTCCAACATTGGCATCTCAACTTTAGGTCTGTAAAATAAAACCTTGATTTAAGTAAGCCACAACCTGGCGAGTGAATCGATAATGGAATATGTATATATTTACCCAAAGACTAAACTCGTGCTAAACTTAAATTTATTCGCGAATTTCGTAACGTAATAAAAGTAAATTTTCTGGTGGAAAATTTTCTTTTCATTGTGACTGACGGAAAACTCAATTTCTCTCTTGCTAACCAACTGTCCTGAAATTCTTGGCCAACTCGACAATTACGTAATTCAAATGTGTCTTGCGATTAAAAAGGCCGCTCGCTTTAACGACGCTGTCGAGTCTTCCTGAAGCTTTACACAATGTTTTGTCGTTAAATTTGGAGTCCGCAGTTCCTGCGGAATCAGGACAAATGTCACTCAAACATTAACCGCTGCGGATATAAACGACTCGGAACTTCGTCATGTTGAAATAATACAATCTAAACTAAACGGAAGCTTTGATATTAGACGACATTACCGGATGTCGTCGAAGACTACGTCAAGACCCCCGATTCCGGCTGGACTAAGCGCGCCAAAGCCAAAAGGAATAACCATAAAGAGATTCACGTTAATTTTCTTTTTCGCTTTTTTCTTATGGAACGAGTCGGCAAGGTGAAATGGCCCATCGCTACAGTTGAGTTTTAGATTTTACGATTAATATCCGTCTCAAAAATTACGTTTTTCTAAAATATTAGCTACTTTTTGGTGCTCTTTTTCCGCTTCAACACTATTTTTTTCGTTGTAGAGTAGAGGTTGTTATTTATATGTTGCATCTGATAACTCCCGCCTTCCAATTTTGGGCTATCTGCATACATTTAATGGCTATCTTCAGATTTATCGTGGGATGCAAATAAATCACGTTGGAGATAAGGATATTGTATTGAGCATCAAAATTTTACGAGATGGGCATAAAAATAATACTTTCCCGCCCATTTTTAATGCTCATGAAATATGACTTCGGATATCGAGATTGTATTTCTGTACCGATAAAAATCTACTTAGAATTTATTAGAATTTTTTGAATTTACGGTGATTTCGCTGATTCCTCTCCGCCCTAGAACAAAGTAAGAAAACGAACTGGTTGAGATATTGGGATGTTAGTTCCTCCTGAAATGCAATTTGGTTTCAAACATTAATGTGGGATTTTCCTATTTATTGCAATAAGTAAAGGCCCTTGTAAATTGAATTGAGAATTGGATTGACTCGCAGATTTTTCAACCTTCTCGTTTGCACCAGCTTCTTGCATTTTCCGTACGCAGTAGCATATAAGCATTTGTCGCAAATTCTCAATCTGAAAGTCTGACTTTTTGTGCACCCTAAAATGTGTCACAAATATAAGTAAGACATTATATTAAATATGTCTATTTGTCAATAGCAAAACAATGCTGGGTGGTACAAGAAGTGGTTTCTCTTTAAAATCCCGACCCTTCTAATACGACAATGCAACAATGTCTCTAATTTTGGAAAAAAAATTAAACCTGCAGATCCTCTTTCAACAAATTTTACTAAACTGACAATAAGAAGTTAATCTTTAACGCCTTCAGAAAATCACCTGTCTAGGTGGCCTCAACCCTTTCTTTACGAAACCACTTGCTAAATATTTAACATAGTGCCGCAAATGTCTTAATCTACGTCAGGTAGACTGAGCGGCTTACATACACGTCAAGTTGTCACTTTAAGATTTTCCTTCAAGTCGTTAGAGAAGCAACATGGAGGGCAGGCCTGTCTGTTACGGAACAGTTGACTGAGAAAGGTTTCTCTTCAATTATTCAATTTACTGAAAGCACAAATTGATTTAAAAAAATATCTACCACTAAGTGTTACTGGAAGATAAATTAATGATAGATCTTAAGAGCACATCATTTTTTTCAAATTTAGAATGAAGTTAGTTTATTGGTGCATGATCATCCACAGTGGTTCTCTCTAGGTTGCATTGTTGGAAAATAACAATATGTAATATTCTGGAATTTGTTGGAAGTAAATAAGATAAAATGATAAAAAAATTTATAAAACCAATTCATTTTTGATAATTGTCAGAAGTTATCTCAAGTCTCTTATAATGATAGTACCGATTTTTGTAATTCTGACGGTAAGTTCTTATAACCTGTACCGGCTATAAACGTGTACTTATTATAAATTTACTGCCCTAACATGAGGAAGCAAATTTTTCTAAGACACCAAGATTGGGGTTGATATTCAATTTAACAAATTATTCAATTTCAGATCGTAGTTCAATGTTGGAGCTTGGACGATCATTTAAATCTGTCTAAGTTAAATGACGATTTGAAAAATTGCACTGTTCCTGGACGTATGTGTGAGTCTTGCTTCAGTCTTGTTTCTTGCGTGGAAGTCAGCCCTGGTGTATGGGAGAAAACTGATCCAACTCCGTGCAATTCCCCTGAAAAGTGTGTGATAGACCATTGCACAGCTGACTACGACCCTTTCTGCGATGGCACGGCATTATTGGAGTTCCCTTGCCAGGATGTTGGTATCTTTCCGGATCCGTTCTTTTGTAACAAATTCGTAATGTGTGTCCAAGAATCAGAAGATCAATTAAGACCTTATCAAACGACATGCGAGTATGGTTACAGTTATAACATTGCGTCAGGGATTTGCGATATTGAGTTACCCAACAAAGAATGTGATCCAACAATTTATCCAGTGCCTCTCTGTACAACCAATGGTCAAAACGAAGCTTTGGAAGAAAATAAGTCAATTTACTATATTTGTGAGCCGTACAATAGCGACCAGCCAGTTCTCTACCCCAAACAGCACCTTTGTCCACACGGGTGGATCTATCAGAACTTTCAATGTCAGGATCCTGATGGTGCTCCCACTACCACAGAAAGCATCGTCACAACTGCTCCTACCACCGAACGGATCGTCACAACTGCTCCTATAACTGGAGAAAGCTCGCCTACTGTTACGCAAAGCTCATACATTCAAAACTAATTCCCAGTTGCTAAAAATGTAACTTAAACAAAAGCATTTTGAGTCAATAAACTCTTGATTTTAATCTGTTTAATAAAGAGATTTTAAATTTCAAGTTTTCTTCATGAGATATCATTGATAAAAATGTGTTTACGGTTGTCTAATACGAAATGGTGACTAATTTGGAGGTACTTGCAGCTCTAAATAACGCCGCTGTCTATCTAGAAATACTTACGAGGATAGATTAAGTTGCACTTCTTAAAGTGGAAAACTTGGTACGTGGGCTATTTTCTGGTATTTTTCACTTTGATAAAAGAACAAACTGTAATTTTTACGGGGGTTGTAAAAAAAATTATTTTACATTAAGTAATAAGTACCTAATTGCATAAAAATCTTTTAAGTAGGTATACCCAATTCTGTCTACAGTCTTTTTATTACAGATCACTGCAAAATGCAAAGGAGTCAAAATAAATGATTAGGGATAGTTGTGCTCATGTCCTCTTCATATACCTGCTTAGCATTCTACCTAAGTAATTAGTAACCATTACCTTAACATTACTGAAATTAATGATTCTACTTGAATTACCATTATATGGATGCAGTAATAATTAACGACTTCCCTGTTCTTATTTCTCTCATGAGTTCTGCTTCGCCCCCAATTATACGACTACTGCTAAGACTTGCAATAAATCATTGCCACAAAGTGATATTCAAATAAAAAACCCATTGATAACGCCGCTATCTTAAGTGCTTATTCAAACTTAATATGTTCTACAAATTCAAGCACAAATACAACTGTTTACCGCCACAATCTTCACCAGCCCTCCTCTCTTATCATCTCCGATAAGACACGCTGATATTAAAATTATATCTGGCCTGGGGTGAAGCGGAGCCCTTTCGGATTCGAATTAATGAGTCTCCACCATGACGACGTCATTTTTTCAGAGAGACTCGCTAAACGACATCGCGACTCCACCAGACCGATGTCGATTTTTTTGAAGGGGGCCTCGCTATCGCTTTCATGAATGAGTAAACGGAATCGAGGGCGGCTGAGCAATAGTCATGGGCCGTACAAACAACGTTGCAGAGCTGCCGGCTAACAAATACCATGAATTGTTTATGGGTTAATCAAACCAGGAGGTACTGCTGCCACCCGTGCTGCGCGACCGTCTAGTCGGTTGCATGCGGGGCCCCTTACACGCTAAAATACGACCAATCGCGCTAGACCAGTGGCGCCAAACTGTTGGGTTCCAATTGACATGATTGCCAATAATAGACAAGCTAAACACGGTTTTTCAATAAACGACTAGACGGCTCCGGGTTAAATGTAATGGAATTATGGGAGCTTTGGGCCAATGAAGCAAAAACAAGGCTATTAACAAATTAATGTTAACTCTAATGACATATTTATAACAAAAACAGTTTTTGGTATTGCTGCTGAACGGCAGCGTTTAGTGAAACTTACCACTAATCTCAAATATGTTTTTTTTTAATTCGTTAATTGACAATGAGACCCTAATGCAACAGAAAAATTCTTTTGCCTTAAAATTTATTATTTAACACGTGTTGTGTTTTGCGAATGCCTGGTTAAGATTAACTAAACATTAATTTACTAAAATTTGGCACTTAGAAGGTTAAGATTGATTTTCGGCATGTAGAGGTTTCATGGTGTTTAGATAAAAACATTATATTATTAAAAGAATTACTGTAGAGATATTATTTGTAGTGTAACAATAATAATAAAACGTAAATTTTAAACAATGTCAGTAGTTAGTGGCTATACATAGGTATCATATTTTTTTCTAAATATTATCAAAAATTAGTTAGCTAATAATTCAGACTTGTAAAAACATAAATTTGTAGTTTGGGCACTAAGTGTTATTTTTTAATTAATTTTATTTAACTTTTTAAAGAGGTATTTTGATAGTTGCGGGCGAGGGGGTGAATTAAATTTATATTAAGTAATTGAGGTTTGAAATAAAAATTAAGTCAACATTTTCTTATAGTGAAATAATTTGTAATAGGTATTTCGCTCGTTCTGGACAATAATAAGTAATTGTTTTAAGTATATTGCGCCCACTAGGACTTTCCGTTAGTTATATTAATATTAATATAATTACTTTTGGAAATGAGTATAAAGCATACAGATTGATAAAATATTTCTTTTTCTACGATTTCCAGCAACAATATTCTGGGGCTCTTTTTAAACCAACATGAGTTATTGTAATCCATCATATGAATGTACTTTTTAACTAGCTCCTCTTAACTTATACAACTTAATTACTCTTTACAAATGTTTACCCCGTAATTCTCTTACTCCTACATATTATCAACATCACTCCTGTTATACTGAGAAGACGCGCTAATCTCCAGTACTGAAATCCCCATTCAGTATTTGCACTAAAGTAAACGGAATGAGGCAGGTAGAAATACATAATCCATTGAAAAGCAAAATTCGTACCTACCTGTTGGGAGCTAGCTGCCAACCCACTAAATGCTTTGTTTGTCAATATTTGAGTTTGAATTCCAGTAAGTAACAGAGACATCCAATCCTTGCTAAGATCAATACAAAATTCACTGAATCAAACATGTGTGAAGAGTGATAATCACTCATAGATACTTTAGTCAAATAGCAGAATTTTACCTTACTACATAATAATAATAATAATAATTAATGAAAGAACATGGTAAGACGCTGTTGCCATGTAAATATTTAAACGACTTCTTTAGTTTTCTCTGTTTTTATCACTTTCTTAATTTATTTATTATGAATTATGCATTTATTTTCATATTAAAATATGCTTAGGCCGTGTTAAAACTGTACGGATAGCTACTTAAAGTATCTTGTTCCAAAAATATTATTATTTTACAGCGTATTATCATAAAAAAAATGATGTTATATAAACTGTCTGGAGATTATGTTTATTGACATGATAAGTAGATACCTACGTAAATTACAAGTAACTTGTGTGGTTATCTTGCAAAATAGAGTTTGCGTACCTTATTAACATGTTATTAATCATAAAATTTCATTTCATCATTGATACAAAATTCATTAAAACCATCACTAGTTGGAGTAGTTGGCATCAACAAATTGTATGTAGGTGAATTGAAGGAATTAAGCAAATAATGCAATTTCACACAATTCCTTGTTACCAGCCGGCATTAAATAATTATTTCCGTAATCAGCATTGGTAACCCTCACGCATCATGCAACAACAATGGTCACTGCCATCCATTATAAATATAACCAACAAACCAACCCAGCTTTATATTTAACCACCACAAGGTTTTTATTAAAAGTGCGCACGTAATTTCTTGGCCACAACGATCATGTAGCAACTATTTATAATTCTGACACATGATCACATGCCATCAGGGCAAGTCTGAAAAATAACCGATGATTAAACACCGCAACATTTACCAAATTATTTCTTGGCCCAAAACACTTATGTAATTTTATAAGAATTGGTCCAGATACCTGCCCGAACACTAGACCTTAACCAATAATTATCCCTGTCTGAACCTAAATTCCAGAATTTGCAAGGTTAGTGGTGGTGCCTGTAATACAAAATTATTAATTCAAATCCCCAAAATTTGTCAACTTTTTCTTCAAAAATTTGTAAATCCGAGTTGAAAGTTATGCCTTGAAATAATCGCTTTGTTATGAGAAACTCTAAGTTAATTTTTTGCAAATTTAGTTTGTAATTGTACGGTGTAGAAGCCGCGTTTAATTTCGCGAGCTTTTGGGGCCCGGGTGCTAGCGCCGCCTTAATTGCGGCGGAAGCTCGAACTAACAGGGAGCGCTTGCGCCAACTGTTGAAGACCAACGTTTGTGTATATACTGCAGTAGCGCTTGGAAAACGGGTAGTATTACTTCGTTCGTTTGAGAGGTCGGTTCGCATGAGAAGCGCGTACGAACTTGTAAACTTTCATTGTTCGTGTGTCGTCCAGTGTAAACAGTTGCCTGTGATGATAGTGTATTAAAGGACAATTATCCTTCAAGGATCGAACCATGTTTTCGGAGTGCAGTTAACGAGTTCCCGCCGATATGTGGGCTCAAATTTTTCGTTTCGTCGTTTTCGCGACATCCCTCATCTACGTAACCGCCAGCAGGTTCGACGGTCCCGAGCAGTGCTCCTGGTTACCCGACAACAACGACACCGTTTCTTCCAAGTTCGCTGTAACGTGCCGCGTGCGGACTTTAGACGGGACCGGAGCCAACATCAGCGCCCTTCCCGCCGAAGTGACCTCCAGATTACGCCTGAAATGCAGCGAAGCATTGTTCTTCGAGAGCGCTTTACCAACGCAAGGCCTCCAACGGCTGCACGAACTCGAAGAGTTGCAAATCACTAATTGCAAGTTGCTGAATGTCGAACCGAATTCCTTCGACGGGCTCTACAACCTGAAAAAGCTCTCGATCAACACTTTCAATTCCCATTGGAGCGCCGGGAAAAGCCTCGAACTGACCGGCGAAAGTTTGCTGGGTTTGAAAGAACTTCAAGTGCTCGATCTTGCCGATAACAATATTCGAGCGGTCGCCGATGGCACTTTTTGCTCGCTCGCCAATCTCCAAACCCTGAATTTGACGAGAAATCGCATCAAGAGCCCGGAAAGGTTCGGTTTTAATTCGCCGGAATGTAGTAATAGTGAGCTGCAAAACCTCGACTTGTCCCACAACGATTTAAGAGCTTTAAGCGAAGATTCGGGATTTTCTAGATTACGCCGCCTCCAACAACTCGATCTGAAATTTAACAATATTAGCGAAATTTCCGGCGAAGCCCTCGCCGGTCTGGTTTCGCTCCGAATCCTGGATTTGGCCAACAACAAAATCGAAAGTTTACCGCAAGGGTTGTTCGCAGGATCACGCGAGCTTCGCGAAATCCACCTGCAGAACAATTCGTTATTTTCGCTCGCCAAGGGCATTTTTCACCGTCTCGAACAATTGTTGATCCTTGACTTATCCGGAAATCAACTCACCAGTAATCACATCGACGCCGGGACCTTCACGGGGCTAATTCGTCTTATTGTTCTCAATTTATCCCATAACGCCTTGACGAGAATTGACGGCCGCACTTTCAAAGATTTGTATTTCCTACAAATTTTGGATTTGAGGAACAATTCGATCGGATTCATCGAAGATAATGCTTTTATTCCCCTCTACAATTTACACACCCTGAATTTGGCCGAAAATCGCCTCAACACTATCGGACCGCTGTTGTTCAATGGATTATTCGTGCTAAGCAAACTCACCCTCAATAATAATCTGGTGGTAAGCATCGACCCGACCGCTTTTCGTAACTGTTCAGCCCTAAAGGAACTCGATCTCAGCTCCAACAACTTGCAAGACGTTCCCGAAGCGATTAAGGAACTGACGTTTTTGAAAACACTGGACTTGGGCGAGAACCAAATCAGCGATTTCCGAAACGGTTCCTTCAAAAACCTGAACCAGTTGACCGGATTGCGACTGATCGACAACAATGTCGGCAATTTAACGCGTGGTATGTTGTGGGATTTGCCCAGTTTACAAGTGCTCAACCTTGCCAAGAACAAGATCCAAAGCATCGAGAGAGGAACTTTCGAAAGAAACACGCAATTAGAGGCGATCCGGCTCGACGAAAACTTCTTAACGGACATTAACGGTGTTTTCGCGACACTCGCAACGTTGTTGTGGTTAAACTTATCCGATAATCATCTCGTTTGGTTCGATTACGCCTTTATTCCAAGCAACTTGAAATGGCTGGATATCCACCGCAATTTCATTGAACACTTGGCGAATTATTACAAAATCCAGGACGAGATCCGCGTGAAAACCCTCGACGCTAGTCACAACCGCATATCGGAAATTTCACCAATGTCCATCCCCAACAGTGTTGAATTGTTGTTCATCAACAACAATTTCATCAAAGTGGTGCAACCTAATACGTTCCTCGACAAAACTAGTCTTGCTCGCGTTGACATGTACGCTAACGATCTCGTGAATTTGGACATGAACGCGTTACGGTTATCGCCGGTGCCGCCGAACCGGTCGTTGCCCGAAATTTACCTGGGGGGCAACCCCTTCCACTGTGACTGCACCATGGAGTGGTTGCACCCCGTCAACAACATGTCCGCGTCGCGTCAATACCCGCGCGTTATGGACTTGGACAATGTTATGTGCAAAATGACCCATTCGCGCGGTATGACCCATATGCCGCTCACCAGAGCCAAAACCAGTGATTTCTTGTGCACCTACGAGACCCATTGTTTCGCGTTGTGCCATTGTTGTGATTTCGACGCGTGTGATTGTGAAATGACTTGCCCTAATAACTGTTCCTGTTACCACGACCAAACTTGGAACACTAACGTCGTCGATTGTTCCAATCAAAACGCCATCGAGATCCCGCACAGGATCCCGATGGACGCCACCGAAGTTTATTTGGACGGAAACGAGTTCAAAGAATTGCAAAATCACGTGTTTATCGGGCGAAAGAACATGCGGGTGTTATTCGTGAATAACAGTGGCGTAGAGACTATTCAAAACAGCACTTTCAACGGGTTGCACACTTTGCAAACGTTGCATCTGGAGGAGAATAAAATTGCGCGCTTGGAAGGTTACGAGTTTGAACATTTATCGAATCTCAAAGAACTCTATTTGCAAAATAACGTGATTGCGCATATCGGGAATAAAACTCTGGAATCGCTGAAATCGTTGGAAATTCTCAGACTGGACGGAAACAAATTAGTAGTGTTTCCCGTGTGGGAGTTGCCGATTGCGCGATTGAACGAGTTGAGTTTGGCCAACAACCACTGGTCGTGCCGCTGCAAATTCCTCCAGGAGTTCACCGCGTGGGTGGGCGATAATTTCGCGAAAGTCACCGACGGCGTCGACGTCCAATGTTACAACGGCGACGCCAACCCGCCCCAACGACGCGATTTGGACTTTAACAGCACCGCGTGTAGTGACTTTTACGCCGGAAGTTCCGTGATTGACAGCATGTTAGTGTCGGATTACTGGAAAATGGTCGTGGTGACCTTATGCATTGTGATATTGTTGTTGTTGGGCGTCGTCCTCTGGTTCGTGTTCCGTGATCCCGTCCGCGTGTGGCTGTACTCGCGTTACGGCATAAGACTGTGTAGTTTCCGCGCCGCCGCCGCCAAACAATACGAAGACCGGGACAAACTCTACGACTGTTTCGTCTGTTACAGTCCCAAAGACGAGGAGTGGGTGGTTCAAGCCCTGGCCGCCGAGCTCGAGTCGAATTTCCAACTCTGCCTCCACTACAGAGACCTCCACCATGCCGCGTACCTCCAGCACGCCGCCCCCGCCGTCTTAGAAGCGGCTGAAGCTAGCCGCAGAGTCATAATAGTCCTCACACGCAACTTCCTACAAACGGAATGGTCGCGCTTTGAATTGCGTCAGGCTTTACACGAAGCCCTCAAAGGGCGCGTCTTCAAACTAGTAATTTTGGAAGAAGGACCGCTGCCTGAAGCTGAACTCGATCCCGAACTCAGACCGTACCTGAAAACCGGAAATCGGGTCCGATGGGGCGAGAAGCGTTTCTGGGAAAAATTGCGATATTCGATGCCATCGGGAGAGCCCAGGGGCAAGATCAACGCTAATTACCGACGCAACATCAATAATTACACGATAGATTCGAGGGTGGTGGCTAACGGCACTCACAGCCACACGTACCCGGAGAAAATCAAAACGCAAGCGCCCCCATCGCCCGGCATGCAGATGTACCCGCCTCCCGCGTACTCGACGGGCATGCCGCAGGAGGGCGACGAGGCGAATTACTCGTCGGCGACGACGGCTACGCCGTCTCCGAGACCGGTGAGGAGGACGGCGCAAGAAGCGAGGCCCGTGTCCGACCACATTTATTCCAGCATCGACTCGGATTACAGCACGTTGGAGCGTGGGGGGTCCGGCAGGCGAGGTCCTCAATGGAGGCCCCACGTTATGTTGCAAGCTGGGGGCATCAACAACGGCGGCCAGGCCTATTTAGTGTGATAACTCGACTGACTGATTAGGTATACATAATAATAACAAAGACTCGTAAATGATATTTAAACCATTTCGTAAAACTTAAGTCGAAATCGTGTAATTTTGTTGTTTGTATTATTTTTGTACATTGACTGTAAATAGATGATATTTATTTGTTTATTAATTTTTTGTATCATTTTGTGTATATTTTTTACGACTTGCAAAATCGAATTATATAATAAATGCGATGTGAAATTTACCGGCTGTGTTTGAATGGAACTGCAGTGCAGTGTTCTCTCTGCCCCCGATTTTCACCAAACCAATGAATAGGTGAGTGCTTATGTGTTGTTGTCGAGTCAGAGTGTTATTGATTACCTATTTAACAAACACTTCTGTGCCACCAAAAGCGCATTTAAAACGGTTAAGAACATTTAAAATTTTCGCAATTATTCAAACCATCCGGCCATCCATGCCAATTAGCAGTTCAACAAGTAAGTATAAACAGCACCATTTGTTAAATGCACAGAACTAACAACATTCTGCATAATTCATCACTATTTATACCTTTTAATAAATATGACCCAAATTTTTCCAATTATGTATATTTAACTTGCTACATAATATTTGCATTTCATGTTCACGCAGCAATTTATGACTAACGCACCTTCAGTAAATTATTATATTATATTATACGATTATATTATTAATTATCATTCAGCAGTAAAACGTAAATTAAACTTGTCATCAAGAATAAAACTAGCAAATAACTATTTAGTAACAAATACTAATTCTTTACTCCCGTAGTATTTTAAATATTTTTTTTAATATTATGTTTGCAATTTTTAATTGACCTTCTTGAGTCCAAATCTGAAGTCAATTTGATTGTACCTATAATTATTGATAGATTTTTTTAGTTGCAAAATTTACGAATTAACGATTTTTTCTATAGTTTAATAACTAGCTTTGAATTACATTAATCAAGTCAATAGTTAAATAGTATTTCACTGATCTAATCGGTAAAAGTTTATGATAAGAAATTTGCATTTTTCCGTTTTGAGCAAAATTTTGGTTTAAAATGTTTAATAAATCCATATTTCAAAATTAACATCTTTTACTTGAAAACTAGCGCTAAATTCGTTTTACCTAGACCGAAATCTACAAAAATAAGTCATAAACTCGATGTCTACTGTGTTTTTGAATTTTTTCTTTGCCTCAATCGATAAAAATTCGAAAAAAAATCAAAATTGTTATCGTTCACCTAGATGTCAAATGAATGATATTAAATAATGTAAGGTATCTTTCTAATTCTAAATTTAAAGTCAATTTGATTGCATAATTGGTAGATTTTCATAAACTTGGAAAATTTCCAAGTTGACAAATTTTTTTTTAATTCAAAACCCAATAACTTTGGAACCGATTTATTTATAACGAATCAAGTTACATAAATCGAGTCAGTAGTTAAATAGTATTTCACTGGTCCAACTGAAAAAATGTTAAAGTATGAAACTTGAATTTTTCAATTTTGATCAAAAATATACATTGACTTATATTTTCACATTGACTCAATTTGCCCACATTAGTATTTATGACGTTGAAGGTACTTACCCACTTTTAATAAAAAAATTATTTTTAATAAGATTTTGCTGTTTCTAAAAGTGTACCTAAGTATTTGATGTCATTGGTGACCACGAGTTGAAGAAAAGATTAAAAAGAGGAAAATAATTATTGCACGTTTAAGAACGTAAAGATTAATTTAAAAAAAGTACAACAAATAAAAAATTAATTTTCTGAAGTTTTGTTACTAATAACATAATTACTTGTTTACGATCTTTTTTCATCGACCTGCTTTGGTCTTTTAAACATGAATTTAAAAGGATAGAGGAATTTGCGTAATCTCGCGATTTAGCTGCTATGTAGTCAGTGATTACCATCGACTTGGCATACCCAAGATTCAATAGACACTTCCATTGTAAAGATGGCCGTAATTACGCCATACACAAAAGCCTGAACAATATTGTTAATCGAAGTATTCCCAAGTCGGCGGTGGTCAACGGACACGAGGAGCGATGACGACGTAGATCGTGTCTCAGTCATCCCCTATCTGGACAACATCGGCATCATTAGACACCATGACGAGAGCATGCTTTGTGCAGGGCCACTTAGTTCGTGTAATCCCGAGGACAATGGGCACGTCGACCAGATATTCGGCTTTGTTTCCTACTAATAAACCCTTCGCGGCTTGCATCACGACAACTTCGATCGAAGCAGTTCAAAGGCGATCCGCTCCTAAAACAATTTACCTAAGAGGATTGCCCATTGAGAATCTCAAGCTGCGCCGGAACTAGAGCAATATTATTGCCTCATTTGAGGTCTGGCACGGGTCAAGGCCCATAACTTCATCCGGAGGTGGGCACGCGAGTCGCGAGACCGGCACCGATTTGCCTCCCAAAAATACCTTAGGCACTACCCAAAATTTTGTTACGGTGTGTGACTGACTGTAACGCACACAAACTAAAAATAATTACTCCCATATTTTTTTTTCTAAAAAAAATTTCTCTGATGCGCTCGTCCCTTAAAAATTAACAAGAATTTTTTTTTTTAAATTTGAAGCGACTTCAAAAAGGCCAAAAAGGGATATTTTATTGCAGCCAATACTATCGTCTTTTCGCCAACATATTGACGAAACTTGATGAATAAATTATGAGCTTATTTATGCTGTCTCGTATTATCCTTATCAGTTGAATTATTGACCACCCATGAGACGTGTTGAAAGGAAAGCTTGTTATTACCCCGCTTTGCTACACGGAACGCGAAGTCTTGGGAGCAAGGTTAAAATTTCTCCCTATTTAGCTCGCCGACCCTCGTTTGCTTACATTCGCCATACTTTCATTTTCTCAGTTTTCAGCCGGATATGGAGCATGGAATGCCGGTCGTACGACAGGTACAACAGTGAATACGGCTTAGAAATAAACCGGGTGGAAATAAAGAAGTCCTGGAATTCTACCCAAAGTTGCTCCCCGCCCTTTCGCTTTCGCCCGCTGTAAACAAGTCGAAAAATCCACTGACGACGACTTTTTGAAGCAATTAACAACTCAATTAAATGCGATGCAGTCCGCCATTAATAACCCCTCACTCCGTGGTAGTTCCGAACTCAACGTGGAACTTTTAATATCGCTAATTTATTGTGGGAATTACCGCGGAGAAATTTCGATGTTGAATATTTGTCGGTTTTAATTGGCCTCTTTCCCGTTTGATCAACCGGGATTATTTTGTTAATGAAGATAAGTTTGTTTGACGTGCAATGCGGTAACGAACCCACCTAACTCCCTTGCGATTGGGATAATTTCGCTTGTGCAACAGAGGATTGCAGCTTCAAACGTTTTTTTTCCATCACCTATGTTAAAATATTTTTTAATGAGGGCATTCACGTTTGATGTCGTTTTGGTTACAGTATGTAGGCACATGAAAGGATTAATTTAAAGTTTAAAAATATTTTCCAATCATTATAAATGGCACGTTATAATTTATAGCGAGAGCACTTATTACAATTTTTTGCGTTATTGCCGCCTGAAAGAGCAAATAAATGAGCGGCTCTCGACACTAAATCTATTTTACTAATTCCATTAGGCTCATCTTTAGTGAAAGTAGATTACGTACGCAGTTTTTATAAAGCTACTTACGAAGCAAACCATTCCAGAAATGGTTATCAAGGTATTCATCCTGTTCCGTAAATTGCCTGAAATAACACAGTTACAGCATTTATGACGACCTTGTTTATAAACGTTAATCAATCCAAATGCAGGCACAGTAGAACTGAGTTAAGAACCTCATTTTTATTTGCTGGACATCTTCAATTTAAGCGTTATTATAGGATTAACTATTAGTGCCAATAAGAAAGAACATGCAACCAATAGAAACACTCCCAAGAACCTGCATAGTTTAGATGACCAACTGAAAATAGGACTTCTCTCGTTAAGTGGAAGAAGAATCTGCACGAAAGCATAAAGATTTCTGAATTGCTCATATTTTTGTTTCTTCACTACCCCTGATTTGTTGACGGAGTTTTACTTTTATCGTCCAATTTACACTTAGTTGAGAAAAAACTGCCCCTTATCATAAATTGATCATTAGGTTTTGAAAGTCATTGAAACCGCGTCGTCGCTAGATCCTGTAATAGTGACTTGTCAGTAATCTCATACACTTTTCGTTGATGTGATGGGACAACACACGAGACACAATTTACCGCTATGTTCTAGCGCAGCTGTCTCAAAAATCGAGAACCAACTGCGACACCACTGAAGAATTTACAATCTTCTTAAGTGCCGTCCTGCAGCTTCCTGCCAGGCCTGCACCGCTATGACATAAATGTAGGCTGACTGGGCACCACTTCTCCATTGCGTTAACCCACACCTAGGCCGTTTCAACGGCATTGACCCTACACTAGCAAATAATTCTATGATGGGTACATCAAGACGTATTTTTAATGTGATATTAACTGAATATAAATTACAATTTGTTATGGTTGAAAGCCCGCCGTTTTAACGTAATAATAGTGGCCACGTCGTCGGCCAATCGATACTTTATTGATTCTTCACCGCCGAGGGGAAATGCGTTGGGTTCGGTTTCAATTCGATGCATCAGCAGGATTCTGAAAGCATCAATAATAGAGGTCTCAATGATTGCGAACAGGCACATCCACATTTAATGCGGTAATTATTAAACTTGCAATCTCAAAATTATTTTCTGATTATGTTGTGATGATTCAGCCTTAATTTCACTAGCACAATACATAATTGAAAAACGAAAATGCTACCCTTCGCTTCGCTGAATTATTATAGTAGAGCGTAGTAGCTATTGAAGATTAGAGTGTAATGATATAAGTGCTGTCCTAATTTGATGCTCCAATATCCAACGTCAAATTGCTAAAGTGTTTGTAGGACATTTAATATCGTCGTGAACCACGTATAAGAAGATTGTAGAATCTTGACTGAGCAAGTTCCTTGCGCTGCCTGATTTATGGCCCGGCAATAACGCTTTCCTGCGCAATCAACAAATTGCACCTGAAATTAAATTTTATGAAGGCTCCTTCCGTCATGTGACGTTGTAACGCCAACCCATTATCAGGGGGTAGCAGCTGTCAGTAAAGTAACGTAAACACGCAACAAACGCCCAAAATATAAAACGTTATCTCCTTATTCCCAGCGATGTTATCGCACCTTACGCGGAGACATTTTTAATAATTTCAGGGGCCATTAATTACCGGCTCTTGAACGCTAGCAATCTCACACTTGGTTAAGAACTAATTACGACTTATGATAATAAAACTAATTCCATTATCCCATGAGACACCGGAGCGAAGAAGAAACATAAAAATTTTAATATGAAATTTTCTGATGTCGTGTCCAAACGGTTCTGAGACACAAGGTTCTTTCGTGGAGCCGGTTTATAGCCAATTTTCCCATTGAAGACAGCGAGGTAATCGACAAAGGATTGCATGGCTCCCTACGCGAATAGCGCCAAAGTAATTTAATGAAACAATGTTTCTGCGAGCTGGAGTTCGGGATTCATATTTTACCAAGATGTCTGTGTGAACGACCCAACTCAAAAAGCAAAAAACTAACAATTTCAGCACCAACATTTGAATTACTTGAAAGTACCAAAATTGCCAATTTCAAAAAATGATGGGTTGGTATAAGAGATGTTTGATACTGCGACCTACTGCATGCGCGATCAAGTTGCAAATCACAGTTGGCAAACGCCTCAAATTTTCCCCGGTTTCTTTTGACTTAATTTTCTCTCGCCTTTATGTAATTTTCTGAATCTCCTGCGGCAATTTACTTTGTATGACAAAGTCAATCAGAATTGCTTCAAAAGAGACGCCTATCTAGTTACTACTGACCCAGGAGTAAGGACTTCCTTTTTGGTTGCTTGAGGAATGATCTTTGAGAAATTCCCAATTTTAAATATAGGTTTTTAATTGCTAGGGACTGGTTGATTTGCTACTCGGCTTCTACCTATAGATACGGGTATATTTATTTACCTCTTGATCATCGGACCCGCAAAGACCCGTTTTGGTGGAAATAGTTATCGACACTGTTTATGAAAGGTTGTCGACCGTTACTCAGTTCCATTTGTCCAAATATTTGAACAAAGGTCTTGTTTAATTTGAATAAAAAATTTATGGACCTTGTCTGGTACCGACCTCCGAAATGCAGCTAATTAAGACGTATAGTCGTGTCGTCTCATTAAAATTAGGCAAATATTTCGAATCCTTTCTAATCGGGAATTAGCATATAGTCCAGTAGAACCCATTAAGGCCGAATTGAAAAATGCGTTTCTTTCGAGCATAATTCCGGCAATAACAACACGCCGAGATAGACCTGGAACTGGTTTGCTGCGATGCCTTTTTTATTTCCGTAATGAGTGCCCACTAATTCTCGGTCATTATAAATTCTCGACGGCTCCTGCGGAGGAGAATTTGATCTCGGTCCTTTTTCGAACTCTCGGACTGTCCATTGATATCATAACATTTTATTGCCCATTGTTCTGGAGCCAGGGCCATCGCGATGCCGGACTGTTGGCGGCTGGGCTTATCATAACGCCGTAGCGCTATGAGCAAAAGTGCGGCGAGTTTAATTGGATTTTGTATTCATATATGTGGCTCCGGTCGCTTCTTCCTTTCTACGCTAATTAAATTCGGCCGATGAGGACGGGGGGACGACGGCGAAGCGTTTTTCTAGACGGTCAGCAGACGGTGAAGTAAGCTTCTCGAGATGGCCGCAGTTTTTCTTCGTAATTGCCAACATCCGCAAAGAACCCCCAGGCCCCGGCCAACTCGATGACACATACCTAAAATGTCAGCGCTTCCGCTAAACTTCAACGAAATTAACAACTTTACTCTCCAAAATGGTTCAATTATTTTTGAATTTTAATAAATTTTTAAACCAGTTTCAAACGCAGTAAACTCGCAGGCATGTTCAAAAAGACAAATTGAGGAGGTTGTAGCGATATAACTTTCAAGAGTCTTTTGACCTTTGCTTCTATTAATTATTAATTAGGAAATATTATTTTTCAAAGCAGTGATTTAATTAAAAACAATTTTATAAATATGAACGCTCTTTATAACGAAGCCGACGTTGAATCGCGGCTTGCAGATTTGCTGCATCGATTGAAAGCAGAATGTTGTGTTGTCAACGCCAGTGCAATTGCGGTTTGCGTTATTTCTAACTCGTCAAACCTGCCGATGTTTGCCGTTTGGACCCTCAAGAAATTCCTGAATAGCTGAAATGTGGCGGTTGCGTAAGTCTATAAAATATGCGTGTTCTCAGTTTTGGGACAATTTGCGAACAATTTTCGGAATTCCAGGATCGCTTGCCGACTTCATCGCTTAGAAACATGCAAACAAAGTATTGAATTCTCCAAATTCTGAATGTCGGTATTCATATCATCCCGGAAACCGTGAGAAAGGCGTTTAATACGCAACACTTCTTTTGATACAAGCCTCAAGTATTCGTTATAATCTACATTTTACAGGTCTGTTGTACTAAGCCACAATGTAACATTAAATACAAGGATGTAAGTCAAAAGAACGTAAGCGTTGTGAGAAAGTGCTAGCAGACCGTTGAACTGAACTGCCTGCACGGTAAATTTAGTCAACATCACAATTTATTAATATGCGGTTTGATTTTACGAAAATAATTATTTAATTTTATCGACAAGCTGAAATAAATTAGGAACGACACATTTGTATAATGGATGTAAAACCCGAATTGATTTATTGCCGAATCAATTGGAGGATTACTCTAAAAATGGAATTATTGTTCACTGGGGTTGCGACTGTTTGCAAATTTGTTACGCGTTGTTTGGTTTGCAGGATGGAGTTGAGAGCTTTAATGAAATTGCAGGAAGGCATTTTTATATTGCAGGATTCATTCATCTCCAAAGTATACAAAGCCCAGTTTTTACCTCACTTTTGGATTTTTCAAATGTCGAAAGTCATACCTACATACTGCACTTTGAATTCCAAAAAGGATTATTCCCGCATTCTATTAAGTATTTTTGCTTCGCTTGTCCATCTAAACCTTGTGTACAAAATTATCTGCATCAGCTAAATACTAGTAGGTTCATGATGATAAATTTGCGCCTTGTCTAATTTAAAGTCTGTGATTTAACGTCATCTTCCGGCCAGTTATCAGCTAAATCGAGAAATGATTTACGAAAGCGGAAGAAACTTGGAAGGCAACCCTTCCGCTCTTTCACCACCTTGCACGTAATATTTTGGAACCGACTACTTCTGATTGAATACTTACTTACACCACCTACACCTACGAATGAGTTCTGGAGAAGCCAATTACGGGCCGTGCAATTCTTATGGTTTCGTGTTCGGCGCTTGACGTTTATGTCTTTCAGGAAGTACCAAATTTGATTTATGCCGCCAAACATAGCGCTCGAACGATATACATACAAGTCCATCAAGCTGGGTGGGTGTTGATTCCTGCAGCTCGTGGGCATTGGGGTGGGTCAGGGTCGCGGCGTCTTTACCTGCGGGTTCAGTGTCCGCCGCCTACGCCGCCGCCGTCACCGTCTTCAATTTTAATTTAATCCATCTCCATTCGTCACATCGTCGATCTGAATAGTGGAAAGTGTCGTTACAATTTGTCACAGTCCGGCTCGGAGATGTCGCAATAATTGCAAGGACGTCGGGACGACGGGGAAGCAGTTTCCTGGACACCCGTCAGCGACGCCTGCAATAACGCTCGGCCCTCCCATGACGCCGACTATTACAAAAGGTTACCCGAGGCGGCGTCCTAGTTCACCTACCCGTTCGGTAAATCATGAATGTCCTGCAAAACTGCAGCTCTAGCCTAATGATCGACCCACGTAGATGGTGTTCGGTTGAAGGGGACCCGGCAATGGTAGACGAAGAGGTCGCTGATCGTGTGCGCGGAATTACAAAGATGGAAAAAACTCCTTCCACCGCCGGTTGAACTAGTTATGGCGGATGCGGCAGCTCTACGTGTTTGCGCAGCCGGCCGCGGCCGCGACCCACACTACCATCAAGAGTCATCAATTATTTACCGATGTGTTCGCTGAATACGAGAAATTCATCAAAATATCTTTATTAGGCTTTTACTTGAAAAGTTAGACTAATTCAGACAAAAACTCCTATAACGTATGATGGGAGAAGTCCGGAAGACGAAAGTATGGTTAAAAATTGGGAACAAATATAATGTACACCAAATTAAACTATACATCCCTTGCACTGTTCACCAGAAAATTTAATGAGCATCAAAAAATCTAAATGAGACCTAAATTATTATACATCAGCATTAGAAAATGAGAAAATCACCACTAAAATAACTATTAGACCAGTGAATAGAAACATGATAACTAAAAAATTTAACAAAAATTCTAACATTTTTTTAAACTTTGCTGTGTAATGTGTAACGAATCGAAACGAAACTATAAAAATTTGCAACTCGATTAAAGGTCGGCATCATTGTGAAAATTGGAAAAACTTAAATTAAGCGATATCTCGACGAGAAAAATTGTAACATCGTTGCAAACTCGATAGAGTTTTTATTACAATATTTAAAATACACAGCGAAATTTGCAGGAACTTATGAATTAGGCATAATAATTAATTATCAATAATAAACATTTTTTCATCTAACTTTTCAGCAAAAATATTAACATGCTTGCAAAATTAGAATCAACTTGCTAAAATCGCCTTACAAGACTTTGTAAATTTGCAACTCTATTCGGTGACGGCATGGTCCATTTTTTATAATTTACAACAAAATCAAGAGTTATTAACATGTACACATTGTTACTTTTGTTGCGAATCGTTTTTACGTAAATAACTCTTGATTTTGTTGTAAATTAAAAAATGGCACTGAATAGTGTTGCAAATTTACAGAGTCTTGTAAGGCGATTTTAGCAAGTTGATTCTAGTTTTGCAAGCATGTTAATATTTTTGCTGGAAAGTTAGATGAAAAAATGTTTATTAATGATAATTAATTATTATGCCTAATTCATAAGTTTCTGCAAATTTTGCTGTGTATTTTGAATATTGTAATAAAAACTCTATCGAGTTTGCAACAATGTTACAATTTTTCTCGTCGAGATATCGCTTAATTTAAATTTTTCCGATTTTCACAATGATACCGACCTTTAGTCGAGTTGCAAAATTTTATAGTTCCGATTCGATTCGTTACACATTACACGACAAAGTTTAAAAAAATGTTAGAACTATTGTTAAATTTTTTACCTACTTACTGGCCTATATGCTGCGTATTGTTTTACCATTGCTTACATTTTAAATTCTATACCTATGTCTATCAATTTTACTAAATGTTCACCAAATTTAGAACGCTCAAGTTACGCGTCCGTGCTGTACTTACATAATAAATATTCGCGCTATCCATTTATATTTAGTGTTTCTCAAAAAAACTATTTGTGCGTCAAATAATTATTTTATTACTCCAAAAATGAAATATGCTCGCGCATCTCTCCTTGCCGCTTACGCTTCCAGACAAGAGGAACGCGAAAAAAGTTTTGTACAATGTCAGTTCAGGGCCCTGTAATTTTTTTTTAAAAGCACGATTAGGAATTACCACTAAAAGAAGTTTTACGTTTTACATAATGCAAGCCAATTACAGCAAAGCATTTATATATTACGGCAATCAATGTCTTTTTTTGTGCAAACCACTTCTATTTTTACTCTTATTTTCCTTGCTCTAGCACATCTACATCTATAATTTTGCATAAAATTATTTACCATTTGCACAACATTTTATTGCTTGTGTATTTTTGATCAACAAATAGTATTTTTAACTGCTAAATAATATAAGACACTGTCGAAAATTAAATATCTGGGTATTATGTTGGAATAAAATTCGGAATAAAATTTGGTGAACATTTAGTATTTATGGTCAACAAAAGTTATTTTGGCGAACAAAATATATAAGAGGCCAGCATTATGTCAATATTTGGTTGTCGCTTTAAGATTATGTATTTTCTTAGTTTTGGTGAGCATTTAGTATTTTTGGGAAATAAAAGTATTTTTTTGTATGAAAATATTGGATAAATTTGGTAAACTGTTAAATACGACCCTTAAAAATTTTGGGGAGGCAGTAATGGAAAATGTTCCGCAACGAGGACGGCATCGACTGCAAGACCTTATTTGACCCGCTGGCTTCTAGAGGCGATAAAGCCAATTTTTCAGCCTCCGAGTAATTCTGGTCTAATAAATCTGGGCCGTGGTGTTGAAACCGGCCAATTGCCTTCGGACCTATTAATGAATATTGGAAAAAGTGCGATTTCGCTCGACCGATAACGCCGGAAACAAAACGAAAAATCGGGAGTCGGCCGTACTTTCCCGCAGTCCGGCCAGGCATTGAGATGAAGCCGACTTATTTATAGGGGCTATTACCATAAATTCTGCCCTAGTAGAAAGTGACCCGTCTCTTTGCGGCGACATTTATAAAAATGAGGCGGCAGACCCCAGCTACCGCCCGAATAGGTTTACACACCTAATTATGTCGTATAAATTTATTGCTGCTTACTGGAAGCCGCAACAGATGTTGCTGGCAAGAACCCGTCGAGATTCGGAGGAAAAGGAGCGTCGTAATTAGTGCTCGGTTTTCGTTTCAATTCCGGGGAAAAAATTAACACTTTAACCTATTTCCGGAACGGCGGCAACAAAGAACTTCCTCATAATTAATCGCCATAATTAGTGCCATGATTGTAAAACTTCACACGACTTATTGCCGCCGTAAAATCTCCGCTTACGAGTTTAGTTTTAAACAAGACATATTATACGGGGGACAGGCTTGATAAAATAAGGGCAAATTCTGGCCGTTTCGCCGCCATCCGGTGGTCAAGTGGTTGACCGGCGAGGGCAGGAGGAGCACGGTTTACGACCCCCGCCTATAACGGGATATGCCTGGGAATTCATATCGGGCTCGACTTATTGTGCGTATCGTATAATTTTACTGGGATGAGGTAAAAACATAAAACGAATCTCTGCCGCAGACGAGGGTTTGTGGACAACCGCCGTAAAACTTTCACGTTTTATTGGTCCATATAAATAAATATTCGAGATGCTCTATTGCGCTTGCGAATCGTCCCCGGCTTTATACCTGCAGTTTTACGGATGCGGCTACCGAAAACGGTGAAAATCGCCGAAACAGACAAAGCGTAATTCGAGAATACGACGCGTCAAGCCACAAAGTGCTTCCTTTTTGGCACCCTCCAAGCCATAATACGTCAGATTTAAACAATTTCAATGTGAAGTCATCTGGAGGAAAGCCCGCCACGCTTTAGCATCACAGCTTTTTTACTAACTTTTTAATATGCCAATATGTAAATATTTAGAGAAAATAAAATTTATTCAAAGAAAAATCTGAAAAGCGCCAATATGCACTATTCTTTGCAGTACATATTTGTTAAAAAATGTTTTATTAAGTGTAGAAGACTACTCTTACATTTTACAGACTGTGTAGGTGAGTACCAGAATAAGGCTTAAAATCAAAATTAAAATTTCAATATTTTTGAAAAAAAAATTCCGTTTTAATCCATAGAAGTTCCAAAGATTTCCAGAATTAATATTGTTGCTGCAAAAAAAGAAAACTGACGTTTTATTATGTAACCGGCTCTTCTGAGTTCAAATCTGGACTCAATTAAGACCTAGATGTGATGGATTTCTTGTAAATTTTCAAAAACTACAAAATACCGCAATTTAGAATGGTGCACGATTGAAAACCCTAAGGCTTATAATAAATAAGTTGAATTTGCAATTTTAGCCGGTTTTGACAAAAATTTTGAACCAAAACATTAATGGATATATCAATTTTTTAAAAAATTTGACTTGCACATAGAAACTACCGCCAGATTTGTGTAAGCGGTTCGAAGTCTACCAGAATAAGTTATAAAATTAATGTCAAAAATTTCAATATTTTCGACTTTTTTTTTCTGCTCCAATCCATAGAATTCTTTTTTTAAATTGACATCGTTGCACCGTAAATTGGCATTTTCTTATGTAATCGACGTTCCTGAATTCAAATATGTAATCAATTTGACCTTAGAATCAATAGATTTCTAGTAAAATTTAAAAAACTACAAAATTACGATTTTTTTCAATTTTCAGTAACTTTTGAACGGAGACACTTATATCTGTAGATGCTGTAGATGCTGTAGACGCTGTAACAATGACAAGCATTCTAATAATAAAAAAGTTGAAATTTTTGATTTTGGCTAATTTTGTCTAAAATTTTTAATCAAAACTAATGGTCATATCTTAAAAAGTACGACTCGCACATGAAAAGTATAATTCTCGAGTTGTTCTGCGGTATAGAGGTCCCCAACTATCTTCTTTTTCCGTTGGATTTTTCAGGTTAGTTGGTGGTGGTGGCGGAACCCGCAAATTTACTTGATGCTCCACGGCGAATGCCGAATGGTTCAAGGTCATTAACCCCAATTTTGGTAATAATAATTACCGTTTGGGTAATTGTGCCAAGGTAGGTTTGACTTTGCCTTAGTTGTTAAATTTACGTTTTTTAAAACTGTAATAATTAAAAAAAAGTTTTATTTAAATTTTCGAATTTACCGTAACTCGTGAGTAAAGGACGAAGTCGGTCAAGGATTCCCGAGAAAATTCGTGGAAGACGCCTTTTGCCCGCACCGGCATTTTTATAGCTGCAGTAGTCCCATTGAGATATATTAAAGTGACAGGAACATAATCAAAGACACCCAGACAGTAGTCGGACCTCGATTGTCGGGGCCGCAGAATTGCTCCCCCAATAAAATCCGGCCGCGATTTCTCCTACCTATTCAGGGAAGGCAAACCGAGTTCTTTAGATACCGTCATCTTTTGCGTGAGCGCCACTTGAGTTTGCAGCTGACCAAACTAGAAATACGAGTTCGCTTTTACAGCTACTGTCATTACCGCGTTTATGACAGACAGCAAGGATAAAGGAGGATGCGACAATTAGGCCCGGGTTCTCGGTAAACACTTGTAAACTGAAGTTGTGGCCATTTGGGGTCTCACGAATCCAAGGCTGTCCCATTTCACGTTCGCGCAAAACGGTCCCACATGGGCGTCACGAAGCTCGGGACTACAGCCGGAAATTTAATTTGTAATTGGCGGTTTTATTGGCGGCGGCGCCGGCGAGATTTATTATTTCAGCTTTGTGTGTGTTTACGTTCCGGCGTTATTGCACTGCCCGAATGTACGGGAAAGTACAAAAAATAGATGTATATCAAAGAGGGTTTTATTGAGCCGTCACCACTGGTTTTTTATTTATCGGTAAAATGGGGAAATTATAGGCGAATCGAGTACGGTAATGGTACGTTTGATGATTTAATAAACTAGCAATTGTGGGAAGTTTGTTAGGGCATTAGCAGAATTCGCTTTGATAGCTTTATTGCCTTATAAATAAGCCGGCATGCCTGCTAAAATTCGTTTGAAATTCTTTTGGTAAATAAAGTTTCGAATGCAGCTTCTTTATCATTCTGTTTCAATGATACTCACTAGTTCCCGGATTTATTCCATGTGTTCGTTCCTCTTTATGAAAAACGCGTAGGGCGTAGCACAGCTACATCAAAGGAGAATCAGATGTAATCGCTGAAAATAAATTACAGCACGCAACAGAGCACGGTACAAATCTGTTTCGCCTGTGCTCCACGTACGCCTCTGGTCTGATTTATGACGGGCTCATGACGGGAGATTACTGGGTCAGCTCCTCTCCTCAACAGGGCCGGATTGCAACTAGAGCAAGTCGCGACGGGGGTCGTCCACCCCAACCCTCAGGCGTAACCTGCATTGCATTAAACGCCTGATTTCGATAAATCATACACTTATTTCATATCTTCACCGGCAATGGATGGCAGGTAGCACCGAAGAGCCGTGCCAAGAGTGGAGTTGCTGTATAAATCAGGGGTTGTCTTTGGCGTTTTTATTAAATTTTAGTTGAATGGTAGGCAGATTCGAGATTTATGACAGTTTTCAAGTAATAAAAACAAAACTTTCGGTAGCTCGTCTAGTTCGGTCGGACGAATCGTAAAAAGAAAAAAAATTCAGAATCGGTAGCAGTTTATGGGATTTACCTGTTGAAATTGCCCGCATTTACGCAGGGGAGTTAGGGCAATAAAATCCCACTTTCTGCTTTATTGGTTTATTACTTAATTTGGACGGTAGCCCTCACCCAGTTTCTCCACAAAATAGACGCGTAATTTATGGCTTTATTGCCAACGTTCAGGCTTCTTACTCCATTTTCTCTAATTGGGACGTAGCAGGTCATAAATTTAACAAAGATTGTGTCTTCGTTCCCATAGAAAAAAATTTTAAAACTTTTATCTTTTTATATCATTTTTAAGCAGGCCTACAACCAAAATCATGGCAATTCAGTAAACTAGAATGTTAAAAAAATTTGCTTCAATTTTTTGTGCATAAAGCTGTGATAGAACTGATCCAACCTTGTCCATACAACAGAGTAAATTAGGTATAGCACTCAAAAAATACTAAACAACAAATTCTTTCTGCTAAGCAATGATATTAAACAATAAAGAAAAATGCCTATTTAATCATTTATTCAGCTCTATGCCGCATAGGGATAGGGCTGATTGTTGGCCAAGAAAGTCTTCAACGTTAGGTACGGTCGACAGCAGAGATAATGTTTACCTCAAACTTTTGAAATTTCTTCTAGGTACAGATGATGTACTAGGTAAACGAAGCTCAATGGATCTGTTTTATTATTTCGTATGCTTGGCATAATTATGAATTTTAATGTCTGTGTTTGTTTTATGTGAAAAATAAACGAGTGTAACTTTTAACAGGTGAACATTATTTCTGCTGTCGGCTGTACACTCAATTTGGTTTGGGCCAATTTTTCATACAATTCAGAAACAAAGATGATGATTTCGAAACGGTAAGTAACGAGAGCTGGAGATAATAGGAATGTTTGATATTTATCAGCCCGTCAAGGCTTTTCACATTAGTCGTCATTACTGTTTATAAGCAACGTGTGCAAATAAAACTAAGCAGGACAATTTGTTTCTTTATTCATTTTCAATTTTGTACGTTTCAAACCGCACCGAGCCTGGCTCTTTATTTTTGGCCCGTCAGGTTAATTCAATTTTTAGTTTTGCACTCTCATTGGATGTTACGTGAGCCAGAGCTTATGAATTTTCTATGAGCAAAGTTGAAGGAATAGCTCCGGTTCCCTACTTGGTTTCAAGTCATTACGATACAAAATTTATAAACACAAAACTTTGGCAGATGCCCTGAACACACGATTGTTACCTCTAGCTACAAACATCGAACTACATGTACACAACCGCAAGGGAGTCAGTTCCGGAATAAATTGAACGACGTTTCTATTACTCTCGATAGTTTGAGCACTTCAGGTCATTCCTGCTGAGCTCCATAATCACCCGGTGGATTAGACCAACAACTAGAACTAGATAGACCCCTGGGTATTTTTCTATAATTTACCCTGTTTCACACTAAATTATTAAAACATGTTTGTGAAGAACTCATGTTATTTTAAACGGTCTTGTCTCCTCCGACCTCTCAGCAATACAGTCACATACAAATACATGTCGCCTTTGGAATATACTCGTATTTCAAAAATACACAGACGTGTTCAAAAATTGAATCAAATTTAAATTTGATTACTTTTCTTTAGAGGAAATGGAAGACACGTATATGTACGAAACTTGCACTCTTGTGAACAAACTAAGATTTTTCTTTTTGATACACATACTCTAAAATAGAATGATTTTAAGCCACCGAGGCTTACTATGTTTATAATTTTTTTTACTATTTAAAAAACAAACTAACGTTTTACTTTTTATCACATATGTATATATGGTATGCTTATTTTTGCTATTATTTTGCATTTAACGATTACCTACGCCACGGCGTCTAAAATTTTTTTTTTTAAACTTTCGTTTATTCGTCACTTATACTCATAACGGAAGCGGATGTAGCATGAGTATTATATTGGCGGTGCTTATAAACACCGTATTTATGTGGTAACCGGTTGTAAAATCGTTTCGGCAAGCAATAAATTTCCATAACATAGCATGATTTAGCAAAATTAAAAGAGTAATGTGACATGTAGTAGGTCGAATTTTATCGATCTTTAAGTGGTTTAAGTCGATTTAGCGCTTGACGGTTTATACTACAAGGTGCGTGTTTAAAATGCCTTATTTGTAATAAATAAATCTGGGACTGCTGAATATCTCCCACTAAAGTTTTTAGCAATTTTATGTCTCCTGTTAGCTGGCAACAATGCCCCCCGTATAAAATGCGTGATTAACGCCCTCCTAATTTGTGCCTTGGCAAGACGTGTCATAAATCTATCGCTTTCGCCGCCTGCTGCCGGATTAGACTTGCAGATGACTGAAATTTCGTTTAATGGCCGAAGTAATACGATTGTTACAAGCGACGTTTCTTTATCTTCCAGTTTTTTTGCGCGACGCCGGAAGCGGAAGCTCGAATCCAACCCGAAACATTCCTGAAATAGCGACGGCGTTTTTTATTGGAATTCTTCCATTTAAGAGTTTAGCTAAATGCCGTCTTCGTTTCGCAATCAAACACAGTGAAACTTTGTCCCGATGGTGTCGCGGAACAGAATCGATGTCGAGCTTTTA
Organism: Schizotus pectinicornis; assembly: GCA_951805265.1. Lineage (NCBI taxonomy): Eukaryota > Metazoa > Arthropoda > Insecta > Coleoptera > Pyrochroidae > Schizotus > Schizotus pectinicornis. The sequence goes on from OX638202.1 coordinate 21,537,319, forward strand.
TAAAAATATCACACAAGAGGGGATTGACTTTGAAGCGACGTGTACCCCGTTTCGTCTGTTATGCGAACTCGCATTATTATAATATGGGGGTCATACGGGGGGTCGTTACGATGGGGGTGCCATCGATTCCACCGCAGGGCGGCTCGTTATCGGCCGACTGGGCCCGTATGACAGGCACGTATCCGGCCCTAATGCCGCTCTCTCCACTCGCCTCATGTAACAAACTGCCTCTGAATGCTGCTCATAATCTGTTTTCGCCGGTTCCTCGCCGATCCTATCGCCGCCTCCGACAGCATTTTTCACGGGACCGGTGCTCTCGACCCCCCGCAATCGATCAGGAACACCACCGAAGCTTACGCAGCAGGACCGGACCGCCCCACTGCCAACGTTCGGCCTCAACCAGAATCTAGCGAAAATAGCAACAACAAAATCTGCAAAACTATTTTCGATAGAAATGAAATAAACTTCCAGGTTTTATCTGATGATGTGTTAAAACTGCCTTCATCTTCATGCTAATATCTTACGGCAAAAAGTCTTTATGGGTTACGTCAAACAGAAATGAAACGTGAGAGATATCTAAAATTTATTAGCCTACCAAGGAGAGAACGCGAAATCAGCTCTCTACTAACACAATTTCTCGATTTGAGGCAAACACCGTTTTGAAGTTGCCGGCGTTTTATTTCGGCATTAAAATTCAGTATAGCTGCTTTTGATTTAGCTTGAAAAGGGAAGCGGTATATTCAGAGCACTTTCAAATCCATCCTCCACTTTATAACCCAAAGGCTGTGAAAATAAATGAATCAATAAACCGACATAATCTCAATAAAGCTCACCCCATAAATCACCCACAGCCGCAATAATAAAATATAAAATGTACACAATATAAACAGAATACGGCTGATAAATGAATTTTTTCCATCAGCGTCCTTATACGCGCTGTTCTATTAATATGCCCCCTTAGGAGTTTCGGTAAAAGATTTTTACGTGTCGAGTCTGCCGTCTTTCCGAAATAACTTTGAATCCTCCAATTTGTCGAAGACGTAAATTATGGTCTATTTATTCAAGAACCCAATGTCAATCTCCGCTAACGGGTAAATTCCTCGGAGGAGAAAAACTTATTTTTGAACGTCGTAATTTCCGACGTGTACCGTAAGACTTATTTATAAATAGGTATCATGACGCGTATTGTTTCCTGCAGCAAATGGGCGGCATGACCGAACGTGGTCATAAAGGTGTGTCCTGGTATATATACCTGCGGCGAAAAAACGAGCCGGCAGGAAGTCCAATTCCGCAATCAAGGATTTTTATGTAAAATATTTAGTTGTAAAAAGCTAAAAGGCCGCTTTAGAAAAATTTTATTTCCTACTGTAAGACGTTCAACAAATAAGTACCTGACTCTCATCATATAGTTACGATCTTACATCAGTGCTTCTTTTTATTTAATAGCGCAGATTATCCAGAACAAGTATGTTAGATGTCGCATGTCATGTAAGCGCTTAAATTTCTTAATTCCTGCAAGATAATGTGGTGTCCGACCAATTATAGGCACCGTATTTACAGTTATTACGGGGAGAAGTGGGGCTGCGATATGATCAGTTCTGGAGAATAATAACCGGGCGAGTGAAGAAGGCGCTTCCTCAAGAGGCGTCGGAAGAGCCATCCCCAACCCCTATTCCAATCCGGATTCACGATGACGATAGAGCTCTTCCGATGCCTCTAATTGACTCTAATGGATATTTATTCATGATTTCCGTACTCCAAGGGCCCCCGACCTTGACCCAATCACGCAATCTCTCGCCCATTGGAAGAGGAAACTAGCCTGAAATTGATTTTTTAATATTTTATGATCCTATCGATTCGTGATTATTCTTTTGTTTGTTACCAACGTGACGGTCCGATTTTTTTATGAAAACACCATTACTTATTGAGCAAGTAACGGGACTTCTCTAACAATTTTCCTTTCGGTATATTTAATTTAAATGGTTGGATTCTAGCGTACAGTGTTAATTAGTTATTAGTTGTTACCTGGGAAGCCATTAACAGGTCGTGTGAGGAGACTCGTTCTCAATAGGCTCAAATCTAAAATGAAATCTTTCTACGAGTGCAAGCACATGGCGAAAAACTAAATGACCCTCTCACACTTGTACTACGTCCGACCAGCAAATTAATGTTATCTGGCAGCAAAGCTGAAGCGTCCAACCGTTGAAGTACTTTGCACACTTACTAACCAGGAAGTGATAGCGTTGGCGGACCGTTTCTGCAATTATTATGGAAACCAGCCTTCATAATTATCTTTGTGGCGTTATTTAAATGGTTAGTGCCACGCCACAGTATGACCTGGGCGTTAAAGTTGGACATTTCACTGACTCTAGTATTGAAGCAATAAAATTTGTGGTATTTGCCCCAGATTCCCTTTTTACGGTTAATAAAGTTTTTACTGTCGAGTGTTACTTAATTAATTGTTTCCAGAGAAAAGCCACTTCGCTAAAAGGATTCTGATGCAAAAACAGCAGTTAACTCAACCTGGCCGCCATAAAAACTGCCTTTGTGACGCAAGCTTACCTTACGTTACGAGAGCGGTCACTACGCCGGGCTAGAACCTCATACCGCTAATTATATTGTACATCAAGCGATTGATGGATCATTACTAAGGTTGTAACTTTAACGATCCCTTAATTGATCCGCAATGCCCGTGTGTGCCATTGTCATCACGTTACACCTTTCTCGAGTTCAGTACTGACTGGCTAAAGTTCGGACGAACATTGAAGAGTTCGTTCAGGCCATCACTCCTATTGTTGTTTTTGTTGGCCAAGTTCGACTTAATTTGGGATTGTTATGGAACATTGGAGAGCACGACTTCCATAACGCCAAGTTCGTCCGTTGGCGAAAACAATAATTTGCATGTCAGTTACATGTCCGCCTTTATCTCATCGTTCTGTAGCGAGGGCCTACGACCTTTGCCTCGTTGCGAGGCTGCGCCACCACATTCTAGCGTCTCGCACCTGAATTTGGGTCGCAATATGCAAGAAAATGACGCAAAAATTACCAATTAATTATTTTTACGATTGGTCGTTTAGTCTTTGCATGCGATGAAGTGGAGGTTAAGACGACGATATTAAGATGTCAGATAGAGGCGACAAGTGCCAACATTTTCTGGCAATAAATTGTTTTCGAATCCGAAACATTGTTTATAAGTGTTGCAGGATGTTTATTTAATCAGTAATCAATAATTCTTCTAGCTGTGTCTTGCTCCCTATCTTTAAATAAAAAAAAGTAGGTTGAAGAAAAGACAATTGAGTTGCTATAAAAATGTACAAAGAGGCACACTGTTTGGAAACCCATCGATCCAACGCATAAATCTGAAAATACAAGACATTTTCGTGATTGTAGGATTCAATGTTTCGGAAGCTAAACGTAAAATAAAAAAGTTAAGGCGACAGTTTTATAGAGAGCGCATGAAATACTATATACTTTTTCTGTATAGACGCTATTCGTATACTTTCTATAAGTTGCGATACGTTTTACGAACCTGAAAATTCAATTAAGAATGTTTCCTATGAGTGGGGAGTAAGGTCTTGTTTGCACGACAGCAACATAACTTTAGAGTCTTTAGTTCAATTAATGTCGACATAAAACTTGTCGCTTCTGTGTGGACGTGTCTTTAAAAGGCTTTGGAGGCGTGAGGCTCGCAGGATGCGGCTTATATCTTGAGAGACGTTATCTATATAAAATAACAAATAAATGTTGAAATTTTAAAAATAAAATATTTAATTAGTTCTAATCGATACTGAAACAGTTGCAAGAAAAATTTCTATCGAGTTTTGTTTCCTGGTCCATTGGTCACTAAGACGCAAGACGCTGTCCATTTCTTGGGAGATGCGCCCCTTTTGTTTGTGGACGTGTGAACCGTTTTTCTGATAAAGGTCTGGGTTGCCAGTTTCTGCGAACTAGCTAATTCGTCCTTCGGCTGTCGCGGCGCTGCCAAAGTCCTCCAACCTCTTCCTGCGGCAAATTGTCAATGATAGATTGATAAGCTGCGACACTTGGTCACAAACCGAACGCGAAATTACTCCAGTGGAAACAGAGCGAGACAGGCGAGCGTTCTGGACCCGACGACAACACGCTGGCTGGTGGACATTTAGTCCGGGATGTTGTTTGGCGGGTCGTTACCTCCGGTCATTAGAAAGTGTTGCAAGGACTACCGGACGTGGCGGCATCATTTGTCACCGAAGACCTGCCCCTCCACTTTGACTCGGTGACGGTGTAATAAATATCCGCCAGATTAATACCATCCATTTCCTGGAGTTATACAGAAGGAGGTGGCGGAGGGTCCTCTCTGATTTCCACACAGATGAAAGGTGCGAGACGGATGCGTGCGAAGCGCGTCGCGCTACGCTGAGCGCCACCGAACCACAGTTAATCTTCATCTTGATCAGAACAGAAGCGAGGGGACGGTTTGATGTCGTTTGGGTGGGCGACATTCCGACATTCACCCTGAAACCAATAAAATTCGACAAATTACTAAACCTGAAAGCTAATTGAAAAGGATGGCGAGTGCGTTTTCGAAATTTTTAAGATGAAACGCAAAAATATTTTCGAGAATATTTTATCTAATGAAAAAAGTCGGCAGATAAAACCCTTACAACTAGAAAATGGATATTGATTAAAAAATAAGTTCAACTCTTTAATTTAATTAACTACTTTTTCTAATTTCTAAAAATTTAGTATTGGACGTATTTCAGCTTTTCGTTTAGAATACCAAAAATTCTGAACAGTGGGCGGAGAGGAATGTAGTAAAACTAAAGCTTGCTTCGAAGCAGTTTTATGAAAAAATAGGTTGCAAATATTCATATAATGCAAATTTTGCGCGTGTTAAACAATCATTAGCAAATATTTGCATTAATGAACTAGTATTGGTCATTGAATTTTTGACTTGTACCTACCTACTGAATGATTCAGCTACATGAGAAGTCGATTTTGGACAAAAATATTTACTTAATTGATTTGTAACCAATAATATTTCAAAAATCTCCCGATATTATAAACATCGCGTCACAACCTGCTTGAATAGTTTAATTGTTGATATAAATTTTGTCTAAAACCATAAATGAAGTTTCAATTTGCATAAAATTTGTTAAAATTTTAATATTCTGTCACGCAGAATTATATAGTCATTAACAGGAGGTCACGAAATTCTTCAATGCCTCAATTTACGTAATCTCTTTTAGCTGCTTATAGGAGAATTTTGATTTACGAAAATCGATCTAATAATAGTGCAACTAAAAATTTTTGCTGCTCCTGACGTGTTTCGATTTTGATGGAAATTAATTGATTTCATGGATGGAAATGGCAACGTCATGCAACTTACAGGTATGCGAACCGGTCACATCGATAATTAATGTTCAACATTAAAATTACCGGTAATTCAGTGTAATTGGAATCGGTGTTTATTCAGGATTTTGGACATAGATATCGGATGTCCAAGCACGAGTTACTTTGTATTCAAAATCGCAACGTGTAGATACAGATTGGTCTCTTTAACGGCTCACTGAAAAGTTCGAACGCCGATAAAAAAAACAAAAACCAGTAATTGGAAAACGATTTCGTGTTTGAAATCAAAGTCAAATTATGGTAAGTTTACGATTACCAAGAAATTTTCATTGTTGGGATGGGTTCGGAGCGCGCCCATCTTCGGTCATGGAACCGCTATTAGCTGTCCATGTGTTGGTCAGTGTCAAGGTTAACACGAGTCAAATTTTAATAATTGCTTAAAATTAAGTCAAGTGTTTTAGCGGCGTATCGAGTGGATTGAGCCAACCCGCCCATAACTTTTCATTGGAACAAGCAGCACCGAAAGCTTCTTAATTCAATCATCTCGACGCCAAGTCAGTCTCCCGGAGAACACGATAGGAAAAAAACGAAATTTATATCTCAAACAAAACACTTACATTCTTTTTATAAATGATTACAATATAACTAGTTTGTAACTTGAAACATAACCATCATGGATCGAGTTGTGGTCGTTCAGATACCAGTCCATAACTCATAAACCAAGCCGGGCATAGATTAACTTCTTTTTCCGACGATCCCGCTCAGAAATTCATATCACGTGTCAATTTGTGTGTTGGCTGCTTTCAGCAACTGGAGCGGCGGGGCCAATAACTGAAAGATTCCCCTCGCAAATGTCGGCGCAACAAACGGCCGTTTGTTTCACTAACGAGTGCGACACAAGAAGATCGGATGTCGAAGGGAATTTGTCATTTGAAGCGGCCAACGCCTTTTTCACAGTCTGGCCGCCTTTCGAACGACAAGCGGAAAGCTCCCGAAAATTCCGGGGAGACAACATAAAAACGGGTATTGCCGATCACAAATCCAACCGCAACTCGCACCTCCGGCTTTTTGGTAGTTACGAGAACACTCAGGTGCGTTGTGAATCCTGGTGGAGTTAAAGGAATCTGGCAACAATCTCTTTGGTCGCCGAGGGATAACCATGCAGCGATTCAATCCGCGACTGTTTTCGTGACGTCACGAAGGGGAGCTTAGTTCCAATTTTTGCCGTAAAATTACCGCAACTGATAGAAACGGCCTGAAATGAAGAAAGATTTCAGCGTCAATTTTGGAACGGAAATAGACGTTGTCTGTCAATAGAGAATTATTATTTGGAATTCTTGGGAGTCTTGTCTACAAAATTGCTGAATCCCGTGAAGCGGATAACGCGATTCCTGAAGCTGAAGCGCTGCTGGGGGTGTCATTTGTTTGCGAACAAACGACATTGCCCTCTAATTAATTGTTAATTTCATTAATTACTCGTTCAGGTCGCCATAATATCCATCGATGTTAATTAAATTTAATAATAATTAATTGAGTGGCGACTGGAATAATTTATAGTAATATGGATATTCGTTCGCGGAAATTTATTAGCGGCTATGAAACACTCGTAAAATTTTTATTTGGAAAAAAAATCGTTTACATCGCCCTATTCGTCGGTCAAATTTTTACTGCCGGAAAGGTTTGGGCACAGGTAATTATTTATACGAGAAATTTTGACATGTTTAATGTGAAATTTTATTACGCGGGGTATTTTATTTCGGACCATTAATACTTTGAATACACATCCGCGGGTTTTTGCCAAATTTTAAATATTGTTATTGGGTACTTAAAAACCGCTTTATAAATCATATCGGTTATAGGTTCCTTCGCCAAATTAATACCTATTGGACTGGCTGTTGATGACAGTGCCAGATGAAACATCTGAATTTTAAAAGCGAATTAAAATCTTCACTTGTGCCGCTTCCATTTAAAGCACTTGCTACGCCCATAAAGTTGGATTAATGTCGAAAGTTTTGTAAAAGAAGCCATTGTTACATTAATGACGGAATAGGTCAAAATCTAAGATGTAAGTAACGACATTCGTGAGGCATGTAATTTTTAAAATTAGAACAACATATTTCCAACTGAGCGTAGTACATTTACAAAATGTAATTTAATCTAAAACACATTCGTTTCCAGCAGACTGCTACTGGCTGTCTAATTGGAAACAAACACATAGCAAGGGGTCTGTCACAAAAACCAGCGTCCCCGGTCCCTGTTCTCACATATTTTTTGGGGATAAATCACGTCTTTTTTTTTCGATCCCACATGTTCGAAACCACAAAATCCCCAAATTTCACCCGTCTGTCTGCATATCTTCTAATTATTTCGCTCGCTCCTGTCATAGGGGAGCTGATATGGTCGTCTTCATTGACGTTCGGCTGCTGTTAGGGCCGTGATCATTAGTTGCTAATCTGTCGTCGCCCCAATGCTTTCTGGAGCATGGTCCAAAAATGTGGGTCAAAACAACCAACAATAGAAAGAGACGTCATAAAACTGCCACAATCGTAACATCCACTTTCTAATCCATTCATTTCTGTCATTATGACCCGCACGCATTAACTTCAGGCGTGAAACTAACGATTCCGGATTGCACGTCAGTCTTTTGTGCTGAACTGTTTGTAGGATGGACAACTCTATAACGGTTGTCAGGAAAATTAACAGGTAAAATTCCCCAATTTTTTGGCAGGGTTTTGTAAAATCTTTGGAGAAAGTGAGGCGTTGAGGCATTTTACAACGAACCCGAAGTAGTACGTACTCGTTATCGCTCACCACAATCGAAACATGCAAAACCGGAATCAGATTTGGTTGACTGTTATTAAATTTTGGCGAGTCGGTTGTTTACTACGGTGCGGAGCAATTTTTATGACGCATAAATCAGACGTACGAGGGGACGAAGTTGCAGGTTATAATTTGGGTGTTTTACAGGTATCTGGTATCGATTCTACAGCGAAAGTGATCCCCACTAGAGGTAGGCTAAATATAGGAGAAAATTTATGGTCGGTAGAGGCAACCATTTATTTATCTTTATGAACACCAAAAGCTTTAGTTTGATTCTAATTTTTAACTTGTAGAATAGTTGTTGCTTTTTTTGTGCAATTTCGAATTTTCTGAAATCCACCAGCGTGCCACTACTTCTTGGGACCGGAAATTTTCCTGGTCGCAATAGAGGTTAGTAATGCGGAATTGTTTGTGCTCTGTAAAATGTGAAACTCGCATAACCAAGCAAACGTATTATTATTAAAAATGGGATTGTCTGTTGGATTGGGCCGAGTCAGACACCTGTGGGCTAGGCTACATTTATACACTTATACAGTTCAGCGCTTCAAATTGCAGCCTTTGGGCGGTCGACGAAACAAAAACCATTGTCGGGGCCCCATAAACCGCTCCCAAACTTAATTGCGCCTTATCGCGAGCGTAATTAGTAAAATCTAATTAGATAATTGCCTAAAAATGAGACAAAATCACATCCACAGTTACTTCACGGCATCTAATTAAATTAATTATTGTCGAGATAGCCGCGGACGATGGCGTGTTTTGAACCTGACCAGCAAGACAGTTTCACCTCGATCTGGCAAAAGGAAGACCAAGAAATCAGATGAGCAATCAGTGTCATTCACCAAGAAGTGGTATCACCCCGGGGTTTTGTCGTAGACGACGTCGACCGGTTCTTCTTATTAGAGCTGTTCTGAAAACTAGTAGTATCGTATTCGATTTGAATGTTTCTTGTAATTATATAAATAAAGAAACCGTGGTATCTCTCTTAATTGGCGGTCGGATGTTGCGGGTCGGCATGCAACAAGAAGCAACTATCTAGCAGGAAATATTTCGACGAATTATAAAACTGAATAAATTAAGTGTACCGTGCGTTACTTCAGGAATTTCAGTTGCTCTCCAGCTTCCAGGAATTTCAATAAAAGGTGTCGTCCGACATAGGTTTTGTCTTTCAAACGTTTTAATATCCTCGAGTTTTGACAGTTTTTGTCCAGATATGGCGCTGGTGGGTAATAAAAAATTTGTCGTTTTATTATAATTAAAAATTTATATCGCACTGGATCACGTAAAGTTATTGCGGGATTGGACGGGCCTCAGTAAAAGCTACTGTAATTTATGTGGATGCTTTGACAGCGTACATTTAATATTTTAAAAACTGAGGCCCAGCTGATAAAGGTTAACAATGTCGGTATTAAAAAATTTTTGAATAAATGTCACAACACCTGAAATCTGGAATTGATTTGTCGCTGTCAGGATGCCCAACTCGAAAACGCCGTGACGTTGGCTAATAGGACGGTTTCGGTTTATTACCGGATGACTTTATTTATTGGCGCTGCAAAATTTTAATGGCTCATTACGAGCTGTGAACGTCTCCGAAAATAAATAACTAGAAGTGATTTGTCAGCAAGTACGGCCAAATTATAAATAATTTATAATACTCTTTCTCAGACGCCAAGGTTCAGCTTACTTTGTAGCCCCCGCTTTACGCCCGGTGTCATGGGGTCGCGCTTCATACTGAAGACAAAAATCATGCATTCCTGCACATTAACTTTCTAGCAGAAGTCCAAAATTTCAGAATCTCAACCAATTTCTGAAAATACCAAGTAACTGTAAAATATATCAATTTAGCCTTCCTTCAAAAAGTAATAAAAATGTAGATTCTGCTAACTTTTGTATCTACATAGTTTTAAAATAAAGCCCCTGTAATTTGCATACCTATTTCTTATCTAGGCCAAAGTGTTACTATAATCTTCTCTAACATTTTTGAAAAACTTTTTAAACTAGCTTTTCATTTGAGTTAGATTCCACTATAAATTTTCTGTCATGAGCAGAGACTCACGGCGAATGTAACCAACAGCTACTGTACAGAACTCAAATAGTTCTTGCCGCAAATAAAAACTTAAGCTGCCTATCAACCAGCAGGAATTACCTATATTAAATCGGCCACACACCTAGACAACTTGAATTCTTGTAACGAAGTTGGGTTGTTGCAAAACCTTAAATACTGCTTCTATCAACCGCGTAATTACCGTCAAACCTCAGAGAGGAAGCCTTACCTCCCGATGCCATATTATGTCTCCGCATGTTTCGATCCTTATCAATTTATTACTCCTGGTGAAGATGGTGGAGATGCAGCCTCTTCTTGCTTGACTGCAACAAGGTTTTGCGCTTTTATGGGGTCGTTGAGTGGGCCCCCCGAAGAATGGTCGTTGAACAACACGCGGATTCAGCCTGTCCGTAATTTATAGTGTACTTTAGTTCTATTGGGGAGTTAAAACTTGTATAATTGGCTGCACTGGTTCGGAAACAGATTGCCTCGACTAACGGGGAAATTCGCCACAAACCCTTTGTTTCATTTAAAAGGGTTATTTTACATCGGGGAGCAAAGATACTGACTTGTGCCTTTAATCCCGACGAGAATAATGGTCCTTTCTCGGCCGTCCCTTCTCCTAAACAAATGTCCACCGGTTCAGCCACCCTCCAATTAATAATGTTAGCCGATGACTAAGTTTTTTCTTTTGTCGTAAGACGTCTCTTTTATCAGATTTACGAGTTGCAGCAGCGTCGTTAATTAGTTGTTTTTTTGTTTTATACTTAGTACATGAAAGACGTTTAGACAAAACTCGCATGTAATCTTCTCATAATTTAATTCGTCGTCCTGTACCCGTCTTATTATCAATTATTTATGGCTTTATTTTGTTTGGAAATTTATCAATTCCAAACGTGACACCGGTGGCTTTCCAGTAATTTATGAATATTTGAATACTTTCAATTATAATCCAATCGGATTTATTGGCCCTGCATGATTACAATATCGTAACGGTACAGAACACATTAGTAATTTTTAATAAATAATTAATTGGGGGCGCTCGGGCTCTGTAAACATCACTGTAACGACGACTAAGTTAAAAGTTCAAGCTCATAAATAACTCCGAATTATTTCTCTTGTCCAACCCTTATCTGTCCGTGGCTCTTTGTTTCCACCTAAATGATGGATCGTTCGGAATAATTAAATTAAAGCATTTTTGTAAAGAGATACGGTTTAAGAGCGAATCACTGCTAACAACCTCTAGCCAGAGATTAATGCAATCGCCGTGGACGCTTTTACTGAAAACAATGCCGTTGTAATTAACGCAACTGTAACTTGAGAGAAAAAATGACAAAAGTTCTTGTCCCGCTATATTTACATCGCGCTTTTTGTGTTTGCTGCACAAATAAAACGAAGAAAACGGAATAATTAACAACTACATCACGGCTGTTTGATTAGTAAAAGCCAACTAAATGTTTGCATTACTACTGTCTTTTTAATGTAAAAGAATTTAATATGTATAGCAATATTTAAGGAAAAATCATAAAGTAAGTTAACTTTTTTTTCTGCAGAATTCAGTTCGTTAAGGCTTCCTTAAAATAAATACATAATGCAAATGTTTAATTAGTTTGGAAAGATATGTTCTTGATTGTTATACATATGCCATTTTTATTGAAGTATTGTGCACTAAATATAAGTGGTGCAATCAACAAGTTTCTCCTATTTGATTTTTTGAAAAATGTTTACACAAGACATAAAAAATACATTACGTGTTTCATGCATCCAACAAATAATTATTGCTTGAGTATTCGGTCTCGTCTCTAAGTTATGCGCCCTCCAAACTCCAAAGCCCTTATTATCGAACGCTCGACCTCGGATTAGGCCGTGAAAGTGGAAATGCGGTGTGAACGTTCAATTGAAGCGGATCTGATTGGCAATTATAATAAGCATTTAATTTCTCCATTAAAACAACATGAATCAATACCTGACAAATTTGGAATAATTAAAGCGTGCCGATTTAGTTATGAACTTGGTTAACTTTAAAGTGGCATTAAATTGTTGGCTTATTGACTGTTGAGAGGCGAGGTAAAGCGGCGTTTCAATTCCACAGCATATTTTTTAATGGACCGTTCCGAGCGACACCTTTCAAACCGCCGCAAACCTCGTTAAAAATGCATGCCCCAAGTTGAACATTGGAAAGCCTGGATCGCCAATTTTTCTGTCGTCGTCGCCACTGTAAACTAAAAAATAAAACGTTATTAAAGCCCGCCTCCGTACTTGGTCCGTTTAATTTATTAAGCTTATTAGTTATTTACGGGGGATTTCCGAGCTTGTTTTATATAACCACTCATATTAAATTCTCCAAGTAACAAGAAAACTTTGTTGGGGGCGGCATCATAAGAGGCAGCAAGTCCGGGTAACGTTACGCCAGCGCCGCAACGCGAAGTACCGCCACTAAACAAACATGTCGGCAATTAAAACATGATCCACGTGACCCAATTAGCGGCGTGTTTGCTTTGCTACAAAGTTCTAACCGCGGCTGGCACCGGCTCAACCCCAGCTGAAGTCGCTGAAGAGATGCTGAGAAGACAATAAAATGTTGTAGAGAACGTTACGGACGCAATACACGTTTAGGGGAAAATTCTATAGGATATTTGGTTTTATGGAGACTGGAGACTGGCTGACCACCTGGAAACTAATTTCATTTGATTAAACGTCATTTCGGAGCTGGTTAAGAGATAGCTTCATTACGTGAAACTGAAACCTTGACGTTTCGGGGTGGTCCGGTCCACATACCGTCTTGTATCGCAGTGCAGGATGAGGAGAACATATCAAATGGAGACAATTTACAATGCATACCTAATTAGATCCCTAACTAGATACTATAGTTTATAAAAAGCTCGCTGGATAGGTAGCAGTGCGGGGTGGGACGACACCGTCTAAAACACGTTGGCAAAATATTTCGACAAAAGAACTTTTATGGAAAAAGTTGCAAGTGGATGCAAAACGAATTCGAAAGGCGAAAGATGTGTCTTTATGTGTCCAAGTCGTTCCAGAAGTAAAATGGATAATTATCATCAAATTTGGCTGTTACCAACTTTCAAAGCGCGTACATTGCGTTGACGAAACTGATGAAAATGAAAGGGGAGGAAAAATGTTTGCCTTCACTTATCTTCGGATTATTTGAAACGGGTTCGATCCACAAGTGACTAATTGTTTCAAATCCATTCTAAACAGTTCCGCTGCGGAATTTAATCCAAAAGTCCATAACCGACACTTCGCCGCGAAAGGACGAATTTCCGAGCTTAATTCCTATCGAATCCAAACATTTCCAGTCGTAGAAAGCCACCGAACGCCCCAGCGCGACATTTAGAGATTTTTATTTTTACAAATACCCTCCTAAAAGACTTACTACCCGTATTTGTAGGTAATCCAATAAGAGTCTATCGCAGCGAGGAACTTGTGTTCTCAAAAAGCTAAGGTCGGGGCATTACATCGATCGGATAAACGCCCTATACCTATCGAATTCTTACCTTGCCACCATCACCCTCCACCCAAAACCACCCCGGTAGCGGTCGACTTTAAATATTTAAATGAAAACAAAACTTTCGGCGCTAAATTGACGTCTCCTACCGTAATTTAAAGTCAACGGTGCAGCATAGAGCATAAACCGCTATGCACGTCTGGCGTCATTCAAATTAAAAAGCAAGCGCAATTAGCGCTACCTTCAGCTTCTAAGAGTTTCTAATTTTTTTGCATCACCCTCTCGTCTATTAGTTCGAATTTTCTAGAATGGTTGTCAAAGAGCTTTCGTATTTCAGTAGCTTAATTATTGCACCCTCTCAAAACCAAAATAATGATCTGCATTATGTCGAACAGATTTTACTCACAGCTGGTGCTTGTTTGGTCTTATGAGAAGCCGGTACAGTAAGGTAGCAAGGTAGGAAGATAGTAAGAATATCAATAATTAGTTTTAGGATTCCACCGCTTATTATCAAACGATCGATTTCGTTTCAAAATCATTCTCCATCTCTCGCTATCTCTGAATTAAAATTCAGATATCTCTTCTGGTTTCAGATTTCAGGAAACTTGCGGCCTGGCAACCCATAATTATGAATAAATATTGCCAACAACTGGTTCATGTTCGTGGTTGTGGATAAACCTGTAATAAATAAGAGTACCTTGAGTTCTGTGTAATTGCTTTTTGCTAGAATGCCGAGTTTTACGTCATAGCGGTAAACCCAACATGTCTAATAAGGCGTAATTACCCCCATCTAGTGAAAAAACAAGACACCCCATTAAAACTTTCTGTAACATTAATCCATTATATTATCGCAAGTAACCGCGTAATTAAAACATTTTAATAGATACCGAGTTGCATCGAGCCGTACAGCTTCTCATAAAAATAAATGAATCAGAAGCTCTCGTTCTTCTGATGGTGAAAAAGGAAAACGTGCATGCAACATTCCTGCGAGTGAGCTCCTGCTTAATGCCTAAGCTGCTTAACGGCCTAGGTAGACGTTTAATTCAAACGAGTGCCGCTGTGTAAAAGCGAGCATTTTTTCTTTGAAATCCGCCGGGTTTTGATTTAGATGCAGGCTCGATTAATTTGTGGGCGGAGAAGTTAAATTAGCGCCTAAAATGGCCTTTCAATCAATGAAGGATTCCGGGTGTACGCGCATCACCTCCGATCCTGAAACGTTGTTTATGTCGTGTTTCAAGGTAGGCGGATTGCTCAACGTCGACGACGTCGAACCCCTGACCCAGTTCGGCCTTAATGCGGAAAGTAATTAGCGAAATTAATATTAATATAAAAAGGGTGCTGAACGGGGTTGAGAATCTCGAGAAAGCGCGAGGTGTTTAAAATGAATATCATTATACACTTCCAGCTCAATTAGTCTACCTGCCACTGCTTTTCAAGAACCAGAAAAGAAAAATTGCGTCGTTGAGGAAAAGTTCTAAATATTACTTACACTATGCTTTGTAGGTACCTTATATATTTGCGCAATAATAGCAAGGAACGTTGCACACATATTTTTCAGCGAATGCAAGCAACTACGTAGTTAAGTAACTTTTAATGGGACTGTTATTCCTGAAAACACCCTTCACTTCATTGACAACGTGGGGGTTATTAGGCCATTTCGATGAAGATAACATCAGTCGTTACAGCATAACAGCTCTTCTAAAACTTGTCTAATATGCAAGTTAATAAATTAGTTGAGATCTAGAGAGCTTCAAATATTATCCTGCTGTGTACTTCTGGTCTAGAGTTCTAGAGAACTAGTTCGCACTGCAATTATCGAAATCCTTACACTTTTCGATGGAGAAATTATATGTACTTTGGTAATAAAATGATAACAAGACATTTTCTGATCTTACTTAGAATTTTTATTCTTATTTACGTTTCTTCGTACAGTTATCTAAATTTTATCCTGATTATCATAAAAAACAAAATTATAGGCACCGTTTTTTGAAAATCTTCTAAAAACTTAAAATAGGTTAATTATTATTTGTTTCAAATTTTACCATGACGACCTTGCGGTTTCCCGCTTGTGAATGCTAGCAAATTTGCTCACGCTGGACCGGGAAATTTTGGTCTGAATAATTTTGGACGCGTCGTGCGTGCGTTTGGCGTCGTCTGCGACCTCTGCTGTTCGTCATCAGCAAAGGACATCCTGCCAGGTCGTAAAACCCGTAGCGCCTTTGCAGTTAATAAGCTAGCGTAACACAAAAGGGGCCGAAAGATTAGAACATTAAAGGCGAATCCTTAATATCTAATAAGTGATGCTGGTGCTTTTTACTGCCAATCACGCTATCGGTTTTTTCGGGATAGGAAATTGGATCCGGCGGGTGTATTAGTGGCGGCGGTTGGGGGGCGACGGCCGGGGCGATCGCACCGGGAAAGATCGGATTAATATCGACCTGGCAAACACATTTGTTTCAATATGTTACCGCAAATATGATACAGAAGCGTCGCTCCTGTGAGGCGAAATTGAAGGAGGCTGCTTTTACGAACTCCAGGCGGAATTATCACAACGGCCCCCACGAGTCGACAACGCCAAGATGCTGCAGTTGGTGCTTTGATGCAAAACTTCTCGTCTTTCGAAAATAAGCGTAAAAGAAGAATTTTGTTTGTGTTTCAAGTAATGGCGAAGTGGGGCTGGGAATCGTTACAGGCTGCAGTTTTCTGGTCTTATTTTCATGTCAGACGTTCATGTACATCTGCGAATTTGTGTTGACGTTATTCAATACTAGCGCGCAATAAGAAAGGTGGAATTTGCGATAGGAAATTACCTGGAAAGCCTAGCCAGACGATTCCGGTAATGTGAGCGAAAATAACGCGACCACCTAACAAAGTGAGAATGAGGGCACCTAATCTAGCAGTAAAATTTGGAAATTGACGATAAACGAGTTATTGGAGTGGGAAAATTACGACACAGGTACCAAAATAGATTAGGCTAGCCCCTGGTATCCAAAAAATAGTGCTTACAAAATATAGGTATAATAAATGGAGTTGCTTCAAAAAGTTCAAATTTTGAGGATAATGTTAGAGATTCTAAATAACGGCACTAGACGTGGAGAATAATTTATATAAAAATACGATTCATAAATGTAGTTGATGCAAAAATTGAAAACAATATCATTGAAGGTTTTTTACTTAGATTTACGAAGGTATGAACAATAAGTTTTATTGTGGCTGCTAACTATGTACTAAATACGCGCCACATACTTCCTGTTTCCAGTAACCAACCCTTAATCAATTCTGAAAAGCTTAATATTGGCAAAAGTGGGTATCGCCTATTGCTGTTTTGTCAATCTAAAAATAAAATGCCCACTTGTATGAAAATTTCCGTTGTAAAAAATTGTCTGCCTCACATAAAAGGTCATTTAGATTAAGCACATATAAATTGATTTGTTTTTAGATGCGCTGTGCTTGGTTTCTGCAGGCCCATGCTTTTTATTAAGTCATTAGCGGCCGCAAAAACCACAATCATTTTCGCTGGTGGCCGCGCTTATCACAAAATGGATCGCGTATTTTTCAACAAAACGGACGAGTTTTGATAAGGGAGCGGTTAATCGATTAGTGCCTTAAAGTGCTTATCTTAATAGCGTTTTAATTAAAGGAACCTACTAATGGATTGTTGTTATTATCATGGAAATTTATTTATATTATTCAGGTGCAGATTTAAATTATAAATACATAGTAGCACGGCCAAGAGTAAAAACCGTTTGAAAAATTTATTCACGCTCCTTTTTCTGCACCTCCCATCGAAAATACGTGTGGGAATTGTAATAAAAATAATATCGCTATTTATCCTTCAAACCATATCGAATCATAGCTAGTTGAGAGCCGGAATTGAATCTGAAACGTGTAAGATTTCACACAAAACCTGCAAAAACTTCAAGTACGGACGGCAGTTTCTGCACATCTCTGTCGACAAAGTGAATTTCCGTCTGTATCACGGCGTGGAGTCCGTGAAGAATTGCGTCGACGAAGACGCCGGTGAGGAAAACGGGCTTCCAACAACTGGACTGTAAATAACTTAGACACGACACACGTATTACATTACATTCGAATACATTACATATGACTGCGTCCCGGCATTCAATCCTACAACGTGTCTACAGATTGTTAATGTCTCATATAAACCGAAGAGTTAAGACGCGCAAGCACTTTGGATTTTTGACAATAGCTAGAATTATTATTGTCGAGCCTTACCTTGCCGGTCCGTTGAAAGAATATTAATATGGTAGGTAGTTAAAGGTAGTGGGGAAACGGGATGCCGATATTTTAGAGGGCCTTGATGGACGATATTTATAAGAAACGTCGCCGTGTCCGTAAGATAATACCCGAAGGAATTTATTATTCATTGTTGTATTGGATAATCAATTTCGTTTGTGTAGGATGATATAAGCGCGGTCTTTATAAGAACCAAGAGCCGAGGCGGTGAACAGTTAGTAACTTTTCCAATTTTAAACATGTTTTGACTTTAAATAGGTATTTCGGGAATTTGTTGTACACCAAAAGCCATAATATAGAATCATCATAAATACTCGTTATACACCTTCTTAAGGCTGTTAAGTTTGCTACGTCGTTAGCCTGTACAAAACAAACTAAAGGTAGATATTTACTTAGATACAGGCAGGGACTGAAGTTGGAGATAAAATCGAACTATGAAATTAAAAAAAATTGAACCGAGCATCGATTAATTCTATAGAGCGTCACCACTGACTTAGTGCTCATCCCTGAATTTCTGGCTTATCAACCACAAACCTGTTCCATTTTTCTGATGGACAATGTAGTTTTATCTCCGGCTAACAAAAATCCCTATTACCTACATCTCCTGTTAGTTGTCTCAAAGATCGTTATTTTTAAACCTTTTTGTCAACACTTAGCTGTAATGTAGGTACCTAATTGATAATTTTTTGCCAGATAAACTTCTATTAAGAAATTATACTTTTCAGTAGGTAATTCTATAGAAAAGCCCTGCTGCAACCGGTGAAATAATAGATGTTCTTAGGAGGAGATAGGAATATTAACTGTAATAACTAAAGAAGCTGAAACTATTTCGTTTTGAACAAAGTAATACTGGTAAAAATGTAATTCTCGGCACTGCGAAAATGTTACTTACTTATCCGTAATAGGATGACTGCCATTTCCGCCAGTATTTTATTGGTTTAGGTTGAGCCCTCGAATAGCTTCCCCATTTAAGATTTTCATTTCTGGAAATCTTCTTATCCCACATGCAGTTATCTTTCTAAATGTACTTCTGCAAATCCCGGCTTCAGCAAATAAATTAAATAACAATTTCGCCCGTTTCGTTAATCAAAGGGTATTTCTCGTCCAGC
Source organism: Schizotus pectinicornis (assembly GCA_951805265.1). NCBI lineage: Eukaryota > Metazoa > Arthropoda > Insecta > Coleoptera > Pyrochroidae > Schizotus > Schizotus pectinicornis. Next base: position 21,556,343 of record OX638202.1, read on the forward strand.
GCTTTCTAGATTACCATTATCCACAAATTTGCGGTGAAATGATAATCCTTAACGTATGACCTGCAGAATTGTTTCATTATAATTAACGATATAGCATCGACTGTGGTTGTTTACAATCCATTACATGCGGACTATTGTTAATTTAAATCACTAAAACGCACGACCATTGTTCGTTAATTATCGCTTTGACGTTTATCGCTTTTCATCGACGAAATTTTTGTTGATTCGAAAAGTGTCGATAGACGACCGGATTTTTGTAGGACGCCGCACGTTTTTTGCCGTACTCAATTCAATTGTGTCTTGGATTGAAATTATAGCCGGCGATGTTGCTCCAGAGCAAAGAGGTAATCCGGACTGATTCGTCTCGGCGCAGCTAGCCATAATACGAATGTTATCTGTAATTAGGTCTCTATTTAGAGAATTCGCTGCGCCGCCTACGTTGTGATTGATTTCCGTGATCGATCACGGTACCTATGACCCGACTTTGTAGTAATGGACGGCCTCTTCATGGAGGAATTAAGAATCCATCCAACGCCAACATTACGGGTTAGACAAGTGCACTGCAGTCCCACTCAGTTTCAATCAAAACACCCATTGACTATGTATCTAGATTCTAGAGTGCCCTCGCTATTTTGTTCTCGGCTTGGCCAATTAATCGCCACACTGTTATGTAATTCTAAACCACGGAGCCCGGGTACATTAGCGCACCTCGGAAGTTACCATTAGCCTGGTAGTTTACTGCATTTTGATTTTTGGGTTGTTCTTTTTTCTCTTCAACCTGCATTTATTTTCTATTCTATATGTACTATCTAATTTTGATTCTTTACTCATCATCAATCTTTCCAATGGTTTGTCTGTATACTTTATAAAATTTTTTCGTAGAGGTTTAGTACCCACAATATTTTATGCTCTGTATGTGTTGGACGCTTAAATTCATTTATTATTAACTCACATGTCCAAACTCAATAATCATCGAAGTAATAAATTAGACATCAATTAAAGTACATAATAATAGCATTGATTACAAAGAGGCGCGATGGTGGCAGCGTTCATCAGCCAAATTAATTGTTGTGTTACTTGGCGTTTTGCACTTATAGATCTCTAACGGAAAATTTATTTGGAGTTTCATTTTTTGAGATTCGGTTAAGCCTCCGCAACACGGCGATTTATTTGGCGTCATTCTCAATTTATCGCGAATCTGCCATAAGCCGTAGTGAATTGCTTATTTGCAATGCAGATGGCGCTTGCCGAACTAATGCCCCTCATCGACGGACGCCGTTGAAGCCGAACTTGACAGTTACTAAAGACGGAAATTAATATAAAGGAAGAGGATGTACTCAGTTTGGCAAACAACGCACACGGCAAAAACACGAAGCCTCGTATTTCGTAATTGATTGGTAACTAACACAAGTGTTATTCGTCGCCCCCTGAAACGACGGAGGCAACTAACCAAAATTGAAAGCTTCGCGATGCTGCTCCGACGTCTTTCCAAAAACCTCAATGTAAATTTATGTCGATGATATACAATATTTTTTATTGAGTTACCAAAAACCTTTTAAAAAGGCTTTTCTAAATTGCTGAAATGCAACTTGGTAAGTGTTACCTAGCACGTGATCACAGGTACTTACGCTTCAGTCGGAGTCAGTTATCTTGTTAACAAACTAAAAAGCCGCTTTGTCTAGAGAAGGATTTTACAACGGCAAACCTGCACCGTAAGCTCGTTCCGTTCTTTCCTGTTCTCGTTCAATAGGTTTTTGCAAGCCATTGCCTTTAAAAGTAATTTTTTGTTTCAGGTAAGATGCCAATCAATGATTACCAATCACCATGCCACTTAATTTATCCACGGGTAAGTTTTTCCGTCTTCCGCCGAACACCCAACCCAACCATACAATGCACAAATATGTATGTCAATAAACTTTTCCTGTACCCAAAAAGCAAGTTACGGAAACCACAAACCTATTTCCGCTATCACACTGTTTAAACTGATAAAGCAAATAATTTATACATCTATATGTTTTGTTGATAATCTGTCAACGTAATAAATAACTTTTTGTATTCTACATCAATCAAATTCGTTATCTTAGTGGCAGCTAAAATATGTTAAATTGCTTGGTCAATTTACGGACAATAGCAAATACTAAAAAAAACTTGAGATTCCTATTTGATTTTTTGAGATAATGTACAAGACGTAATGGTTGGCAACAATGCTGCTTCGTAGGTTGTGGGACGAATTACGACACCGTTTTCAGTGTCATGGAGTTGGTGCACGTCCTTCGACAAGATAAAACAACGGATGTGCAGATTTCTAGCAAACAGATGAGATACTGTAAAATAGTGCTGTCTTTTTTTGCTATGCAAGTTTGTTACCGACATCCGTTTGTACAAAAATTCAAGACAGGTTCCTGCAGCAGGTGGCAGGCACTCGACTCCCTATAATTCCACCCCGTTCAATTCTGAGGGGTGCAACCAACGACTACAACCTATATTTCATTGGAATACTATATTGTAATCCTCAACATAATTACTCAGATCATACTATCGGTGGATGATGGTCGAGGTGTCATAACTTTGAGTTGTCCTCTTGAAAATCGTTACGGTACCTACTTAAACAAAGGTTGAAGCAGCCTGGACTTTTATAATTTTCAAACATAATCCGCGCCCTTTGAGAACCGTGCCTGGTAATTTTCAGTTTATACAATACTTACATACTTTTACTGCTCGACTTTATATAGCCGACGCAGACTGCAAATAAAAATTAACTTTGTTCTCCTGCTAATAAAAATTCGTCATTTTCGTCGCAGCGTATATATTTTTTAAATTCCAGACTTTTCGCGTTTTATCATCGTCTGCGTCGTTTCAATTAAGTCAGGATGGTTTCGTCCTTACTCGAACGTGCCCGGCAATTTGAATTTGGCATCCGGCTAACGGATAAATCAAACAAGTAATTTGTCATAATATTTGTTTTTGGTGTTAGTACCGGAAACGGACAGCACTTTGTCTCACCCTGCGTACGGGTTTCCGGTATAGTGTGGGTTAGCAGAGCGTAGCAAATGTTTTTAATTTCCTCCCATACAACAGCCACAGGTACACTTAATTATAAGTTGCGTTGGAAAATGCTATAAATACGAGTGGCAGTGTTGAAAAGGGCCGTCATTCCGTTAAACAAACAGCTTGCGTTTGAGACGCGGCCAATTATTTTCATAAAAGCTTTTTATTTGGAATACGCAGCGTTAGTGCGCTGACATGCACGTGAAGACTGGTAGGTATTAGTCCAGGCAAGGCTTAGCTGTAATAATTTTAATTAGTTCGCCAATTAACGGTCCTCGTGCAACAATGCATGGCAACATAATATTTTATTTCTGCTATTAACATTCACAATGTTATGATCGCTAGAGCTAATTTAACAAAATTTTCTAGATAAAGTAATGTGAAATTAACCTTTTGCCTTTTGATCCTAATAACTAACTGCTGAAACATAGAAGTCCACGAGCTTACTACGATTTCTAGCTGCAATTTTTGAAGTTGTATTTTCGTTATAACTGCATTTTGTTACTACTGTAACATAGTTGGTGTCTTCAACGCCCGACGTTTCTTTTACTATTACATATTTAATGACTCCGACCACTGTTAACTGCAGTTAATCGGCATCGACCGAGAGTCCATCTTGATTCTTGAATGAAAATGATGTGCAAGAAGACATCCTCGATTTCATTTACTTTCAGTACTTCAATTTTTGGTTGATGCGCGGTCACAAAACCTTTCGGAAAACGCTGGCAAGCATGACTTCATGGAAACAGTTAAAACGTTAGAGCAAACGGTAAACAAGAATGTATTTCGACGACAAAAGATTTTGTTGAGGCTGCATAGGACGACAGCTGTCGCGTACTTAATTCAAATTAACACCTCACCTTTTGTAAATGTCCATAGATTTTTTACGTTTATGACTATGTAATAGAATCCTTCATGTAGGCATGTACGTTGAATCACGACGAGCGGTGCTATTATGTGGCAGAATATAAAATATCGTTGCACGTAAGGCAAGCCGTCGTCGTCGACGACAATAAAATTAATGCGCCGTCGTTCGTTGTTTATTATTTATACCCCGCCGCAGACAGGACAAATTGAAAACGCATGTGTTTTGATACTCCATGCGAATTATTTGAAATTTACATGGCTATGTTTAAACATAAATTACCGAAAGTAAAAACGCGAGCTTCTCGCGCTTTTATGAATAAATAATTGGACATGTCTCCCATCTTAAGAGGCGATAAAGTTTCCGACAGTAAACGTGATTAATGCTTAGCTGCACTCTAGCTTTTAAAAGCCGCCATCCGGACAATGCAAATGCGAGATGTTGGCAAATTTTCAAAATTTAAGCTATAACCTCAATCAATAGCAGGCGGTGTTTAAGAGCCTGGAAAATTTGGGAAATTAAAAGCAGTTGAAGCGCCCATCCGATGGTTTGGAATGATATTGGAATTACGGCGTAATAGCCCCTCTTAAAACTGTTTTATGTCTGCATTTAAACCAAATAAATTATCGCAAGATCGTCCGCCCTCTTAACACAAATCTTTGCTTCGATCGTTAAATAATTTCAGTAATCGTCCTTTTATGGCTGCGTAATAGAATTTAAAACGTTAACGCCGCGTTTTCGATCGCACCCTTTCTCAACACCCAATGAATCTCTACAAAACCACGCTTATTCCAAGACAAAAACAACCGATTCATATAGAGATACTTCCGCCGACACAGTTTCTTTATAGGAATATATTTATACCTATACGTGAACGAGATCAAAATAAGAAGCTTATCGCATGATTCCAATCTTCGTTATACCTAATCAGAATTGCAATTCTGTTAATTTGGAGGGAACTCGTGCTGGTTATTGTAAATTAGCGTCTCCAGTATTATCGACACGAATAAGGGGTAATTAAATTAATTAAGTCCATTCTGCCCGGTGACTTGAATGGCTCTTCTATAAATGAAGCTGGCCGTATCAATGGAACGGGAGCAAATTTTAACGCACGACAAGACTGCTGTATGAAAACTTAATAATTATGACCGGTACAATAACGAGGTAGCCTAATTGGCCAACTCCCTTCTCGATAAATATTAAATCACGACTATTTCAACAATTCCAAGATGAAGTTCTTAATTTGCTTGCTAACACCTGTCCCAAGTTGTAACACTAGTGCCGACGATTTGTTAACAGGTGCTTAACAGGGTGATTTTTTTGTCGCTACTGTCGATTGTTCCAAAATTCTAATTAATACTGGTCACGTGCAGGTGGTTATAGTAGCGGCCATTAATTATTGTTTAATTTATTCTATTTTAATTAAGAAAAAATTACGGTCGGTGCTCTAGTGGTATGGCTATTGGGATCCCATTGTTCCTCTACAACTGACTTCAGCTTTTATCCAAGTTAAACTTAAATCTAGTTTACTAATTCGATGAAGATTCAATTAAAATTTCTTTTGCCAAGTATGTATAAGTTGCTGAGCTGTTAATGCTCGTTTGTGGTGTTTGGAGAAAGATTAATGTTCTGTCTTGGACGTGATTTATTTTACTGTCAAATGTGTCTTTTAGTGGCAAATGAGGAAATTTGATCATTTTTTGATAGTTTCAGTTACCCGTTTGACAATGGGCGTATGAATAAAAGACGTTTGGGAACAGTCATCAAATAAATTTATTTATTTCGCCATAGAAAATTGACAATAAATTATTATATCGGATTTTAAAAACTTCCATAGCAATAATTTTGTAACGAGAAATATAACATTGAATTACTACTGCTATACGCATACTGTATGCGCCACCACGTAATTGGGTGGAGGAAAATGATTATATTATAGTTCAGAACTTACCTTTCGCTTTTTGGAGAAGACCTGGTTTGAAGCCTAAATTATAGGGGGGTAAAGCGTGCTGGATGGAAAGCAAGGAATAAGGAACCCTAAAAATTACACAACAAACTCGGGTGCGTCCACTAATACTCTCGTCTTCGCGTTCTCCCGTTTCTCTAATCTAAAATCTCAACTTAAAGCGAACTGAACTGAAAACGTACTGACCACTGCCGTTATCGCTAAAACCTTTTTTTCTGAAGATATCAGGCAGTGGCGTATCAAATTTAATTAAAAACAAATTGAACCTATTCCTGGCTTAAACATTCTCCCGGCCTTGAAAGGTTCTTTCAAAAGAGTAAATAATAAATTAATGGAAAATTACAAATTCTACATGAATCACATTTGATCACAGAAACCCAAGTTATATATAAAACAAATTAATCAAGTATGAAAATAAACACTTACAAATTAAAGGTTTACTTCTCCTACTGAGTAGGTAAAGGACATAATCGTCCAACTGGACGTTTATATATGCCGCCCTTTGTCCTAACAGTAGCAACACGAATTACTCCATCCTTACCAGGGAACACCTCTTCAATAACTCCCAAAGGCCATTGCAGAGGGGCACTACTGTCTTGCCGCAATACCACAAGGGTTCCTGATTTTACAGGACACGATGGAGTATTCCACTTTTGTCTAGATTGTAAAGAAGTCAAATATTCGACATTCCATCGTTTCCAATATGATTGAACTATTTGGTCAAGGAGTTGTTTGCGAGATAAGCGATTAACAGGAACTTGAGTTACGTCACTAGCTGGTAACGATTTCAAAGGTGTCAAAGTTAAAAAGTGTGCAGGCGTTAAAGCTAGAGGTTCAGCAGGATCCGAACTTAACCAACAAAGTGGTCTGGAATTGAGTAAACACTCGATCTCTGCCAGAACGGTGGCAAACTCTTCATAGGATAAAATTTGCGAACCAATAACTCGATTTAGATGCATTTTGACAACTTTTATTCCAGCCTCCCAGATTCCTCCGAAATGAGGAGCTAAGGGAGGATTAAACTTCCACTCAATTCGGTTTTCCGCGAGCTCATTTGCAACTGCTTCCTTGAGAGGCTTCGATTGCACAAATTCGGATAGTAAATCGAGCTGAGCTTTAGCTCCGACAAAATTAGTGCCATTGTCAGAATACATGACTGCACATGGACCTCGGCGTGATAAAAACCGTTTAAAGGCTGCGAGAAAAGTGTCCGTCGACAAGTCCGACGCAATTTCAAGGTGTAATGCACGTGTGGCAAGACAAACAAAAAGACATAGATACGCCTTTTGTGATTTGACTCCTCGTCTTCGGGACAAAGTTATAGAAAAAGGACCTCCATAGTCAACCCCTGTGTGAAGAAAAGCTTTGGCCTCAGTTACGCGTGGGGTTGGAAGGTTTGCCATTAACGGGAATTGTGAACGAGGTCTAACTCGGAAGCAGCGATTACATTGTTGAACGCGTTTTCGAATTACTCCTCTACCGGACAAAATCCAAAATTTTTGTCTAAGAATAGACGACAGTAAATGCGGGCCCGCGTGTAGGTTTTTGCGATGATAATAATCAATGATTAAATTAACTAGAGAATGCGATTTCGGAAGTAAAATAGGATGTTGTTGATCATAGCTTAAATTGGAGTTAGCAAGACGACCACCCACTCTTAGCAACCCGTCATTCACAAAAGGTCGTAAATTTTGCAAATTTGGAGAGCTACATCCCTTTTTCTCTAGTAAATAAAACTCTTGAGCGAAACAAAATTTTTGAACAGTCCAAATTAAAATTATTTCGGATTTGTTTAAATCAGCTGCGGAAATTGTTTTACTAGAAATTGGCAGCAATTTCACAAAGCGAAGTATAAAAACTGTAATTCTAAGTAATTTTCCCCAGTCGGAAATTCTTTGTATTAAATTTAAAATTAAACTTGCATTTATAATATTTGCGGCGCAAAAAACTTCACCTTTGTTTTTTGCTTCATACGTCATAGTTTTATCTTCGATGAAATTATTGATGGGCCATAAAGACTTATCTGAAACTATCCAGCTTGGCCCTGATAACCAACTCGTGTGGTTGACAAACTGTGCAGGAGTCAAACCCCGTGAAAGGCAGTCTGCTGGATTTTCTTTACCACTAATGTGAAACCACTGGGGAGGTGAAATTAAACCTTGAATTTTTGCGACTCTATTGGCAACAAAAGTATTCCAACGAGATGGTGATCCATGAATCCAATGTAATGCGATAGTCGAATCAGAAAATGCGTAAATCTCGTTGATGGTAATGCGCGAGACAAAAGTCTTAATTACGAGATCTAAAAGTTTACTCAACAGTAGCGCTGCGCAAAGTTCCAATCTTGGTATGGACACAGTTTTCATAGGTGCTACCTTTGATTTCCCGCAAATCAGCATGGTTCGAGGTGAATTCTCAGACAAAACTACTCGGATGAACACCATTGCACCGTAACCCTTTTCTGATGCGTCTGCAAATCCGATCAATGTTACAGGTGTGTTTTCAAAAACAGATAAATGGCGAGGTACTTGAAAGTTACGTATGAGGTGCAACTCTTCATAAAACTGTAACCATAAATTACAAATGTGCAAGGGCGGCGTATCATCCCAACCTAATTTAAGTTTCCACAGATCTTTTATCAGCACCTTTGCGAAAAAAATAATAGGTGACAAAAATCCTAGCGGATCGTAAATGCGTGCCACTACTGACAATATGTTTCGTTTCGAGCATAATTTTTCCGGAATAGCTAGCCTAAATGAAAAGAGATCACTACTAGCATGCCATTGTAGGCCTAAGACTGACGAAGAATTCTCGTCAAATTCAAGGGTATTGTGTAATCTATGGTGTTCCGGTACTTCATTTAAAAGTTCGTGCGAATTTGTATTCCATTTGACCAAATCAAAACCTCCCGCGGAAAATAATTGACACAGCTCCTTACGTAACAACTTAGCCTTGTCTACGTTGCTTACGGACGAAATCATGTCATCCATGTAGGTGTCTCGAAGCACAACTTCTGACGCTAATGGAAAAGATGTACATTCATCAGTGGCAAGCTGACGAACTGTGCGTAACGCGATGTATGGAGAAGATTTTAGGCCAAATGCCACACGATTAAGCGTATAAATTTGTATCGGTTCTGTGCGAGATGATCTCCAAAGAACCCGTTGAAAATTTCTATCTTCAGGAGATAAAAGAATTTGTAAAAACATCTTTTTTAAATAGGCTGTCATCGCAATTTTAAACAGACGAAAATTTAATAAAAGCGTTATAACATCAGACTGTAGTTTCGGACCTTTGTGTAAAATGTCATTTAGCGAAATTCCCTTATCCGTTTTTGCACTTGCATCTAAAACTATTCTTAATGGAGTACTTATACTATCGGGCTTAAAAACTCCATGATGCGGAATATAATAGGCAAGGGATGCTGGCGTTGCTTCGCGAACTAAAGACATAAACCCTTGGTCTATCTGATCTTGCATGGCAGATTTGTACATTCTTTCAAACTCCGGGGAAGAATTAAAACGGTTTTCTAAGGCATGAAATCTTCTGATTGCAACAGTGTAAGAATTGCCTAAAAGGCTTGCATCTTGATTGAAAGGTAAACGCACAATGTATCGACCTGATTCATCACGTTTATGCGTAGATTCAAAAAATCTTTCACAGTCTTCTTCTTCGCGGTCTAAAGAAGAAGCAACGGAAACTTCCTCCAACTCCCAAAATTTCTTTACTGTTGTATTGATTGGTTCTATCACTGAGCAAAATGTTTGACTAAAAGTAGCCTTAACTGTTGGCGCTTTTCCAACAATTACATATCCTAATGATGTTTCAATGGCGTAGGGTGAACTATTAGAACCTGAAATTTTCTTGTGACGTAAGGTTTCGGCAAATATATCGGCTCCCAAAATCCCATCGATTTCACCTGGAGTCGCAAATGTATCGTCAGCGAGTGGCAAATCGTGTAAAAATTCAAAAGCGTTAGTTTCGACGGATTCGGCGGGCATTTTTAATGTTATCTTATCGATAAGTAAAGCTTCCAAACAATATTTAATTTTATCGTCAAATCTCGAAGTTATGACTAATTGTGTGCGACCGGAAACCCTTTGCGGGGCTGCCCCAATTCCGGAAACTTGCGAAGATAATTGTTGCATCGGCAACTTCAAATTTTTACAACATTTTACAGTTAGAAAATTTCCCTGACTAGCGGAATCAAGAAGTACTCGAATTTTGGTGTATTTGCCGTTTGGCAACCTTAATTGGACAATGGCCGTTGATAATAGTACAGTGCAATTAGCATTTGACAATGCCGAACAAAAACTACGAGCTTGTGCCATATCTGCGTCTTCAGCTGGAGCGTTATTTTCGGAATTACCTTTTGTGTTTTGCGAGGTGGCAGGAGTTTCTACTTGAACATTATTAGCGTTTAACCAATGCAAAATACTATGATGTCGTTTTGCGCATGTTCGACAATTATATTTAGATTTACAAAATTTGGTTTTATGTATACAACTTAGACAATTTAGACATAATTGCTTGTCTTTTGCAAATAGAAATCGTTCCTTTGCCGATAATTTTAAGAACTCACTGCAGGAGTATAAAGCGTGCGAATCATTGCAGAAGATACATTTTTGTTGCGGTGCATTACTTACTATAAAAGAGCGTGCTTGCGATGAGTTGTGCGTGTTTGATTTATGTTTATAAGAAATGTTATTAGATTTATCATAAAGAGCTAGTATTTTTGATTGACTTTGTACAAATTCTAAAATTTCTGTATATGTCGGCGTTTCTTTCTTGGTGCGTGTAGTCTCAAATAGCTTTAAAGTATCTTTATCAATTTTGGAAAGTGCTATAAAGGAAAACATGAAATCAGATAAGTCTGTCAAGTTCAACCCTTTAAGTGCTTTCACACTCGAATCAAACTTTTCTAAAAAGGCATTAAGACAATTTACATTTTCGCTATGAGAAGGTTTGAAATTTAAGATTTGTTCCATATAACCATTTGCTAAGGCCCGTTTGTCCTCATATTTGGTAACTAAAGCTTTCCAGATAATGTCATAATTGTCAGCGGTTGGCGTTATTCCCGAGCAAACACTCAGTGATTTTCCCGTAAGCTTGCCCAATAAATAATGTAATTTATTTATCGGGTCAACCTCGGTATTTTCGTGGATTAGGCTTTTGAAAGTTTCATAAAAAACTGGCCATTCAGCTGATATACCACTAAAGCTAGGTAACTCTATCTTAGGGAGTTTTACGAAACATTTTTGCGCGCTATTTGTAGAAGTTGATGCTTTGGACTCAGATTGTGGATTAAAGCACCTTTTAGCAGCTCTTTTTATGTGGCCACACATTTCATCTACCGTTTCCAAAACAGCGTAACTTGGCGTAAATTCTTTGTCCAACTTCATGCTTAGTTCGTTTATTTGGTCTAACACGTCACTTATAGCGATCCTTGTATCCTCAAATGTTTCGTATCTAATCTTAAAGTAATCGAGCTCCTTTTTCTCATTGACCTTTTTGCTTGCATCGTAAAGTCGCTGAATGCGAAGAAACAACGATTCTTTTTTTTTGCTGAAGAACCTTCAACTTGTTTGCGTCCATTTTTTGAATAGAAAAAAAAATAAAAAACTATAAATACTTGGGTAAATGCGAGCAAATGTTTAAATATTGCTAAACAAAAGTAAACGTAGCGTGTATGCGTAGAAATTGCGAGAGTTAAATTAAACGGAGATCAAAACTAGATAGTTTTAAAGCAAAATATCGTGAAAAGCGATGAAAAAACGGATAGTAAAGTGGATGAAACTAATCCGAAAGCAGAAAGGCAGTAATCCGGTTTGAAGGACCAAAAACTGTATGCGCCACCACGTAATTGGGTGGAGGAAAATGATTATATTATAGTTCAGAACTTACCTTTCGCTTTTTGGAGAAGACCTGGTTTGAAGCCTAAATTATAGGGGGGTAAAGCGTGCTGGATGGAAAGCAAGGAATAAGGAACCCTAAAAATTACACAACAAACTCGGGTGCGTCCACTAATACTCTCGTCTTCGCGTTCTCCCGTTTCTCTAATCTAAAATCTCAACTTAAAGCGAACTGAACTGAAAACGTACTGACCACTGCCGTTATCGCTAAAACCTTTTTTTCTGAAGATATCAGGCAGTGGCGTATCAAATTTAATTAAAAACAAATTGAACCTATTCCTGGCTTAAACACATACTTTGTTTAAAAGAATATAAATCATTTACAGGTATTAACAATATTTCCACGTATATACTACTTGAGAACTTAGGTCGTGAAGATATCAATTTTCACTCGTACATTTAACAATTAAGTGTGAGATTAATATAAAGATCTATAAAAATGACATTAATAATAATAATAACTCTTTATTTAGCCCTTGGCTAGTACCCACAACATAAACAAACATAACAAAAAATAATCTGCAAAATAGAAACTAATTGCGTAAGTAGTAGGTACCCAAAAAGAGTTTGCTTAAATACTCTTTAAACTTTTATTCTTAACAGGCTATTGCCTGTTAAAATAGCGAATGTTACGATAAAAAAGTGTTTTTTGTAAAGCAGTTGATTTTACATAACGAATATTAATTTTTTCCAGCTCTAATATTACGTTCATGACAGTTTGAATCTTTGAATCTTTTTTCCAAGTACAAGTTGAAATACTTGGGTAACAAATTATTTTCAATTTTATCTAATAAAACTAAATTCGCCATTTTAACCTTTAATTGAGGACGCCTCAGTCTAAAAAAGTCCTAATCAAAACGTCGGATTTGAGTTACGTTTTAATTTCGGGTGTCCATGCGGCGGCCAGACGTCCGATTTGGCCGATTACGAAAACGTTTTGTGGAGATAAAGTTGGTAGGGCATATACTTGAATAGGTGAACACATGTGTTAACATTCTCACAGAGTTCCCACAAGCACTTAGACGACAAGATTTTCATCTTAGGAGCATGTGGAAGTACAATCGTCTCTCTTTCGTCCATTATAAACGACAGGGGCGTCTTTGTCGTGCAAACCCGCGGAATCGGTCGAACATTTTCTTTCCTTTTGTAATGCGAAATGTTCCAAGTGTGGTGCAGCTTTCACGGCAACGTAATATCAAGAGTTACGGCCGATACTTTTGGAATTAAGTTCGGCGAAGGGCGGTCGCGTGCAAATTTTTTTTATTTGACCGGGGTTTTCCGGTTGCGAGAGTGACTTTTATTGTTTGGTGCTTTATTATCTCGGTACAATAGCGGATAGCTGTTGAGGTGTGTGCTTCAGCTAGAAAGGCTTTCAACAATGACTCTCGAGAACGATGATCCCTCTCTGATTACGCGGCTCGTCATAAAATGGCCCGTAATGGACGACGTCTCGAAATATAAAAATTGATAAATTTTTATGTTCTCTCAGGAATTAATCTCAAGTAGATATACCTGCTTTCCACCCACGTAATCGCTGAATTAGTTGTGTTGTTGGGAGGTCGTTTAAGAGGCGAATGAAACGAATTAACCATCAAAACGTGTAACGTTCGTTTTCGAGACCTAATTATGGCAATAAAACTAATTAATCGCCTAATCATGGATTTTCCCGCAAAGAAGACCGCAGCTCCTCCAGACGTTTGTGTCCGCCGAAGAATAGGAAGATGCCATCTGCGTTTTATTGGCCAGCAAGATTTATATGCAGTGTAAAAGGGGCAATTAAGTACGAAATAAAATCATGTAGCAACAAATCTCTGTAAATATAAAAGAGGATTTTTATATTCCAGGAGTGGAACCCCTATTACGTGGATGTTAGTCATTTTTCTCTACAGTTTTACGATTACGAGCGGCTTGACGTTAAGAATTTTTTCAATAAAATAAAAACACGGGGCACAGGGGACAAAGAAACCCTCAAAGGATTAGTTTTTACAGCAAACGAGGAACGACCGTCTCGTTATTAAATCTGCGGTAATAAAAAAATCTGTATGCGCTAATAAAATAAGACGGCCAAGATGGCAGAATTAAAATGGTTTTTATTCAGCTCTCATTCGGCCTGGAGAGTACTGCAATTCTAAAGTTTACAGCCGTATTGTGCGTGATGTAAATGTAATCCAAGAAATTATTTACTGTGCACGAAAAATCACTTTAACCAGCAGTAGCTCAACGTTTCGGAGTAAGATGCAACTAAATACAAAAGAAAAATATTTGATGTACACAATATCTAGTTACATTAATTCCTTGTCAATCGATAACGTTGAAAACCTTTTTAAATCAATAAATTCCATAGAGAATGGTTCCTTATGAAATAAACAGAATACAATTCTGAGTATGTAGACCAGTTATGCCACGTAATCACATCGAAAATAGATTATTTATGGACACGGAGTTATTGACGGAAATTGTTTGTATTGATTTCTTTTTTAACCACTCAAAGTTTGTTAGTCTAATTTGTGTACAGAAACTATAGCTAGAATTTGTATATCAGACTTTATAAAGATGAAGCTATGGTGAGAAATAATCTTACCCAAGAAAGCGCGAAGGAAGCTTTAAAGATGAAGATATAAAGGAAAGAATAAATTGCTACAAATAAGTATCTTGAAAAATCTTTGATTCAAGTTTGTCTTTGCTAAACATCCTTTTCACTTTTCTTGTTATGGATATCTTACAGTCTGTTACTATTCAAATATTAACTTGTTTCTTGCGTTTTTTTTCTTTATTTATGTTGGTTATAATCTGTTTATGTTGGTATTATGATGGTTCCCTCAAGCTACTTTTTAAATTTGAAATAATACTAATCTCATATGATTAAATTGCAAAAGGGTCCAATTTTTTCATTTGTTCTCAGCTTACTTTTGAATCTGTATGTAATTGAACGCTTTTTAGTTTTATGTAACAAAATGAAATTCAGTTGAAAATAGGGGCCAAGCTGATGTTAATGATGTTGTTCACTTCTCGCGCGATGTGACAATATTTATTGTTCACAAACAAAGTGAAAACTAAGAAAGACTTTCAGGATCTACATGGGGTCGAATTAATAGTAATTTGTTACGAGCAAGCGGCTCCAGAATGGCCGGGCTTACAAAAATAACGATGTTTATCGCCTTTTTACCAAACATACCTACTTTGTTAGTGAGGCTGTTTTAAAGTCACTTTTACTGCTTAATTATCAATGAGGCAATCTGAATTTCTTGTCTTCAGTATTGGTGGAATTGTTGTTTGTCCACTTACTATAACGCTTGCACTGTTGCAGCAACTTATTATCATATAAATGTAAACATAATGGCCGACATTAACAGTGCAAAAGACGTGGGGTGTGTTATAAATTCAGGCAATTTACGGCAAGGATGGAGCGTAAAATGCTGAATTAATATTACATAATGTAAAAGTTGATAGAATTTTATGTTTAAAGAGCAGTTTAGGAGATCGTTTCATTATGGCTTCTTCCCGCTGGCCTCCAAGAATCCACCACACACAACCTCCTAAGTGATAATTTTTTCCTTTCAGTTCTCAGTATGAATTCATTAATAAAATTTACTTAAAATTAGGCGCTCTAATCGCCTGAACGTAACGAGTTCAATTTCAGACAAAGAAACTTCTAGTTTTTAGTAGGTATGTAATAATTTCAAAATTTTTAAACTAGTCTTGCTGAATTATTTTGGTTAATTAATGGTGGGGCGTGGGGAGTTTGTCTTTGTCATGTGTGACGTAATTCGAGAAATGTTGGTGCTAGAGTTTACAAGGATTTATGGGCCATCCACTGCAAATGCATTACTTACATAAAATTTTGGAGTGATAATTCCTTACTATGTGTCAGCAATTGCCGCATAGCAACTTCACACCGTGTAAGCCGCATAAGTAATGTCGGCGTGTCTTCTCGGCGTGTGTGTTAAACACATCGTCGGTAAATCCAAGAAAGTTTATCTCGTAATTTCGTAATTTGCTTTGTTCCATGAAGTTGACATAAAACCACATAAATTCCCATAGATACGACCATAAATCAAAGAATAAGTAAATTGGTATTATGCACGGCACCGAGTGAAAGCCTCGTGCTGACATAACGTGTTAAAGCAGTTGGTTCACATTTGAATAATGTGAGTGCAAAGCGACACCTCGCGACACATACAGTGTGATGTCCTTTAATCATCTCACGGCAAAGTACCAGAGAATATCTTTTACAAAGCAAACTGTGGAGGTTGTAGTGCTATACTTCGTCATTATTATCACAATTTTCTCTATAATCTAATAACAAATCGTTGTAGGATGCGTTAATTAAGTTCGTTAAGGAAAGAAAGAAGAGGAGCTGCCATTCAGGCTCCCTGTATCTGTGCCAGTTTACGGTTTTGTCAATTATCAAGCTCGTTTGGTGAAATTAACCAAAGGCGCCTAATTGAGTGCCTTCACACGGCTAATTTTCCGGACATCGGCGTTGTTGTTGGCGGCGTGGACAGGCGGTTAAATTACAGTTCTAGCGCGACTAATTTAAACGTTAGATTTTCTTACTTAATACAAATTAACGTTCCTCATTGTTCCATATTTAATGAGAGCAATTTACGTAATTAACTCGATCGCGTTTTATGCTCGATGACATTCCCTTCTCGAAATGAACGTGTCAGTCTCCGAAAACAAGCTGCGGATAAAAAAGTGTTTCCGATTTTAAATTAAGAAGCGGATGGCTTGTTAGTGAAGTTTCTCGGGCAGTGTATACAATCATTTTATTATAAAGCTATTAAATCATAGACGGCAATACTTAATTGTCCCATCAAAAATGAATTTCAGAGGCGGCGCTTATGTCGCCTCGGTATTATTCCCCGTCTCTGAAATTAACCAGACAGTTAAGAATAAGCAGAGCTAATGCTGGAGCTAATGGACATGTCATCCGGAAAGTGGGTTCATTGCATTTTGTAGATCCCAAGAATGTTCGCTAGTGCATCCACCTCGCTAAAACTTCGGGTTGGGGCTACAAAAAATTTTGATTTCTCCCATTATCGTTAATAATTTTTTAATACTACTACATGTATTATACCTATTGATATAATTTCAGGAAGCCATAATCTGACATAGAGCTGAAGCTAGACATATTATTTTATCATGTCCTCTTTTTATTTATATTAACGTAGCTAACACTTTATCAGCTGGATATAAATAATAAGTGCCTATATACATTCATATAAATAATCAATAATTAATATTCTCTGCACGCCCCTGATAACGGTATAGGGAGAGGCTTCCATCGGAAATCAATTAAATTGTAACGCACCCTGACCATTGTTCAATCGGTATTTTATTTGCGTAGGGAATGTCCTGGCCGCATCACACGTTCAATTTTAATACATCATATCAATAATATTTGTATAGCTAAAACAATTTATCTGTTAAGCAAATGGTGACACACACAATTTAAACAATTGCGATTTATTAATTAATTATTATCATTATTACCTTTCCGGGCTCCACATGGGCCTGCATAGACATAGAAGTCCATTGCGTGTTCTCGCAGGCATAAACTGAAACCTTGAAAAAATCATCAGCAATTTAATAACAATAATGTTGGATGACGGATGGTTCCCTCGGCGCAATTGCGGCGCTATTTTAGGTGAAGACTGACACTTTTACCATTACGTGGCGTTGTATTAAGCTTTGATATTATTATTTGTTCAAAACGATGGCTTCTCTTTCATTATGCCGCGAGCTCAATAATGGTTTCAATAATTTATTCATTCGCATTTATAAAACGATTGATTTTGTGGCGTGCAGCCCGGAAAATTCCGGCATTTCCGGAGCTCACAATTCAGCACGGCGACGCGAAGGAAAAACTGCACAGGGCTCTAGTAAATTCTGTGAATCCTGTGTTTGCAGTTCCGACTAACCAGTGCTCTTCCCCTTACCTGTACTCCGGTTTATTTAAAAGCAAATATTGAATGAAAATATGATGGTAAGTAAATATGCTTTGCATATTGCGCCTGTACAGACACACCCTTCCTCTTTACAGATAAGAAGAGTTGTTGGTAGGGTCCTTAGAATCCCTGGACGGCTCGATGGAGGATATGAAGAGTGTAATTAAATCTCAAGCCCAGCCGCCTGGGACTGAATAACGCGCAATGTTTAGAGAGTAGCTTTTAAAGGAATTAAACTCCAAACGAATGATGTCACTCTTTAAAATTTTTATTTCCTGTGAGATTTTTCCGTTTTAACTGAGATGCTTTTACAGGTTTATGCTAAAGACAACGCGGTCCCGCGATAGGTTTTTTAATATGCAAACTCTCTATGAAGCCATGCAGGTGATGAAACGACAACTAAATTCCGACATCCCGTGACGATAGCATCATTATATTTTCAAAAAACAGAATCACGCTCTGTGCTCGACTCGAAATAATGATGATTGTTGTCTAAAATATCACAATAGGAACGTAGACCAAATAAGCGAAAAAAATACGAAGGCGTTCGTCCACGTACCTGTACGAAGATTAATTATTTTTATGCCTACATTGTTGTAGGGAAATCACGATTTGTCAAACACTGCATTACAATGGCCTAATACGGCCGAAACGTGAGAAATAACTCGGCTGAACGGTAAATGTAATTGAAGTTGTTCTTGTAATATATACAAAGCATGAATAATTTGACACAAATACGTTTAAAGTTCGATATTATTAAAACGTTGCTACGGCAAAAACAACGTTACCAATATTTCAATTAACCGGAGCGACGAGGCAAAAACGGAACGGCACTCCAGAAGGAGTTTTTGTAAAATATCGACTTGGCAAGTAGCTGAAGAGCACTGAAGATGAAAACTTTTTTGGCAATTACTTTTCTGGGAAATCTCGAATCGCATGCCATACACAGACATTCTTGTTATAATCGTAGGCGCTGTTAAGGGTAGGCCATCTTCAAGTTTCAATTTTTGCTTTATTGCTTTTCAAGTTTAGTAACTTTTATTTTTGCCCTAAATCATCGATTATTTGGAAATACAGCGTGGATAGTTGCTTATACAGAACATAAGATTTTGATAAAAGTTTCTAGATAATTGAGATAATCATTATAAGCATCGAGATAAGATGTTCCACATAATAAGTATTTTTGATTTATTGAGAAGTTTCTGAGACTAATGGGTTACATAAGAAATTATAAGTTTTAAACTTGGTACCGGGCGGAAGTAGTTCTAAGCTAACTAGAAAGAACAAATTCTAGTCTGTTCAAGAAAAAAATATCATTCTGGTAGCTTTACTTTTTAAGTTTAGATGAATTTTTATAGTATGGTTTCACCCGGCTCCTCCACCATTTGTCGACTTTCTACAATCCGTAGAATTTGTGCAATTATTTTTATAAAAACTCCGCAATAAGACAAAATAAGTAATAATTGGACTTTTTCGAAGTAAAATCCGAATGCACATAAATTATTCGTAAGCGAACAAAAAACAAGAATACATAGTGTCATAATTTTTTAAAATCGGTCATTATTTGAGTGCAACCTTAAGAGGTTGTCAAATTTATATCAAAACTGATTCTATATGATCAGTTGACAAATAACTGGGGATTTAACGTGCGAGTCAGGGACCAAAGCTTGATGGATAACCGGAGGCAATTGAAGACATTCCACAGAACACAAGCGCCATCCATCCGTCCCGTCACCGAAATAATGGGCCGGACTGATCGCCCGTTTAACCCCATTATCTAATTAATGACGAGCGCGTAAAAAGTCAACGATTTCGTCATTCAATCACCGTAACCGTCGCTGGAAAAACTGACCGCATCCATAACAAAGCGAGATGATGAATTTTTAATGCAGCCATTGAAATAATTTTATTGTCATTACGACTAATAGACGAAATTTCCTCTGCGAGAATGGTACGGGGTTTTTTACCTCCGACACATGCTCTCTGCCGTAATTACACATTTTTGTTGGAAACCGTTATATGCATTAAAATATTTAACAGAGTGTGTCAAACTAACGTGGCAATTCGCTACCGCGTACGGTTTTAATTACATAGGAAAGTGTTTACACGGCAAACTAGCAGACGCAAGTGCCTATTAAGGCACATTTGGTGTTGGTCTAACAATACGATTGTTTTTTGGTTCGGCAGGTGGGGTGCTAACAGACATCACTACACAGACTTAAGTATTTCTAATTAAATCTTAACCAACATCGAATACTTTAGTTGAAGGAATAATATGTAAGAATCTTCTCTAACCGGTTCATGGAGACGATTAAAATACTGGGAGAAAAATACAACTTTTTTAATTACTTTATTCTTGCGGTTGCTACAACGTATCTAGATCTAGCATTACATTTCCAAGGTTCACACCCAAGCAATCCGCGTCTTCTCCTTTTTCCTCAGAAGGGAACGTTACTACTGCTGGAACCTAAGAACGAAATCCTTTCTTACGGCCATCTATTTAATTTATGTCTAATTTTATATAAGATTGGATCAGTAGGTAATCTGTACTGAGGAAAGACAATTTTAGATCCATGTAAATGCATGAAGGTTTAACTTGATGATTTAGTCGCCACTGAGCGCAACTATCGGTGTTATGTTTTGGGCTGATTGTCGCATAATTTATGAGAGCAAATTGGTCCATTAGGGGCGGCGGTTATTTAATTTAGAAGATATTTATGTACCCAGATTTCAGGGCCGTGTCAGGAAAGTGTAAGTTGTTCTCCTTGCAGGATAGCACGTCGAGGCGCGGCCGTAAAGTGAGTTATTAAAGAGAAAACGGATAAAATGTGTAATTAAACTTATAGCGCCCATTAGACGACACCGTCACCAAATTACATAAAGCGCTTGTAAACTAATTCCATCGATAATCTTCTGGTAGATATGTTGTAACTTAAATGCCGGTTTAGTGCCGCTTAATTGAGTTCTCATCGTTGACATCGTACGGAATTTAGTGGCTCTTTGGATGTTATCGCACAGGAATCTAGTAGAAAATTCAAACTTGGCCACTTTCACGGTTATGGCTGGAACGTGGCCTGTTTTTTCGCGGTTTTCTTACGAAACTCGCCGGCCAGATGGTCCATCGCACATCGAACGAACGAAAAGTGTCATCGCCACCAAGACGACAGGAACTCGCTTACACCTTATTGAACAAACAATGGACCCAAATGTTTACTCAGAATCGCGTTTCATGGTGCTTTCATAACATTAGCCAGCATTATCGGATCCAAAATGGGTTTGTAAGTGATGCTACTTTTTTCCTTACGATCATTAATTAACCGTCCATCCGATGTCAGCACAATTTAAGTGGGTTTTGTTGTATCCGTGAATTCTTAAAAAATAAGTTAAATAAGCGAGCGACAGGCTAGACAAATCACTTTTTACGAGACAATTTTATATAATTTAACACAGTTCTACCATTCAAATTTAAAGCACTTACAGCTAATAATGCCTTTTTCTTATATACATATTTACCTCAAATTCGATTAAAATACTAATAAGAAACGTAGAACTTGAACGTTTCAAGGGCAACAAGTGTTTGTCATTCAAGGTACTTCCACTTAAAAATGTCTAAAGCAATTAAACTAAACCATACCTATACAGTAAGTACATACAAATTTGGACACGTACCTGTATAGTATGTGTCTAGTTGTGTATTGTGTCTTGTTGGTGATAAAGTTTACGAGCATACAAACTTGCATAGAAAATGTATGAAGACTGAGTTCCCATCACCACACTGTCATTGTCCAAGTGCTTCTGACTTGAATATTCCAACTTTGTTGGGAATAATTCCGTAAATTAGAAATGCTGATGGAAAGTCAGTGCATACGTAATGGCAAAGACCAAAAAATTTGCACCTTTCTGGAGTCTTTAGAGAGCATCAATTACCCGAAAACGGACACCTGATGTAAATAGAACAGAAAAAGAAACAACTTTTGGTACGATATGATTTTTTATTAGCTGCACAAGTCCACCAGATAACACTACTTGGTGAAGGAAGAGAAGAAAGAAATAGAAGTGAAACTGAAAGAAGGAAAGTTGGATATATTTCTGGAACAAATAACTACGATCTACTTTTGGATACTTCAAAATTCTCAGAGTTTGCTAACTAATGTTACGGAAATGGCTGCCAAGATCGCTTAAGAGTTAAATTTTGGCAAGTAGGACTCAGAACCATCTAATCGCAATCTAGATCTGAAAGAGTCCGCGTACGGGTGTGCCCTTGGCCGACGTAGTGGTGGTCGTCACCACCGGAGTCAACAACTCTTTTGAAATTTTTATTTCTTTCCCTCGTGCAAGGTGGCGTGAAATTCTTGTGATAAGATTAACGTCCCTGAACCCGAACGGCCAACCCGTGAAATACACGCGTCCAAACAAACGACTCCCTGATGCAAATGAAATCACTTACTTAGCTCGCCTTGTCATTATCAGATTAAGAAGCAGTTTGAATGGCCAACTTGATAACGACGGTCAATTATTTTGCATTATTGTTGGTTCCGTTTGCAGAGGGTGACGGCCGCCCCGACGCCGTCTCTATAAATAGCAACAAGTGTACATAATTATAATTGAAGCTGCCTGTACTTTCGGCATCATCATTAGCTATAGACGTTGCCATATTTAATTGGATGTTTGATTGTGGACCCAACAGGGGCGGGACTCGGTTAACAGCAATGACGTGTTTTTTTCGCTTATCCGACGTAATTAACTCGCGTTTTCAGCTTTACACCTCTTTATCGGTACGAGCTGGCCCGATCGATAGGGCTTTTTGTAGAGAGGGGCCAATTACATGTCTTAAATCTGGAGTTGGAACTAATCTGACGATCACGAAGCGCCTAATGGTCAAAAAATCATTACCAGTATTGTGCGCCAGACCCAACTTTGCATACAGACTGCTCCTAAATTGTACTCCATGGTGTTGTTGTGTATTTGGGGGTTTTATTGTTGCCAACTCTGGTGACCAAGCTTCACCCCCTTCGAGTTAAATATTTTACGATCTCACGCCCGGGTAGTCGATAAGTCGTGTCATTTTCATGCAAAATTCTTGGATGCTCTCCAAATATTTACTTGTTGATTTGGCGATATAAGTTAGAGAGTTGTTAACTTTTCGACCATTAAAATATTTTCATAAGCACGGAAAAGCCGGGGCGCGGTGAATGAAACGCGTTTCTCCTGAATTATTCATGGCGACTTTATCGGTCGAAATAATTTAAATTATGACCGATTAATCGTTAATGATATTTCACTCAGAAGCAAATAAATTGCTTTTCAGCGAAAACACGCGACGGTAACCCTAACCTTCGACACCGCCCTGTTGCGGTTCTCGTAAGTGTATTTGAGGGTCTCCGAAGGAGAGGCCACGTCCGTTTAATTAACCCCGTCTATATCTGCGGTAATTACTTAATTTTAAATTTTATTTGTTTTTTAATGAGGCTACATGACAAACCCTTTAAAAATTAATTCCAACACGAAAACAGGCACCTGAATCTCCCCCAGAACTTGTTTGTATCTTTTGAAACCATTATAGGAAGAAAGGATCATTTAGGTTTTATGGAAACGTTTTTATATTTACATAACAGTATCGTGGAATAATAAAAATGAAATACAACGTCTTGTCTTTTATGTTAAATTTCACTGGTAATACAGAAGTAATTATTGTCGTAAAGTGTCGAAAAATTATTGGATAATTTAATCTGTTGTCTCAGGAATGTGACAAGTTACGATCCACCTGTCTGTAGAAGAGGGTTGGTTGTGTAGTTTTTTCTACTTTCAGACCCTCGACCTAGCTCACGTCAAGCAGCGAGGTCAACAAGGAAATAATATCTACAAATACCAATATTTTAGTTTTAGGGTTAGTAAATGCAGATTCAATAAAACATTTTAAGATTTTAAGTGTTTAACTGCTATAACGAATCAAAGTCAAAATGTGCTTAATTTCTTTTTACAGAGCTTTTAGATAAAGTTTAACTGTTTATGAAATTTCTTTCCTGGTCGATAATATTTTTCATAAACAATTTACGAAAATATTAAGTGTAATATGAGGTGAGTTGAGGTAACTTTGGAAAACGCAGGAATAAATATTGAGAGAAAATCTCTGGTTGTGTTAATTTTACAATTTTCGACATTGTTGTCTAATTTACCGTAATAGCGGAAATCCGGTTAACCACAGCTTCAAGAAAATTCACCCTAAATCGGACAAATTTATACGATATTACTGCCCTCTTTGTCGAACTCAGATTACGATCTATTTATAGTCCCACAACCAACCCCTTTGTTGCCGAAGAATGGTAGGATTCATACACAGTCGAACACTAAATTAACAGCCATGCGAGCTCGCAATCGTTAATCAAAACGTTTTTTTCCAGCAACACATACCTACCTACCCCGAATTTGGCCCCATCCCGAAGTATTCCCAGCGGGGATCCCGCGTTGCCCCAGAAAGCGAAAACGCCAGGGACGTACGCCCAGTTCTCATGGGTCGAAAGATAACAAAGGACACATTCTTTTCAACAATTCGTGCGTCTGATGGCCTTTTGGCGGTCACATTTGCCCACTATTCACCGAAATCAAAGGATCACCCCCTAACGTTCTGACCTCCACGTCACAATTCCCAACCTATATGCCGCAGTCAAGTGATGATGCGACGTTGGGGAAAATTAACGCGGCGTCCTCTTCGATGTCACTAATTTCGATTAGTATTTGTTTCGAAATCTCGAGAATTCTTCAGATGTTTTGCTTTATCAAGAAATTCTCCGGTCGTAAACAATTTCGCTTTGCTGTTCCACCATCGTTCTGTTGAAATTTTAATATCTGGTTCATGCAAATGGCGGAATATTTCCATTAATGAGACAGTTCATTACTAAACTTCCAGTAAAGTAAGATCGGGAAATGATGGGCGTCCTGTATTACTTCGACGATATCAAACCGCCAATAACGAGCAAATTCTTAAAACGCGACTCGTTATTTGTAATGAACGAACTACATACCAAATTCTTTAGTTGCACACAATAACATAATCATTTCCACAACTGGTTTCAGGAAAGCAACTTAGATGCTTCTTCCACCAATGAGGAAAAATCGTCTTTTTATAAAATGGAGTAAAGGTAAACTGCACTAATTTCTACAATTTTTTATAAGTTAATAATTGTACGAAAAGTGTTTATTGTTTTTGGATCGCTTACTAAAAAATTAGCAAAGTCCCTCTATTCCTATACATATACGATTATCTCTCATCTAGTAACTTTAGAATGAAGAGCAAACCTATATCAAGTAGAATATCTCATTCTGGTTCAGCTTTAAACGTCTAATTGGAGAACTCTAAGATGAATTCATATGTTCTTAAATCTCTCCCTTCTTTTACATGAGGAGGTTGCTTGTTGCGAGAAAACTGAACCAACCCACCACTAAGCGTGATCGGAGAGGCATTAATAATTTGTCCCCGAAGTTTCTCCTTTCATTCTCGGCGTGTCCGGTTCAAATTACACGTATATGAAGAGGAATGCGTTTTTAGACCAAGAATAAATTAAGAGAAGCCTCTGCACATGCTCACTGGATTGTTTTCATTTGTAAGTGTACGATTACTAACATTATTTGTGCACACCATAAGGCCGTTGGACTTATGCAGGCGGTTAACATATAATTCGACAACCGGGAAATTATAATCCAGTTGAGAATGATGCGTGTTGTACGATTGCATTACGAATACAGAGAAAGCTTAATGTAATGGAATTAATCCTGTCGCATGGTTTAATTTTGATTCTGAAAGGCTTCACCGAGGCTGTCAACTTCTCACAAGTTTTCACTCGCACGTCTGGACCACCGACGATAAATGACCAACAGCAACACTGTGTAAATACGCAGTAAAGCGCCAATTTCCACGTTACTGCTATATTTTATAATAAAGTTTCCCTACTGGCCTACAGAAGGAAAAATCGATGCTACTAACCGTTACAAGTGTTGTTTCCGTAGTTCTTTTTATAGCCCCCATTCTAACTATAACGGATTGAAGTTCCGTTGTGAAGTAAAGCAGTGAAGGCTGTGATTTATTATTTATTAAAAGAACTGCAAAATTGATAAAAAAAACGTAAGAGAGTTCTTATTTGATGAAGTGTTTATGATAGCGGTAGGTGAAATTTGAATTGTTAATTTGGAATATTCACGTTTTCTAGGATGATAAAACGTTTTATAATGTGCATAAGTGATAATTTGAATTGCTAATTTGATATATTTATTAGACATTGTAATGTTGAGATTTGACAATATTTTATCCTTCTGCAACAGTAAATTGGAGACCACGCCTTGCGACAGTCTTGTGCTTTAGTTTCCTAACACAAACTGGAAGAAAAGTTGCAAAATACGCATTGTCACGTCACAATTTATGTTTAATTCTTTTGAATCCTGGAGAAATTTGGCGACGTCCAGATGTTTTTTCGAAAAGTGTCAAGGAATACATTTCTATTTTGCGTGACACTAATTGACCTAGACGAGACACAAAGAGTTGGTCCGGAAAAACGTTGTGCAGAAGCGAAAAAACCGGTTCTTTGACCAACAGGTGTATGAAAATTAAAATATAATTAATGAATATTTATGCTAGAGACATTGAAACAATTCGAAAATTCTAGCATAGTCCCGGCTCCATTATCCTGTGCGCTTATTTGACGCATAATTTGTATGCATATTAAGACGTAAGAATTTACGTCTCGGGGCACCGACCATAAACGTCCATCCTCCTAGAACCAACAAATTTCCTGATATCTTTATACCGGATTAATGCAAATTACAATAAATTATTGAAATGTTGACACAAAGTTCTGTAAATGATGTAGTGTCCGTTTTGGTTAATTCGCTTCCCGAATCCCGTCTTCCCTTTCCGTGTTGCTTTCCGCTTGATCAATCGATAGCAGCAGGCAGCAGGCTGTAGGCAAACGTACGTAAGCTGAGTCCTGCTTCTCAGGACGGGGATTCTTACTACCTGAGCAGCCCTCACCTGATACCTCTCGGTCAAATATTTACTGTTGGAGAACGACTGGTTTGTAATCGGACTCCCCGAACACTTGTTTGGGTGTCGTTGGTATTTATTATTGTTGACAGGGATGTATTCGGGATATTATTGATAGACTTCAGACCGAAAAATACTGCGATGCACTCACATAAAACCGTCGGACACGCTTAATGGCCGCAGCTCTGTGTCCGCCGGTTTGTTTTGTGGCCGTTTGATGAATTTTAATGGCCAATGGAAATTGATATATGCTGCAAATTGTGTTTAAGATAAAGCGCCGGAAATTGGACTTGTTGCGCGGAAATTAATCGGTCCGTGAAAACTAATTAAAAATTTAACATTTCCACGGACCGTCAAGGAAATGAGCGCTTGCTTGTTTTGTTTACTGAAAATAAAACGAGCTTACCGCTTTGAGGCATTACATGGCAGTTAATGTCATGAAAAGTTGTTTTCCGAAAATAATTAGTGAGCCGAAACGAGACTTTATGTTATTCACAAAGGCCGAAAAAATGTAAACATGACTATTTCAAGTGGTTTCTTTACGACATTTTATGCAAAGGTGAAGAACTCCTTCATCGACTTTTCTGAACGGGATTTCTAAAAATTTCATGCTGCTACTGGAATTCTTATGTTAACTTTTTCGCACCGGTTAAAATATCTTTTGTTGTCGCGGTTCTTTTGATAAAATCAGACAAAACAGTATACAGGTTCAATTCAAATTTAAAACATGACCATAAAACTGTTGCAAGGCTACTTTTTGCCTTATCTATCAAATGGAACATTTGGCCACTTTTTAGCTTCCAGTTTCAGGATTAGGTAAATGGTTGTTCAAAATGTTGACCAATCTAATCTCTTTAATGGTTATAACTCTTGACAGAAATTAAATTTGTGGCTTTATCACAATAATAAATATAAAAATCTAAATTTATCGAATAGCTTCCTCGCAAAATAAATTACCAAAACGATGTTATCGTTAATCGACCACATGGCCAAAAGTCCAAGAATACCTTATTATCAAGATAACTTTTAATTGCGAATATTTAAAATAAATCGCAATCGATTCAAACCGTGCTGTTGAGTTAGATACCTACTGTTGAGCAGTTACTTTGGAATTTGTAGGTACTTCTAGATTCCTCCGCCCCTTGGCCGACGCCTTACGTATGAAGTCCGCCCAACTCGATTTCGTGCAGATCCCATCCCCATTCACCTACATAATTTCTTCGAGTGCCATTGAAAATCCTACCGTTGCAAATCGCGTCAGGCCAAGGATACCATTGCATCTGTTCGTTAGCACCATTTCAGTCGGTTCCGCAAAATGTTGATTAGCTTTGCTTCGTGGAGTTCTTAGGCACAGCCCCGTTCGCATCTGCCTATAACGAATCATACGTTTTTCAGCCATTTGAAAATTTTTTCAACCCACACGATTTCACCGTCGCACACATTTAATGCCTTTCATAAATTTCGATGGATTGATCGACGGCCGTGGCTCAATTTAAGGGTCGAAATGCCACTGACATCCGCCATGTGCAAGCACCCGTCCTGCATGAACCGGCAACGGGAAGCTTCTCGCTGGTGCGCGCAATTATTGAGCTAATTAACAGGAATGCCTGCCTCTGAAACTGCTGTTAATGCCAGCAAATGCAACCTTTCAATTGAACGGGTTCACAGCGTGAATCTTGGATAATTTATTTCCTAACAAAATTGTAATTGTCTCCTTTGTTGCAGGTGAGCCGAGCAGGAACAGCACACCGGCGGGATTCTGCGAACTTCATAATAGAACTGCTATTTCGGTATGCAGAATGCATAAACAGTTAATTATTTCGTTACAACCTAGAGATAGGGCGATTTGAACAATAACGTCAACAATAGCGCTCCGGCGGCGTAGAACATTTTTAGGACATCAGAAATTGCATTTCCGGATTTAAATAATTTTTACTACAAAAAAGTTTTGGTCACTAAAAATTGTACTCCCTATTTACTCTAATTTTTCATAATTTTCCATTACAACTACATTTTTACAAATATTTCAAAATACGTAGAGTAGAAAAAAAGTTTGATACATCAGTAGGTTGTACCTAAACGTGCAAAATAAAAACATTATTATAAGCATTGTATTTAACGGAAATTGTAGTCTGAAATCTTGAAGCTGCATAACGGAAGCTACCAACTCTTCTGCCTTGCTGTAAAATAACCTGTAGCGCAGCGCCTTGGCGACATTGAGAACTGATTTAGCACTCGAGCTTGGAGGTAATTAAGTTTTAATTAGTATCCCGTCGTTAAGGAACTAGCTGCGTCGCTAAATTATCCATAGGTAACAAGAACGCCGATATAAAGAAAGACCCAGGTTCCGGGAACAATAAGTTAATATTCATTAAGATTAATAAAGCCGGGAGAACTTGAAGCAGTGCAGCGAGTTTTAGCAAATAAAGCAGCAAATTGCTTTATTAAGTATCGATCTTGGTGCGCGCTATCGGGTAGTACCTCCTTTTAGGATCGCAAGGACAATGCCGCCCGTGTTGACCCACGTTCGGGTGGTTAAATCCAGCCTCCCCAAGACAAATACGGGAAGGAAAACGCCGGAGCAGGAGAGTGATCCGTCAATACAGCTCAATAGGGTAAATTTCCGACAGAAGTTTCGAGAATTTTTTTCTGCCTCGTCCTGAAATTGGTAGGAGTTTTAATTACGGATGTCTCATAAATTCTATCTAGATAATGAGATTAAATGCGGGTCGGCCATGGGTGGGTTTGAGTTTCTTATGTCCGGGACATAACGAGCTACTGATTATGAATTTATAACTATATTAACTGGAGATGGTCAATGGAAATAAATTTCATCGATAGCCACGAAGCGGTAGCTGTGTATAATTTCGGTTTTGGGCGATCATGGAATCCTGTCGTAAATTATTTTCGTTATTAGATACTAATTAGGTAACGACGTGGGCTGATTTTATGTGGAATTTGTTAGTCGGACTAGACTAATTATCGATGCGTCCTATTGAGAAAAAATTAAATTTGACAACTTAATGTGCGCCGATCGAGGATAACGCCCTAATCAAATTTACGACGAAATTTCGTTGTGTAACGAAGCAATTATGGCGTCTTTATTAATTTTAATTGACATAATTAACGACCGTTGCCAATTGTTTACATAATTTCTGCGGCGAATTAAACAATTTTGTCTTGAGCATCGAACTAGACTGGACGATTTGTAATTCGGAAAAATAATGGGAAAGTATTAGGCAAGTCGCTCGTGTGGATGCATGCATCCACTCGTAGATTATCGTGTTCTCAGCTAAAACAACGCCTGCACCGTGAGCCAAGACGGGAATATTAAATCCTAAACTGCATAAATTGCGACTTTCCACATTAAAAATGCATAAGGTCGCGAGCTCGTTTTAATTAAGGTCGCATTAGTAACATTATGTTCTCACATTACCCAATTACCTCGGTTCTTTGTTCATGTGTGTGTCCGGCAATTTTATTGTTCCATTCTAATTAAAAAATAATTTTTGCTGTGACGTCGCGACGTTGTAAGAATTATTTGTCTTAATTAACCTGCTGGCCGCTAACGCTCTTGAGTAAGCGAACAACTTTTAGCACAGTTGCATTGCAATCAAGTAAACTTGTTGTTCCGCTGGCTTTGCTATTCTGGTGTAATTGCACGTAAGATACTTGCATAGAAATGAAGCAAGTTTCATGTTTCAGGCTCCTAATCAATCCAATCAAAATAATTACGAACGACATAGCAATGCTACTGGAACAGGCTCGTTGATATCACAGAGATGTAATATCGAGATCACAAAACATCATACATCGCAATTATTGCGAATACTGCCATGTATTTAGATAAATAAAATATCTCCGGCTGATGAGAAGAAAAAATGATGCAGTTTTCTAGCAAAGTTAACTAACTGTGTCTTAATCTACTAAATTCGATTACTCGTATGGTATTATGCTTAGTTTTAGGGGCGTATTTCACCATTTCTTATGAATCAATGATGTATTAAGGTAGGGGAGAAAGTCTGCAAAATATTTTTTCAGATTGTGCTTCAGACACTGGGGAATGCCCAATGAAGCTCCAATCTAGTCAATGTGCAAAGTTAATGGAACCATCCTCAATTGGATTTAGACAGTCCAAAGATGTGTTGAGGAGTTTTCTCTTTACCATATTCAATCACGATTTCGGATTGTCTCTCATCTTTCCGCACTTCTAAGTTGAGTTTAGCAATTTAGTTTTTGATTTGGGACAAATCTCAACGAGTTTGTTTGATTTAAGGTACTATTGATCAACTCAATATCATTGTCATTGAGCGGCTTGACTCGGTAATTTTTACGTTGATGGACAGTTCCTAGTTCTATTTGGTGGTAGTTGATAATTTGGTGTTTGCCAAGATTCCATCGTTTGCTTATGAGATTTAATCTTGTCTGAGCCACTGACAACTACATGGATCAATAACTGGTTAACTTCTACTCGTCGTTCCATATCGCCTACCTCACTTGGACATTCACGGAATGGGGTGTTTCTCACCTACCCCGATGTATAGAATTACGCTAGCATTCCGCAGTGCATCGGATCGCTTTATTTATTCACACCGCGACTGAACCGATGCGCAAACAAATCCGCAACAGCCCATTGCAGATTCATGACGAGACCCAATAAAATTCCCCCATCATCGCATGCAGTGGATATCCGCAATTAAATGCATTTTTAATGCCGGCATTTCGGTTAATCACTCCGTCAGGTACCGGATCCGAAAACGTTCCCCGTTCCGTTAGCGGCGTTATTAAGCCCACCATTAACAAATCGAGAATGCCTTCATATCGTTGCCGAAGAAATTGCCCCGTCTCACAGCGACTAATTTTAATTGTTTCCTCTCCAGAAAACATCAGTCATGCGCTTGTGCACACTCGGATCTCAAGCAATTTCCGTCAATTCTGTGTATTTATTGAACATCGAGAATTCCGCATTAATGAGAAATATTTGCTTTAATAAATGGACACCGCAGGATCGCGTTGAGGGAACGCGGCGAGTTCCAAGAGATATTTCCTTTGTGAACTAATTATTTTTGCGTAATTTTCAATTACCCCAGTAGCTCGCCGAACCGGCGTTTTTATTAGAATTAATAAGCAGGGTCGTTACTGAAGGCGACCGGATCTCCTATAATTACAGAGAGATGATATCGAAGGTTGCCGCCCCTTGAAGTTGGTGGCGCGGCTCTGGACCTGGGGACGGGTACCTCAATTTATTGAAATTAACACAATATAACATGCCCAAGTAATTTAAGAACCTATCGTCAAAATTATCGACAACTATAACGAATGTGGTAAAACTATGCAATTGTATCAAGTCTTATGCGAGCGTCAGATCGTTTTGGTTGGCATTAAAAAGGTACCAGAAAGTTTGCTATCCCGTTTCCTCTGGGATTATGACCGTCCATTGTCGAGACCTTTACCTGGGGGAACATTGAGGAACCTGAAACTTGCGGTAATTCAGTTTACCAAACCGCTCAGACGACTCAATAAAACACCCATAAAACTTTAAAATCCTCTTACGAATGAGTGCAAACAAGTTGCACAAACAGTTTGGGAATACCTCCTCCTAAACACACAATTATTTATAATTTATATACCGTCCCCTAATGTTGGAAGTTTATTTGGTATTCTTCAAGTTTTGCTCAATTTTTGTAATTCATGTACTTTCAGATTTATCGCGCATGAAAAATATCTTTTGTATTTCTATCCCCATTTGTTGTAAGGCAATACTAATTTGAAACAAACTCATTGAGAATTCTTCAGGTATTCTGGTCTGAAAAAGTTGAGAGTTCTTGTTTGTCATCAGTTATTTTTCCAAGTATAAATTGTTTTCAGGTCCCGGTTCTACGGACAAAACAACCAGTCGATGTTATTGACGATAAAAGAAGTCAAGTTTTTTAGTACATAATCGAATAGCCAGGGAATAAATACTGCACTGTATTAACCATTTCAGTGCTTTGATTTGTGTTGCAAAATTGCCAAAGAAGCCACTGCATAACCTGCAGCCATAATACTCATTTCTTAGACGAAAATGTGGAAAAATACTGTCCCAACTACAACAGTTATGAACATACCGAGAAAAATATCTTTCTTCTAAGACAAATTATTCACATGCACTGGTAATATTACTGCAGAAGTGCATCAACATTCCTGGAAAAACTTCCTGTTTAGTAATTGCAGCTTTCTAAGGCGTGCAATGCGAAATAAGAGCTTACGATTTACCCAAGTCTAGAAACTCGCTATAGGTAAACGTAGCCCCCCCCGTCTCGTTAATGTTATTTACCATACCAGACATCCCCACGACCAGTAGTTTACGTGCACGTGTAATAACAACAACCGCTGATAATTTCTGCGACATTACGGTTATCACAACACTGAAGCCGAACATACATATAAAGTTCATTCGCGCAAGCGTATAATTCCGCCTAATTAACGGAACAAAACCAGCACTTGGAGTTCCTTCGTTATTTATTTTTCAAGTTGGCTGCACTATCATCATTGCCCGCGGTTACAGCTCATCATCATGCAGGTACATATATTACTGCATACGCTTGTATCGGGTGGAAACAAACGGTGTTAATTCGGACGGATACCTAATTAAAAGCTAATATTTGCGTAATGCATTTAGGATCACGTGTTTGTTTTGTAAAGAGTTTTACTGTTTTTGTTGTTCCCTTTTGAACACACCTTCCGGGTGCGGAAAGGTTGGGAGGATTCCGCACTGCATTAGCAATATCATGTCACCGTCTACCCTAAAATATAACCCAATGTAGTTCTTCCAGTAGTGAGCCTAATAACGAAAAAGGTTCTTACACAAGAAAATTAATTTAATAAGGTATAAAAGTTAAAATTACCGACGACACAATAACGGCATTTTATAGTCAAAAGTTGAATAGTAGCTTGTTCTCGTCACATCTTTTATGATAGTTAAAAAATCTTCTATTTTCTTTAGCTAGAATAGAATTGTTTTTTTTTTGTGTTATCCTTTTCATTTGCCGGAGTGGTAGTAACAATTTTGTTCCATTTTTTGTGCCTAAAATCTTTCGGCCGTCAAAATGAAAACTCCTGGAGCTCGCAAAACGCAATAACTGGGAAGTAGAGCGTCGTTAGTTCGGTATTAATAATAGAAAACCGCTAATGGCGCAATCAAACGGGGGTTCCAACATGCCGAGTTGGCATTGGTAGACTAAACATCGGTTTACCTCGGAAAATCGTGTACTTTGTATAATGCGGTTGAACATTTCATAATGCTGATTACAACCGTATACATGCAGCAGGTTAATGCAACTATGAGTGTGTTCAGACCATGTCAAGTGGTGCTAATGAACAATCGAACTGCACTTTCATGTAGGTAATTTGGCAAACGAGATGCAACGTCTCCTTCGATTTAATACGCGACGTATTACGAAAGTTTCAAGAATTAGCTGGTTACTTGATTTCATAGTTTACCAATAAATAAAGCACCTTCATATTTTTGCGAGTTTTTAAAACATTTTTATTTGCAAAAAAAGCTTTTTCTTAATACAGATTTTTTGCAAACTAATACTGGAGGATAATGAATTTAACATCAAATCGGGAAACCATCACAAAAAATAAATTTTTATAACTTGCAAAAAATGTTAAAACTGGAAAGAAGGAAGACATGACAATGACTTGAACAAACGTCAATATGATGTAAATTACATTTCATAAGTAGGTAGACAATGTGTATTTCTAAACCTATTCTCAGCTACCTAAATCAGTTTTGGTGTTTATTTAAAAAAATAGTTTTGTGATATTGGTTTCAAATAAAACATAAATTGAATCAGACTGTCTTAAAGAGTCTAAGAACAAATTTTTTTTTGAGCATTTTAATATAGAAGAAAGATTTTAGTTTGTAGAAAAGCCCGATTCTTTGAAAAAGTTCAGTCTATTGACCGACTTAACTTTTCCAGGGGCTGCTTATTAATTTACGAAGTGCTCGATACTGACATTCTTTCATTATAGATGCGGAGTGCATTGGACGGAAACGTGAAAATATGTTTTCCTGGGAATCGACAGGCAATTAGCTGGCAAGTCCATCGGACGGCGTCCCCGCGCCTTCAATCAGCCCCGGTGGCAAATTGCATTTTCTCATTACCAAAGCTCAATAAGCGGCGACGATGGTGGGGGGTAATATTCGGATTGTAACGCCTTTGTAACACTTTCATTTCCGGCCAGAGAGCAGCGACTCGGATATTCGAAGCTTTTGATCTCGACATACAATGAATGAGAAAGTGCCTTCTTTGTGTCGAAAGCTCTTTTATAAGATCTTATTTTGTTTGCGTTATTTAAGTCATATGCCCGCTTTTCAATGGGATTCCGTTGCTTACGTTTAAAATAAAAATACGCGAAAATGAAAAAAAAACGACTCGTTTGCCCCGCTGATCCTTTCACGGCAGTCTGCCGATGTTCTTCCAGAAAATTTCACCAGCAACCGCGCTTTATTTAAGATGCTAGCCCGTCTTTCTCCATTCTGCAAATTGAGCGCAAGTGAAGTGTGCGGAATTAAATTCGAAACGTATTTAACAGGCATCGATTGTAATTTCCTCCGCAATTTTCTCGAAATGCAATCAAGTTGAACCGTGCACGTGCAATTTTCCTTCAACAGTTGACTTATTAAAAGCAATGCGATTACGCCAAACTACTAACTTACTCGTTTCATTTCCTTTAGGGCTTTCGGAACAATTCTCCGATAGTTCCGGCATGGCGCAACACGTGTGTGTCTCGAGCTTGCACAGTTGCAAAAGCTTGTATATTCGCGACGCGACACGCATCAATAACGGGTGCCGCCTACAGAATCACGCGTACGCGGAAATGAAAGAGCTCGATTTTGTCGAGGAATCCGACCTAAATTGGCAACATTTGCGTAAACAAGCTGCACGGAAGGAACCGATCCGAACTTATGGTCATGCTAATAGAACGACCCCAAACTTGCGTTTATGGCCGCTAATGACCCATTCCGAGAACTTCGGGGCGAACTCGGCCACTTCCAGGATATCTCGGACGGTTTGCGTGAGACTTATTGAAAGAAAGTCCTAAAACAGAGAAGGCAACAGCTATAAAACGGCAAGAGAGGAAATTCGATAGTAACGTCAAATGGAGTCTTTCCTACGCCTTCCTAATTTGTGCTCCCCTCAACTTTCTCCGCCAGGCGACACTCAATAAATTAGAATAATTCCATAGGTGAATAGAAAATATCTTAAAATGTTGAAGAAGACCAAAGACAGTAATTCGTGATTCTACTGATTAATGCTACCAACAACAAGAGGCACCTATATAATTTTTAAAGCTATCAATGAAACCAGGTATCTAAGTAGTAGAAATCACATGTAGGTACTAGTAACTTCCTGATCATTTTTAAAAATAGTCACATTCTCTTTGTATTGCTGAAGCTTTTTAAGCAACCTTTAATTACACCTCTGCAGGTGCGACATCCATACACTTACGTAGTCGCAGTGCCGGTAGTTTATGGTTTTATCTTGTCTCCCCTTTGAGAGTTTAGAGCTCCATTTTGGTGGTCTGTAATCCGGCCGGCCTGGAAGGTGTCCCCGCAATCTCGACTTCCACAACTCCACGTATCAGCTCATAACTCAGATCCTCACTAAATCTTCACTTGATTCCACGATGATAATAAGTTTATCGGCAATGCAGAGTTCCCTCATTTGCCGGTCGATAATTAAAGCAATCTAGAGGAGTACGTGAGCTGCTTGATACTGTCTAGATTCTAACATCCATTCAGTCTTGTGCAGCAAACTACGAACGAGATAACATTCACGCACCTTGAACTGTAACCTTACAACTTGCTATCAGCCAGATCTGCCCTGTGCGGGAGAAGCTGCCTTATTTCAATAAATGAAAATGCTTTCAGGGCGCTTTCTGGTGGACTCGCCTTCAGATCACACAAACGAGACCCCCGGCGTCATTCACGTTATCTGGCGCTTATTTTTATTTCTATACGATCTGCCTTTCAAGATTGATTTGATTTAGATTCGAGATCCCGCTAAGAAGAAAAGTCAAGAACGCGCGATAGTATAATCCTTAAAATTTGACGAAGGAAATAAAAGCAAAACGTGAAATTAAAAAGGTTTGTGGATATCAAAGCCGTACATAAATAATCGTATCGCGGGGATTTTAGGAAAATGAACCGCAGCAATATCATGATTTACTCGTAAAAATGGAGGTTCCAGAATAGCGAAAGACCGCTTTTAGGAGTCATGAGTGACATTTGTCATGCATGCGGAAGTTGAAAAGAATTTGGTTGTTGACCCGAAGTTCTCGGCTTACCGAAAGACCATTGGTCTTTCGCAAATCGGCAGTTTGTTTGTGAAATATTCGCTTGGGGTCTTGACTGTGTTTTTAGTACCTACATATAGCGGGGTAGTATCGATTTGGGGGCTCCCACGTTGGCTTAAAGGTCAGGGCGGGTTGTTGTAGATACGCTGACTGACGCATACTAATTGAGATATCGTATCCGTGGTTGACATAATGAATTTGTGATCAGCCAGCTCGCCCATTAACGGCTTCGACAGGTGCTTGCCAGGCACCTAGCAGAATATTAAATTTGTTTCCCATTCAGTTCTCCTCATTAACAAACAATTTAGCTAATGTTGTAACAGCGACACAATGTTTTAATAGTCTACGCCAGCAGATAAAAGGTGTGTTGATCTATTTTATAGTAAGTGATAATAACTTGGGGTTTTGTTGGCGAAGTCTGGCAAATGGCTTGGCAGGAAGGAAGCAATTATTTTAGCGTTATCATATTATGCTCAACAACGATCCTGCAATAAATAAATAAGCACTGGTTTCTTGCACTGGTTGTGCTCGTTCCAATGTTAAGGCAGGTATTAAGCCAAAAAACAAAAAAAAAAAAATTTTTTTTAACTTTGAGCAAAATGTTTAAAACTGACCCTCTATCTCAAACACGATGTTTCCAAGCATAAAAACTATTTTGCAATTCCTATTAAAATAGACCGAAATCTACAAAAATAAGTCAAGTCTGTAGCCGGATCCTGGAAAAAGCGATTGCGATCGAGTCGCTTCTAAGCAACCGAAAACGGTTGCTTTGGAAAGATATCAACCGAGTCGCAATCGGTTAAACAGAGAGTTCCGAGAGGCTATCGCATTTTTTGGTGTGCCGAAGGTGCATCCCTATGAATGGCATTGGTAGATGACGGCTTAGGGGATGGATTTTCAAATATTTTCAGGTACAAGTGGAAGGGTTATAGCCTCCGGCACCCAAGTTTACCTTTAAAGCGTTTAAAAGCGATTCTTCGGATATTGCATATTTATCGTTATTTGGAGATTAACAAGGGGTTTTTAAATAATCTTTATCTTGTTGTTCATAATATGTACCAATATTATAACGTTTGTAGGTAAAAAATAACAATTTTTATTTCCGAAACCACTTTTAAATGATCTCTAGATTATTTGAATTTTTTCTTCAAAACGTGCTTGCAAATTTTACAAAATCATAATGTCGACAAACATTTTAATTATTTCCTTGAATAAACGTTATATCCCAGTCAACTTGGACATTTGTAATTACATTCAGAAAAAATATCTGTAAACAAAAGTCCTAGGTACAATCGTACCATAAAGTATGTTTCTATACCAAAATAATATCCTCCACAAATTTTGTTACATTTATAATAATTTGTTGGATTCATAATATACAGTAGCTTATATTCTAACTCTGTCAGATTGAAACGCAAGTTTGAATTCATACGCATATCTCAATTTTTGTATACATAGTGTCCCGGAATAACTGTTACAAACTTAAGAGTCGGATATAAAATCAAAAAATTAAACGGCTTTTCTTAATAAACATGTTCTCGAAAACGGTTGATAACGGAGGAAGAGTTCTTGAAAATTGTCGTAACTCTTGACTCTTATGATCAATTTTTCCGAATGTTTGCACATGTACTACTTATCATGTATCGTTGGTATCCATTTTGATGAAAATCGCAAGACACCGAAAAGTAGCCAATAGAAAAATAGAATTCGATGTCGTTTCTATGACAATGTAAAAATTTCCTGGAAATGTTTGCACCTTGCATGAAATTAATAAGTGGAAATTATTTCAGCCAATCAAAATTATTTATTTATTAATAATGACATCATAATGATATAATAGACCAATGTCTCTGTCGTTGCGATTTTCACTTATAATATCCCTAGTGCGTTGATTATTTCCGGAAATTTTATTCTCATGCATGTTCCACTCGAGCTAATTAATACGTTTTAAAAATGCATTCGAAAAAATAAGACTTGTGGTCCACGAGGTTTACGTTCACGATACTTAGGTTAGGTAGTTTGAAAATTCAGTCTTTTCACCTTAACAAATTGCTAAAAAGTGATTGGTTTCGCATTTTTGAAAAGATCCTCCCCTAAACCCCTTCTCTCCAAAGCGACCGAAATCGTAAAGATATCGACTCGATCGCAATCGCTTTTTCCAGGATCCCTACACTGGTACTAAAAGTTTCAAAACTTTGGATCTTAATCGATAAAAATTGTCAAAAGCGTCGTAATTTTTCAGTAGCGAGGAAAAACGTTTCACGTTTAATCAATATCTGTTTGCCTTTTGGGGAATTCTGGGGAATAATTAAATACGAGTGCGAGGAGTGGTGAAGAAAATTGAAGTTTGATACAGGTGGTTGGAACATCTCCCCAAACACTTCCAAGAGGAAAAAGTCGATGCCAATAATTTACTGGGGGAATCGGGGCTTTAGCAAATTCGTGCCATTGATAGACGCGAGCAATTGTGCAAAGCGCGAAACTTTTCCATAATCGAATTCGAAGTTCTGAACGACCCTCAGGGACGTTTTAACGAGCCCCATTGTCGCCAACTGTCCTTGGCATTCCGCATTATTTAATTTTGCGGCGTGTCAAATTTAACTAACACTAGTATCGCACACGTCATAAATCCCGCATAATCGAATCCATTTTCCATAACATCCATATTGGCGACCATAAATCGCGAATTGGGCGACGGCGACGCCCCCCATTCAGTGCCGCTTACTCGCAAACACAATCGCACCGCTATCCACCGACGCTGGTTCCATTACGCGATTGCCGTTATTCCGTTGTCGACAGATGTTCAGTTGTTTGCTACGCGAACACTTGATGATAGCGGTCAGGTATCGCAGGGCACATGCGCCATGACTGACAGCTGGTGTCCTACCCTCGCATTATTTCGAATTAGGGGGAATTGTTTGTTTTCGTCAAGTGTCATTCTGCATTGCAGTTTTTTGCTTTGATACATGTAGGGGTAATAATACAGTTTGTGACGTGTGTCGAGGGGTTATCGCGTTTAATTATTGCGATCCGACAGCGAAACGTCAGGGAGAACGAAGGGAAAAGTGGAAAATGGGTGGAACTGGGGAATTTTCGTGCGGGTTACGTTGCCAACGTCATTTGTCATAATTAATGTTTGTCGAATGTCTCAAATGCTAACTGGCTTTTCAACAAAAACAACAATGGCAATTTATTACTTTTCGGCCGAAAGGTAGACGGATGTGACCCAGTTCTTCCCAACGGGGGTGAATAATGGTACGCAAAACTGTCAATTGCACCTTCGGTAAACTAATGGTTTTCGAATCGACCTTGTCTAATTGCAAATATGGATCCTAAACCTACGTGCACCAAATTTTGGGTAATTTAGATAATTCGCCTAGAAAAGTCTTTGTGACCTTTTTGGTTCACATATGTTAATTAACTTTTCCTAAGGTCTCTCCCCCTTTACTAGGTTTAAGACGGGAAATTTAAAAACGATTCTGCTTCTTCTTGTTCAAAGATGTCTTCTTATCATAAAATCTTCTGCTTCTGTTATATCTGAACTGGCAAAAAAGTCTATTCTATGTATGTTCTTCCGTTTTTCTCCTTGAATTCGTCAGATCTTAAGATATATCGTAACCAATCGTAACATACCCATTGGTTATTTTGGAGTGACCTATTGACTTTCTTGATGCACTTCAAAAAAAGGTTTACGTATTGCGATTACAAAGCTCTTTCAAGTTTCAATACAAAAATGATGATCACTAAAAAGGTGCGAATATTTCTTGGTAGCTTCAGTTTTTTCCTTCCCAACAGAGATGTAATTTCCGGTCGGCACGTCAAATCCATATATTTGAGTAAAAGTACTATTTATTTAGCAACGACGAAGCTATCTAAATTCTTGGGGCACACTGATTTTCGTCAAGAATTTAGGATTAGACGGGATTGCTTTTTTAAGTTTTACTATTTGAGTCATTAAGGTGGTACCTTTGGTCCCTCCTCAGGTCAAACACAAGTTGTTTGTTTTCCGAAAAATAGTATCGTGTCGGGAATAATTGTTTGCAATTAACACACCTGTGCGAAATAGGAAATTGTCAAAGCAAACGTTTGTTCTACTAATAAGTTATTAATATTGAACCACGATAAGCTCGCGGTTCAGTGTCAACAAGAAGAAAGTCCCCAAATTTTTTGGTCGCCCCGCGGCGCATAAACCCACGACACTTAATATTTACGTTTCTTAGACGAAAAACAATAAAAACCATGCGTTATGGCGTTACCGGGTTGAAATAATAGGGACTCGACACATGTGAGAACCGTCACTCAGTCTCCTACTCAGCTTTCAAAACCATATAATTACTTTATAGCGGCTCGTTTTTAATATCATCGGATGCTGCAGCGCTCGGGGTGGGTTATTAAAAGATCATAAAACGGGTGCTCTTGGCGTTTGATTTATGGCGCCAAGTTAGAGAAAACAATAGTAAAAATATAACGCTTTTGGGTTTTATTAAATTTTAAGTTTGTCTGTGCGTGTGGGGCGACTCCCTCCAGATGCGTTTGTTCTCCCTCGGGTTTTTTTACGTGCAAGAAAAAGGAGCCCTCGCGAGTTTATGTAACGGAGAAATGTAAAAACATTTTACCGCTGGCGTTTTACATAAATTCAAGCAACTAATGTTGGATACTAGAGCGAAAAGGAAAAA
This sequence comes from Schizotus pectinicornis, assembly GCA_951805265.1. Classification (NCBI taxonomy): domain Eukaryota; kingdom Metazoa; phylum Arthropoda; class Insecta; order Coleoptera; family Pyrochroidae; genus Schizotus; species Schizotus pectinicornis. Next base: position 21,598,142 of record OX638202.1, read on the forward strand.
TCAAACATACCCAAATGCAGATATAATCGTTTTATTTCGAGTACAATGCTCGGGGTGAAATGAATAACGAGCACATTTTAAAGCTATTTATCCGACAATGTAATTAATCCAAAAGGGTGGAAACGCGGATGTACACATTTTAATTTATCAACTGTCATACGATTCGCTGGAGTGGCCGGCTCTAATATGTATTTTGAGCTTCGAACGCAGGCCCTGTGACGTGATTTCTAATAAATTGAACGTTTGCAATCGAATGGTAAATATTTATGGTGTTCACGTCAGTGACGTTCCACTGATTTTGGAAAATTGGAGCAGACATTGTTTTTTAATCATTGCGTTTCTATTGTGGCAAATTTCAAACAAATGTTTTCGATTAAAATCAACAAAAAGGACCGTGCTTTCTATCAGTTTATTCACAGGATGATGTGTTTCGGCACATGACCAGACAGAAGCAAAGTCTTTCGACTTATGGTCACTAACAGTTTCTTTTCTCAAAAATTAATATTGGTTACATAGCCCTCAATGATTTTTTCATTCATTTCCTAATAACAACCAATCTGTAAACTTATAAAGATTCAAGGATTTGTTTTGAGATCGTCAACCCAAAATCTCGTTTAGTTCGTTCACTGGTTACATAAATGAAGCTGTGGATCATCAAATCTTACTTGGTGCAAGATTTCACTCTCCTCTCGTTCTCAGTGATAGGATTTTAATATTTTTAGTATTCTCTATGTAGCGATGCATTTTCCAGCTCTGATTTGCGCTATTCGGTTTTCGTTTTAACCGAGTTAGCGTCTGAAAATTCCGTAGCGACCGAATTACCTAAATTACGACTTGAGCAACAAACTGCAACCTTGGCAGCGATTTAACGTTCAGCGAGTACTTTGTATGCACTTCCGATAACTTTACCGCCCGTAAAGCTTCCAAATAAACAAAGTGGCACGAGTTTACCAACCGCTCGACGTGCATATAACGGCGTTTTCCCTAAAACCAGTCGTGATCCTGCTGCATAGATGCAAAGCGTTGGTGAAATGAAAAGGGGGTGGTGGGATTCACCCTGGCACGTACACTTTTGCACATGTCCTGCGTTCAGACGAAGACTGACCCTTATCCACACCGGTGTGATGGCGGATATCGATTCGGGGGGGTTGAGGAAATCGCATGCGAACCTTCCACTACGACCTAGAACTAGAGAATATGCGTGCCAGTGTTGGCGTTAAGCTGATAAATTTCCCTCAGACGTCCTTATCTGCATGATGGACTGCCGGTGTAATATAGTGCATTTCCGTTTAATATCGGTGCGGAGGCCCGCAACAATACGCTATTTGCTTATTGTAGCAGTCATAAACTGGACAGCGGACGCTTTATATCAAAGGTTATGTCAGAAAAATAAACCAGAATTATTAACATCACCATAATACCAACAGGTTTTGCGTACTCACCTACCATTATGCCTGCACTTAACGAAGTTTTAATCTGTTAAAGCATGTCTTGTGGGCTTTGGGGTAATTTCTTCAAAAAAAATTCAAAGGGTGCGGAAGCAATCAAGAGAACAATAGCAATTTCGTTAATTCAAGTAATGTTTTTTTAGGGTTAGATCAGTGTCAAGTTCTAGTTTGCAAAATTCCGGCTAGTATTCTGCAGCGGCCCACCCAAATTTCCACACTAATTCTACATGGATAGGTATAGGCATGACCGTATCTATAGGGTTCTAATGACCCAATGCGAAGTGCATCATCTCAACCGAAATGAAGAGTTTAAACAACCTTAAAAAGCTAAATTAGAGTCGCGCGTCTCTTCCAGAGACCTACTTAGTCTGAAGGGATGTAGTAAAAGCCGCCCCCGCCCATTCGCAGCACCTTTTAGCGGCCGCCCGTTAATTTCCCCTCTTTTAGCACATAAAAAATCACCGCCGACAAAAGCGAAATTTTTCAATTTCGTTCAAGGTTGTGCCCTTGTGCCCGAGTTCGAATTGTGGCGTAACTAAATCGGCCAGGTCCGAATCGAATTGCTGTGCATTTGACAGTTCCAATTCTTTTAGACGACCACCGGCTGTTTGTTGTGTGGCTGTTGAAAAGGAAACTCAGGTGGTCTACGTTGACGGGATTTACGCCAACAAGGCCGGTGATCATTGTTACAGTTTGTCGTTGGATTGTTGTGTTGTCTGCAGAATATGGAGGCCGTGTTCGGGGAACACCCCCTAAATGACGTGCGTTAAGTGACGTTTGAAAATAATACCTTCGTACTTTGGGGGTTAACTATTTGTTCCAAGTCATTTGATTGAAACCGAACACCTATGTTGTTGAAGGACGACTGAAACTTTGTGAAGCCGCCAAAGAAATTTTAAACTATTTCAATATCACGTTACCATGAACCCATCTATTGTTACTTTGGTTTCTATGGACCTAAGTTGCATGAGTAATAAATAATTATTTAGATTGCATGATATCAAAATGATTTAATAGCGCGCAGCAACTGATTCGTTTAAATTAATATGAGCTTTTGAAAGGCGGTAGCGACATCTATATAAAGCTCATGCAACTTAGATAGTAGTGCAACAGTAAGGCCGGTAAGGCAACAAAATTGTACCCCAACTAATAAATGAATAATAGATAAACATTGCTTCTTAAAAGTTAATGAATTTGGGCTATGACGTTTAACGGTTTTTTTAAGCCTCGTATTAATTTGGGTCGGTAACGTTTTTAAAGGACTACCTGACCACTTAAGGTGATTTCAAAAATTTTTGACTGTTATTATTTAGTCGTTAGAGGATTAAACCTGAGGAATCTTGTATTAAAATTTTCTTGCGCCCTCATTATTAGCTAGTAACCGTATTCTTTGATATGGTAAAACCCTGATTTAACGTTGGGATTGTCGCTTTTAAGCCGGGTGTGAACCTGAATTTGAATCATAATCTGAGGACAAAACACGGGGTTAAAATAAGAATATAAGGTATTTGTTTTGTTCTTTTGACACCACTACAAGCTGCACCTGTTATCGCAATAAATCATTTTGAGTCAGTTGAAGTCTCTTGATTGGTCAATACACCAGCTAACATTGTATTTTTGTTAAATAAAATGGCTAAAAACAAAAGGTTAAAAAAACAAAATTTAAGACTTTTTTGAATCAGTTCTAAAAACGCAAAGTAATTTTTTTTTTACCAAAGTTAGACTTGTCTACCTAAAAACATAACTCTTCACAAATGTACCTACAATTATGACGTTAATTATCGGTTTTTATATACCCATGTCCTAAATATATTTTAAAATACCTACACATTACCCCGGGAATCTAAAAAAATATAATGAAGATAAACTGCCCTTTCATCACAAAGATTTAGATAATTATAATTGATGTATTGATGTGTAATTGATAGGTATCTTAGTAGCATTTAGTACGAAGTTTTTTAAAAGTTGCCTTATCAGCAGTTTTTTTTGGGATTCAAATGGGAAATTGTTACTGATGGGATGCAACCTATAATTTCTCAATTTCTTAATCTTGGTTAATAACAAACATGTAAATAATACCATCCATCGTAATTTTATTTTACACTGTTTTAACAACTGAAACGTGTAAGTAACCAATTCCGTATATTCACTATTTGTCTCTAATTACTTTGAGAGATCAAGATTTCTTGTTGTTTACGGTATCTGTCATTATAAGATATACTCGTTAACATGTTCACGTGCCGGCTTTTTGCAAATTATATAAGCTCCTATTTACAACTAATCGCTCTAATTATTAAAAGTGAAGTCACGTAAGGAAGTTAGCAATTGCGGATATCGTGCCATGCCTTATATTACGTAACGACAGTACAGGTATTTTAATAATATTTCAAAGCAACATTGAGTAATTAATACAAGGGGAAAAGATCGAAAAATCAACTTTTTTGGTGAGCAAATTTTGATGCTCCCTATAGAAGGATAGGTAGATACTTGTCAAGTATAGGCATTGATGGTTAACAAAAGGATTAGTCAATATGAATACAACTCTTCAGTACTCTTTATTTAGGTCAAGCTGTCCAGCTTTTGGACAGCAGAATTGATTAAAACCAAGTGACCTGAAATCTTCCTGAACCTTCAAAAAGCATAAAATTCTTCAATATTTACGCATTAGTTCAAACTTTACACTGTAAAACGCCATGAGAGACTGATCCGAAAATAAATAAGTTCTTCGTTAGTTCTTGTACTGTTGCTGAGATTATTTTAATTATTGCCGCCTGTCTTGTCGCTTTTTGTTTAAAACACGTGTCTAAAGAGGTCAGTCCGGTGTGTCTGGTTTGCAGACACAGCATAGTTTCGCGGTCTAGGTGCAGTTGACCGTGATTATACCAGAACTCTGCTTGTGTCTCCGCAGGTAATTGCAGTTCTTGGACGGACGAATTGCCTGTGGCTAGTTAACTGCGCTATGCGAGGATGTCCATCCAACTTCATTATAATATCGTACACTTCGGCATGTTTTACGTAAATTCAGATGGAATCGGCTCGGAGCTGTAAATTTAAATAACTAGGTAGATACGTAGGTACGCAAATTGAGGTACACAGTGGGTGGGTCTTAATTGAACAAGAAATCTGACGCCATCTCTTGCATCGGTCAGACCAAGACCTGACAAATAGATAACCTAATATTAAGAGTAGAAACAATTCAGTAGCATGCGGCGATGGTATTAGCATAAAAATTTAATCGTTATCCATCACCAGAATGTGGACAAGATTGTCTGTTGCTTTGACGCATACAACTTTCCATTGACACACGACCAAGACTCACGACCAACGAATTTTATTTTCGATTTCTAGATACTAGAAGATTCACAATTCCAAGCCCACCGTACGGCAATCATGTTTCAGATTCTTCCAGTCAAATAACCTTATATCATAGTAAGTCTTTAAAGACAATTATTCTTCTGTTCTTATTTCATAATTATTATTACATATTCAAATTATCTTTACCTAGTTACTATCAGCAAATAAAAAAACGTTAGCTCTCAACTCTTGAAATAGTAGGTATATGGATTCAAAACTTGACCATTAATTTTTCCAAAATCAGGTTGATGGCTACCTGCTGTATCTAAAAGTATAAAAGTATCAATAATAACTTCTTAAAGAGACGTAGGGGTCAGTGGCCTGGTATGGACCACACCACATGCATTTGCGTCGATATGAATTTGGTTGCGATGTTCTGAAGCGAAAATCATTGGTATTAAAGTCAACGGTATTACGGATACCTGGTTACTATCGTGTGAACTGAGCTTGCCTCAGGATGCTGGTCGACAGTCTTCGTATAATGCCTGCTGTCCGTTTTTTATTTTTACAAATATTTCTTGTCGTTTTCTCTCGCATTCTAGAACGGTCTGTTCAGATCAGATCACGTCTAATACTTGACAACTTCTGCACGTCAATTTTTTACCAAAATCGATGCCGAATCGCCTTCTAATTACCCCTGCACTCGTAACGAATTATTATTAACGCAAACGGTTCGCCCCGATTGTAGATTGACCGTTTTTGTTGTGTATCATCGTTTGCCAGTTGGTATTTTAAAAGTTAATATCATGTTGCGGACGGTATTTTTTGTTTCTTCGAGTTTCATGCAACATTATAGCGTAATTATGGTCTACATTGTTAATACTTCATGCATTTTGATTATTCTGGAATAATTTCACGCCACACTTGGATTTTTTAATAGTGCTGAGACGATGCAAGTGAACGAGAAAAAGAGCAACACGCGGCTTTTACTCGCGACTAACCGATTTCGAGATGAACGATAGGATAATGATCATGCACAGGTTCAGGCGGTCTGAAAAAGTAAACCAAAAAATTGTTAGTCATACAGTTACCGTTGCACAATAACAATTTATAATTATTTATTATAATTGCCTGTAAAGGCTATCACAAAGAATTAAATGTGACTGCTAATTTTAATAAAGCATTATATTATACAATAATTATTACATTCATTTGCAAAAATGATCGACTTCCTGCTCCAGTTAAATATTTGCAATATACCAACACTGACTTTTCACAAACAACCAAGAGGTTTTTTATTTTCAGTAAAATTTGGCTCTCAATATTAGGAGACTAACTTTCTGCTATTGAAGACAACATAATATGAGATATTTGAGAGGAAGTTAGGGGTGCAATAGACTCAATAGAGAACTTTAAAATAGATAGAACAGAAACGGTATGTGCGAATAACGGAACAAGTTAGTTGGAATTAAAAATTTAAAAAAACTTTTATTCAGCCTCTATTCGCCGCACCTCATTCCAGTTATTATAAAACCTCTAAATTGACGAAATCGCTTAAAGGCATAAAAACGTAAGATGCGTAGTCACTGCTCATCATGTTTTTAATGCCGATTTTAGCATTGACCAAAACTTGACACAGTAAAATTTGTAAATAAACCATCAAGCAACTTATCGAATCGCACTCACTGTCTTTGTTACGTTTCCACTAGAGGAGCTGATCTTTTCAAATGAAAAAATTCGTTTGTGTTGGACTCTTTGAGAGAGTTGATAAAAAATAGCTTAGTGACTTGTTGGCAGAATAATAATTTTTTTAACTATGTTTGGTGACATTTCACATGTAACAAAAATTAACACTACATTTTAGAAGGCCGCTCCGCGCCCCTAAGTACGTAGTAGATATTTAAGCGGCTTTTTAGAGGTTACCCGAAGGAAAATAAATGGCTTTAATTACTGCACCATTGAAATTCTTGATGCTAAATGGAAACAATAGATTTTCTAGCTGCAGTGTTCCTAGATTTCTTCAGGCAGTAACTACCACTGCAGAGTTATTATTTTTGCAATTTCTATCAGCCTAGCTCCGTTTTCTACTCATTCACGTCGAACTTACCGTTTGAGGATAAAATAATCATTCATCTCATTGTCTATCCAAGAGGATATTGTTTCGATATTTCCGGTTATTCCAGTAAAGCTCGGAAATTCATCTACTTCAATATCATTATTGCAACGGAAAATGGCGTCTTCTACAGCGAGACGTCGTCGCTTCAAAGATTAAATTGGAAATTTCATTTAATTTCCTTGTTTATTTAACTAAATTGGAATCAGCGAGCCAGAAAACGTGATTAATTATATATTTATTTATATAATTGTGGGCGTATTAATTTTAATAATTTCACAATTACTAATTAAGACGATGACGTATTTTCTTGTGTGCTTCGTGATAATGGCGAGAAAACTGAATCTATTAAAGTAGCGGGGGCAATTAAAAACAATTGCTCAATTTGTAAGTTGTGTAATAGTAAATGATGACTTTTAAAAGGGTATCATTAAAATTTCAGCTGAAAATCATTTTATGGATACATGTGTTTCTAACTGTACCAATAAGCGCTTCAGCTGGGTTCGAGTAAGTAATTAGCGAGTGACACACTTAAAGATGAAGTGATTGACTTATCGTTACTCAGCAAATGTCTGGATGAAACGGCAAAACAAAAGCCGCAAAAAAGAACAATTTTCCATGGCCACCGCTAACGACCCTATACCAACCAAAAAACGGCCTAAAACCTTTTATAGGTACTATTTGTACCCAAAAAAGGTGTTGAAATATTTACCTTAAATTCGGAAACAACAGGAGAGCTTATTTGCATATTTATTATGTTAGTGGATACGAAAAAAATGGGAAATTGGATTTAGAAAACGTGCACGCTTTTAACTAGAAGAACTTGATTACTTTTATTTCCGACATCCTAAAAATACGTTTGGACTAGTTCGTGATGGCAAATTTGTTGTTATTTTAACTCTCCACAGAGTTGTTTTGCTTAGCTTTCCGGAAGCAGAAAAAAATCAAATTATTAATTGCGAGAGGGCGTGCGCAGTTGTCATTCTATTAATCCTCACAATGCACTGATGCTAATCCGATAATGCCGAGATAAAAGAGAGCATTGATAAGGGTTATTTATGTTTGACGATGTCAGCAACCGGCTTCGTAATGAGTTATGAGCCCGTGATAAGTATCTCAACCGAATTATGAACGCGCACGGGTCCTGAACGGCAACCGAATTCAATACAGCCTGGATTTTATGTCAAAGAGGAGTTTATCTCTTGGATGCTCGTGGACAAATAACAAACAATACGGTAATTAAACGTTGGTCTTCTTCGGAAGCCGGTCGTTGCGAATTCATGTGACGTCGTAAAAGCATCGGGACAACTATGTTCCAACGTGTAATTTGCAATGATGAGGATATTGTGAACTGAAATTACTAGAGCAGTTACGTCCAACCAGAACCGGCGTTATTCCGTAATTATTACTTATTAAACCCGAGAAGATTGCACTACTGCACAATCATTATTAGTGGTGCAGCTTTCCTTGTAAATAAATAAATGGGATTGAATGCAGTTGGGTAACAACGATACGCTTCGCATGCGCGCCATGAAGGGAAAAACGTAATAAGGCGAGAGTGAAGCTGGCGTGAATTTTAAGGGCTAATTACAGAAGTTCCAAGATTATATATATCGTCTAGAACGCAAAATCCTTTACCATAACATATCTCAGCGTAATTTATCTACAAGTGAGGCTAATTAAGCACCACACTAACGACCAATTTGCGACAACGACATACTTTGCAGATCATTTCCCATGAATGACACTAATAAAGATAGTGCTGAATTTCTGGTTGATTCTCGTGTGCAACTCGCATACCAACCAACATTCTTTCCGGGATCAAGCTTAACGCGAAACGAGCAAAACCTCAGTAATTAGTCGAAAAAACCTGGACCTGGGTCCGACAATAAAAGAGCGTCGGATAATTAACCCGGTACAAGTGTAGCTAAACGTTTCCTGTCTCCTCCCCTTGCCGTTGCTCCTTCTTGAGCTCCGGGAAATTTTTGCGCTGTTTCTGCCGTGTTTTGAATTGCCAGGCGAACAATAATTTTGGTTCACTGTTCAACAATTGCGACCGGCGTAATTACAACAATTATGGAGCAATTCTTTAGACTAACGATTGTTGGCTGACAGTTTAAACTTTTATTAGACGTCGGGAGTCGCTAAACCGACGACATTCATAACGTAAATAGAGCAATAACAGCATTTTAAAGTCACTAGTGCACGCGGTTATAAATTCACAGACAAGTTGTAGAAAGGAATGTCTGATAGACTTTATGGTGTAGGAGTTTAGTACGTTTACAAAGACATTTTCTCAAACGTGTGATGATTTAGGGATTTTAATTTAGTTCATTCGACCAAGACAATTTTGCTTTAGTACAAATTAATAATTTCGTTACTGCCATTCTCCTTAAAAAATATTGAAAAATTAATTTTCTTCTAATTTATACTTCAAATAAATATTTTAACATTTGACCCAATGTGGCTTTATTGACCGACGCCATCGCCGGCATATTCCGGCAGTCCTAATAACAGTCAAGTGCCACTTCCACGTCTACGAACCGGGGTACAGGGGGTTAGGTGAAACAGTGAATTTTTAGCCAACCCTGTTATTAGCCTAATGAAAAGAGCTCAACCGCAAAAACCTGCTTCATTCCAATGACAGTAATTGTTATTTTGACGTAAGTCGTCCATCTCGGCTCTTGACCGCGTTTTGACCTCGCCGTCCCTTGTTATTTGATTGACCGACTGTGGTTAACTCTAAAAAGGTCCATCTAGTTGGTGCCAACGATTTTAATCCTAATGCGTATTTAAGTATAACTCCATACCTAACGTCTTTGTTTTTGTTCCAGGTGCCGAAGAGACCGCCTGTGCGGATAGAATCGACCACTCCACGATGAATTAACAACGTTACTTTGCCTTAAGTAAAGCCAATTTCGTAAAGTGCTTCGGAGGAATGATAACAATACAGTGGAACTGATGGCCGATTCCGCAGAGATACCGCCGACGAAGACATGAGCGGCGTTTTTTTACCTCTCTCGTTTCGAAGTTGATCCGACGATTACGGTTTTATAGTTACGATGGGTTCCGTCGCCTGCAAGGTGACAGATTCGTGACAAGAGCCAATCGAAGAACAAAACGAGACTTTATTATGGAGGCGATTTAAGGGCACGGTTTTGGCACCTGGCTGATTGCTGGGGTTTGGAGCAGTGGCAAAAAGCGAGAACCAACAAGCATTAAAGTTAAATTAAAAAGGAAGTTTGCTTAACCCTTCAGTGGATCGATAACGAGCATTTTCGTTTCCGGGCTAGTTACAGGCACTTGCTGGGATCGATGCCTCAAGAGCCCGCTGCTCCGTCAATCTTCTTTATCTGTTGGCATCAGACAGTGACAAACTGCACAAATACTTTGATTGACTGTAAAGAATAAAATATAAATATCGAGTAGCACACCAACTATAATTTTTTAACTTACCTGCAACTGGAATTTTACAGGGTTAATGTGAGAACTAATTTTTGTTCTGATTATTAATAATTAGAGGTGATCTTATCATTTTCCAACCAAAGCGATACAGTAAAAAGTTTACTGATTTTGTGCAACTTTTAGCTCGGCATTCTTTTTGAATTACACACTTCATAATTATTGGGTGGCAGTATACCAACATTAATGTGTATTTAGTCAATCTGTGTATTCTTCAGGCACTTTTCAACATTTTTAATTATGCAGTTTCTCTTTCAAAACTTTATTAATTGCAAAGAAATTTCTATCTACTATTTAAGTCAAAAATTAAAGTTTTTAGTTGAACTTGCTCTAATTGAAGTTTGAACACCATTAGCATTAGTAAGACAACTTTAGCCACAATGTAAATAAAAATTATCTGAATTGCATTAGTAACAACTGCCTATGTCATAGAAAAATTTGATTTCAAATCCACCATTTTTCTTAATTTAGTCCATCATTACCAGTTGAATATGTCACATACACGATTAATGTTCAACGAGTACCAGTAGAATTAACCTTGCTGGGGGTAATTCAATTACCGCTGCGAGACGTTGAGCTGTACGTAGTCGATTAACTAATGACTAGTTTTATAGGCCAATTGGCATGGATACAGTCAACAATCGACTCTTCCTTTGTCAATAATTAAAACAGCGATAATACCGTAAAAGGGCGTTAGCATGCCCGAAATTGAAGTTCCGATCAGTAAATAACTGCTGTTTTGGTTTTAAACCGCATAGGTAGTGTGATGACTGCTTGCGTAATTGCCTTGAAGTCTTGAAGAGTTGGCTGCAGGAAATTAGATTTAAAAGTTGGTAGCACTTTATAGTACTTACTACTTAAGATATTATTATTCCCCCATTATAAATGTTCTTGTGCTTACGTATGTGTGTCTACGCCATGAGTTTCCTTTGTGTAAAATGCTAGTTTAAGGTACGCGCATTAACAGTGATGATAATAATGCTTCAGATATGTAAATAGTTATCTTTGTAATACGAACAAAATGGTGCTGTGTTAATGTGAAGACTTTGTAAACGACTGTACTCGTATGGTTATGTCAATAAAATTTTACATTAAGCTCTTACGTTAATTTCCGTTCAGGAGCTTCGCTCTTGAAACAAATAGTAAGTAATTATTTCAGATCGTGGCGTCGCAATTAGAGCGCCTGATACTTTCTGTAAAGCTTCATTCGAGTTTAATCGTTCTAAAAATTAGCAATTCCGTGATCTGTTCTCCAAATTGGATGAGTTCCAATGGAAAAGATAAAAGAAAACAATTTTACTTATTGGAAACTTCGAATTCTTGCAGGAATTTAATTGCAGAACGAAAAAAAAATGATGACTGAAAGGAGACTTAAACTCAGATTACCCGTCTACATCTTTACTTCACAGACTTCCTTCGTCTTTAGAAATCTATTTGTAGAACTAAAAACTGTTCAAGCTGCGAAGTCCAAAATTAAGCATATATAACTAGTTAGAGATTACAAATTTAATTTTTATTTTTTGTGCACAACCGTTGCTCTGTGTGAACTTGCCTGCCGGAACAAATATGACCATCACCATATGTGTTTTGGAAGCATATTTTCGAATAGCAGATTCATCTTCCTGAGTAGCTGCGATTTTCCTGCAGCTTTCCATAAATACCGGTAGAACATTGCATAATCCTGAAAAGCGACCTATTTATCGAAATAATAAATCACTCGCAGTCAACACTGCAATTTATCTCGCATTTGACTGGAATCAAATGTGTTAATTTTCCTCCAACCAAAAAAGCTTTTTCCTGCAACCGTTAAATCGATCGCTCACTTCACGCGCGTAGGTATAAACATTTTTATTTGGTTTTTTATAAAAGAAGAAAATCACGCGGCATTGTTTGAAATTCAGAATTGGCGACAATAATTTACCCAACAAAACGTTCAGAAACGGAACAAAGCTGTGTAAACAATTGAGTTAAACCGTGTCATTATGAAGGTGGCGAATTGGCCAATAATAGCATTGGTGGTTTTCAAATTTATATGATGTATTTTCGATCGAAACCCCCAACTTATTTCAACAATAGACGCCGTTTTCGGGTGTTTTGTGCAAATATTCTTGGTAATGCCAGGTTTTACGATACAATATATTCAGGGCTCGTGCATGAATAATAAGTTGATGCTAAACCCTTTTCGCTGCATGCATGTGGCAAACAATGGAAAAATTAATAAAAGATTATTTCTAGAATTGCGGGGTAGGACCGACTTGCGAGTCAGTTTACCAGTCGAGTAATAATTTCCGTGCTCGCACGTCACAATAAATTACCGCCAATAGCTTCCCAGAACTATTTTTCCGGATTTCATTAAAATTATGCCGCAATTACAGCCAGCACCTTGATAATGGCACGGTTTGCTCCGCTTTAAGTATACCTTAACGCCTGATTTAATGGAGATGTGAAGATTGCCCCGAGTTTATTTAGAATGAAAAAGTACACCCGGCGCTTACTGCAAGAGTTAGACTTAAAGTGAATAATAGTGAAATTGTCGGATTCAAATTGCTACTGGGTCGGAGTAATGCAATGATACAAAGGGAATTTGGGTCAAGTGCCACATCCCAAGTTTAAATTGCATCATCTTAACTCGGAATAAGTTAGGGAGAGATAAGGGGCGCTTCAGCAAAAGAATTCACTATCATTCATTCTCGTTATACCACCAAATTAATTTTGCAAATTCTTAGATAAAACTTTGAACCGAGAACAAATGTTCAGCATCAATTTGTTTGGCGGTGAAACTGGAAGCTGTAAAGGATCGTGTTGAGTTATCAAAATTGCTATGTTAGAAATTTAGTTGTTAAAGGCAAGAAGCGTCGAGGATTCCCTGTGCGGGCAAACGAAAGCGACTAAATAAAAACGTAAAGGGTAGTTGCAGTCGAAATAAATTACCCCTAAATATTTCATTAAAGTCGCCGTTCTCGTAAATAACCTTCGCATTTTATTAAATTTACTTTTGCAAAGGACGAAATCCTTTACTCTTGCTAACTTGTTCAGGGGCTCCCGACAGGTTACCTGCAGGATCTTTTCGCCTCTAATAAGCTAATGCCGAGACTTTCCGACTACCCTACTGCATGCTATTGCTAAGTCAATTCCAATTTGGGAGTGTGGTTCTCACTTCTATTTGAGTCTGTCCTGTTGTTTTTTCTAACCTTTACCGAGTAATAAATTTTTATTACTTACTTGTTAACTTGTTAGGGTCTTAAAAAAAAGTAATATGCGTATATATTTGAATATAATTTAAAAAGCTAAAACAAATTTGATGACACCAGTAATAAAATTTCCAATTTGTCTTTGTTGACGAGTTATAAGAAAAAATATGCTCGTCAACTAATAAGAACGTGGTCGATAATGTTGCTTCTTCTCGTTTTTGAACCAGCTGCACAGTTTTGGAAATAATAACAATACATTGCTAAAAATTTGAAAAAGAGGACTAAGAGCTTCATGTATTTTGCATTTATTAATAAGTTTGCATATTCATAGCATCATTATTTAAAAATTAAAGCTTAAATTTCCAGCTGTCAAAAATGCCTTTCTTGCTAAAATTATACGCGAAATAATCTAACATTTATCTTCTAGTCATTAATTAGATATAGGTACTTTATTGAATTCTAATGTTTTCCTAAATTATGCTCGATTTGCTTTTTAGTGATCTCGTAATTATTTATATTGAATACTGCACACTATTCCATCCGTACTAATGATCATAGAAATAATTAACCTAAGTCAACGGTTTAAACTTCCTTCCGTTCAACACATTTTCCATTATCATGATTTATAAAATGTGTAGTAATTAACAAAGAAATATATAAATTCTTAATGATAGCATTTCAATTTATGATTATAAATGGAATTTGATTTAGTATTTATTTGCAAAAGATATAAGCAGGTTATAAATTGATTATAAAGAAATGCTAATTGATACAAATAAATGAGGCAAAACTTATAATAGCTCAACTTCTTCAATATTAAAACGAATGCAAAGTACAAACATTTTTTCCGGGCTCATTTGACTTCTTTTGTCCTGGAAGTTTTTTCTGCACAATAGATATTTAGTAACCAAAGTAAATTAGACAAGATGTTAGACTAAACGTCTTGCTAGGTAACCTTTTGTTGCAGCTTCTTAATTTTTACATTGCAAGCGAATTAATGATAGAAGGAAATTAATTAATCATTAATCTATCATTAATTTAAGCGAATTAATGATAGATAGAAAGGATTAGGTAGTTGAAAATGAAGGGTAGGCACTTTTGCATAAATGATTTTATTAGATAAGTCTATGGTGCCATCTTGCCCGCACACCTACCTTACCTTAGAGGAGCGACAGGAACGTATGGGACATGTTATTAGGGACGGCAGTAATTATGTAAAGAGCAACGTTGTGACCGACGGGATTTCAGTTCCACTATCCCGCGGATAACGAGCTAGAAATAGGATTTACCCTCGTAAAGAAAGATTAGCGATCTGGAGATGGAACCTCCAGGAACCTCAACGAATTCGGGGCGGCTTCCGTCTCCAGCAAAAACTACCCCAAACCCAGGCAGATACGAGTAAGTAGCTTAGAAGACTGCGGAATTAGAGCTCACATATTTAATGAACGACTTAAAACGACTCATTGCCGCCGTCCTCATTAGATGATATTCGCCCAAATCCCACCCGAAATAATTTATTCATCTATTCGATGCATTTATTATGAAAATGAGCACGACGGCGCGTTCATTATTCATATTATTTTCCATGTGTAGGTACATCAGGGCGCTTCTTTTTGTCTTGCCATTTTACATTGTCCGAGACGAGAATAAAAATTTGCATCACAAAATTGTGTATGTGTTTGTTGCCAAGTAATAAATGATAAAGATTTGTTCGCATAATAATGTCTAGCATGTATTTACATTTGTACAATGACTTCTTTACATCGGATTTATTAACTATACCTCGTGCATTGCCATAAATATGCAGTGCATACTCTCTGGCCCACATTCATATCCCTGAAATATAGAGCTGGAATTGTACTTAAGTAGAGCGCATGTTATTTCAACTTACGGTTTTAATTCACGTCGTTGAATATGTTTTAACGAGCAGTCATAAACCGTTTTAATGAATTCCATGTGAAGAAATTTTAAAACAGTCCGTTTCGATGCGTGAATGACTGCAATAATACCAATATTTATTATTATATTTTAATAAAACGGTATTTATTACATATTTGCGATTTAATTAATTTTCGACACGCACGCGGAATCAGGCAGAGCTTGGTGGAGGAGAAAATTAATGCCCACGTCTTACAGTTATTATCAGACGTGAAAATGAGTGCCTCGGTGAATTCAGGTCGGCATAACAAACCGCCCTCCGTTAGGATCCAAAATTACACATTTCCTTGATACGGGACCTATTTTTATCCCTAATTAAAGCCATTTATATGCATATATGCAATCGCCTGGTAAATGTGAATGAGGTTTATCGAAGTAAAGGTTCCGCAATAGGCAGAGCCCGTGCATGAGTTGTGGACCGTATCGCGGAGGGACATAACCGTAACGTGGCGCAAATTGTATGCCTGCAGAGGCAAATGGCAAAATTGGCGGCTTTTCCCCATGCATGCCTCGCCGATACTCCCCGGAGAACCGAAAAACTATCATAAATCTGATAGTGAGTTTACAAACAAGCTGGTAACTTATCAAAAGTATCACGCTAGAAGGACGGCCGTATTTAGAAATGTAGGTCTAAAATTTACCTTATACATACTTATAAGTGGATTATAGTTTACCAGCCAGATCGATGATTGCAAGAACAAGTTGGAAAGCTTTCAGTAATATTTTATAAGGCAAATCATCAACCCCAAAAAAACGAATAGATACTAGAAATTTTAATTCTTAGTAATTTTAACCACTCTTTAACAGAGATCAATATTAATGTCTTTACAATCTTTGCAGAAGTGTCTAGTTTCTTTAGAGACTTGTAGGGTCTCTTATAGCTTATAGCACATCTTACTAAGTGCAGAAGAACGTAAAGCAGAGATCTACGCCTACACTTCTCAATTTTGATTATAGGTGAAACAAGAATTAATTAATTGGGTGCATCATGACGTTTTCTCAGGAAGAAACTCAAGTAAGCACGGGTAGTTAAAGAAACTGATTTTTTAGAAAATAAATATATATATATAGATAGAAATAGAAAACAGCATTTGCACTAATTAAACTTCGACTCATTATCGCTTTTAGGACTGATCGCAAAAATTGCTTTTACAACGGGGCAACATCGTAAGCTGTTTAAAGCAATACTTTGACAGACAAATATAATATGTGGCCTAGGCCAGAAATCGGAGATCTCGGGCGAGAGTTGAAAGTTTTGCAGGAAAGAAGCTCGGGCATCGGATCCAGACCGTCGTCGCCGCGGCATCAAATGTATGAAAACATAAATCAGCAACTGCGTTACTTTTTGGGGCTGCGCCATTCGTGATCCAATATCAAATTTGCACAAGATGCCGTCAAATTTATGAAGCACTTGAGTCTTGTGCCATCTGCGTTCGTGACCTTCCTTCTCGTCGGTCTGATAAAAGATTAAACATCGAACCAGAGACGGGTCTCGTGCACGACAGTCTCGGCATATTAATATTCGAAATCGATCTGATTGCATTTTCTCACGCGGACCTGTCCTTAAGCGGACAGATTGGATTTTGCACAAGGCAATTTTCGGACGCTTCGAATATATCGGCTACCAACGGTGCACTGACGACGATTAAAGCATCCGCCCATGGGTACGTGCAATCGACCGACAGTCGCGATTTATCGATAATGCTTCCAACCACAGAACGATTTGCGTCAGATTAATTTCAGCCAGGAACCAGGACCGGCGTCCCGATTTATGCCCAGCCAGAGCACCCATCAGAGCCTTCACAATCTGAGGATGTTGTAATTTTACTGCACGTAAAGACAGCTGTTTCCAGACAACTAAATAAAAAATTTGCAAAATTATAGAACAACCTACGTATTGCATGCATGAATAAAGCTTTACTCTGTGAGCATTTTTAATACAAGTGATGCATCTTCCAGTTGTGAAGGATATGCAAAACCAACATCATCAGTTGCCTCGTTACGGATAGTTCACATTTAAGTGATCTGTTGTAGTAATTTACTGGTATGCACTACCCGAGTAGCTGCAGCAGATTGTATCTTCGTGTCTCTCACTGTTATATATCAACGAGGCGACATATTAAACATTTCGATCCCCCTTTGCTTGTTCTGTTCTCGTCCCACACTCCTCCAGCTCTTGCAGGATAATAGAATGGGAAGTTGTACTTGGAGACTGTAACATCAGCCTCACCTGCATTCAATTTCAATAAACCTCACCCCCAATCCAACAAGAATCGTAATAATCGCGACATAAACTCGTCTCGAAGGGACGTTATAATATGTCTCTTAATTACGAGCGAGCCGCGATTACAATCTAGACAATATTGTAAAGACTATACGTCTTAGCAGCATCCTTGAAACAATGTTATCTGTGCGGCTCGCAGCATACAAATTGCCGGACCGCAACGAAATGGTACATGGCTGACAGTAATGAAGTTTTTATTCCAACGACGGGGATATGAAATGCGGCCTCCCATTAGAACCACCGTTTTCTAAGACTGATGTTACGTGCCTGTACTTCGAGGTCGGATAGCTACAACAAAATGTTTGAAATACGCCTATTTGCGTATTCTTGTTGTTTCAGGTTCGTTATTTTTAATTATTTTGTCGAGAAAGTAAACCGCCGCGAAAGCGGTCACATCAATCTGAAACTCTTGCGTTGAAAATAATTGGGATGTTGAGAGGTCTTCGCAGTCACGGAGCGAGCTTGCGGTTTCAACGAAAGTAAAAGCAGACGTCGACGAGCAAGTGCAATGAAAAGCCTGAACCACATTGGTTTTACGGTCTTGGCAACTTCGGAATACTTCTTGAGAAGGCATTGAAATTTTCAACAAAGTTAGAAAAGTTTTCTATAGTAGGTCCCACAAGTTTCAAAATTAGTTGATTTTGTTCATGATCCGCGCGCTGGCGAAACTAACTGGAAATTCGAGTTTATAAACTTGGAACTAGCAGAGAATTTTTAATATTGGCGACAGCCACATTTTCAATTTGGCAAAACATGTTTTCTAAAGCCAAACGGTCCACGATTTTGGGAACGATCGATAAAATTTAGGGGTTGCGCCAAATTTGATTTTTACTTTATAACAAAGGGCATCGAAAAGAACAGATGTAGCCCTAGAATTAAAAAAGCAAACTTAAGTAACCCTTACTAAAGAAAATTTATAAATAACCGAATACGAATAACAACTAATGAGCATAGAAGAAGAAATCATTACATCATGAAAAACAAATTTGAAAAATTGCTTGAAAAAATTTCTGTGAAGGCTAAAGCTCAAATTTGAAAAAGAAAGTTTACTTCGTGTAAACAAATTTTGCCTGCTCTATTTTTTTATCTTTAACCAGTCATTCAGGTCATTCAGTACACAGCCCAGTGTCAAGAACGTTCTTGCACTTTAGCACTTCCCTGTAACATTACTTTCTAGTTCGACAGTAAAAGTAGTAAAATTTGCAGTCATCGAGACTCGCAATGAAATTGGGTAACTGCAGTTGGGGGGACAGTTTGCTCCCTCGTTTTAATCAGATTTACCAAAAAGGGTTCCGTGGTAAACGCAGCATCCGAAACGTCCTAATCCTTATCCTTTCGGCGTTTTTCTACCGCAAAATTTTTAAGTGCTGGGGTTTCCGCAGGTGTGTTAGAATGCTAACCGCCTTCTTCGAACTGTCTATCTATAATCTATATTCTTTATCTGTAACTCAGTTTCGGCCATTGTTCGCAAAATCGGCAAAAAATGCAGCAGAAACAGTGAACTAAATTTAATTTCCATCCTCTATAAAGATGTTTAGATATTCCGTTCCAGCAGCGCACCCATTTTTATTCAAAAAATGATTTACGTTGAAGATGACAGCCGCTTTTGATAAGGCAAAAGAAACAAGCAGCGGTAGCTGAGTAAGTTTTAAAGGGCTACGCGTCGCATACGTGAGGTCAAGAGGTCCTCGGAATACAAGAATATGCGAGAGACTATGAATAGATAAGTTTTATTTCGACGAAATGTTTCGCTCCGAGGCGTCTCTTATCTGAACCTACACTCGCAGCTATGCAAATCGCCGGAAAAATCTCCACCGTAATTACCGGCAAGTGCATTAGCGCGCGTTCATTTATTACGTGGTGAATAATTATCTCAAATAAGTAGTTTGTCAGATGGGTATGGCACCATGACCAAGGCGGGTAACCGCAACAAAAAAATCGGCGACGCCTTAATTGTTATTTATTATCGTTTTAATTGCCCCAAGCCACTGGAAAGGAAACGCCTGGCTGTGGAATGATGATTCTTTCGGTGCTGCAAGGGGTGTTAAAGTATGACGTAAGTTGCGTGGACGTTATTATTGTGTCAAAATTAAATAGCACGTGGTCGAATGGTGAATTTTGATCAACCGTTTCCTTCGATCCAGAAGGCCGAAAATACCCACTGTGCATTCTGACAGCCAATTAGCAATAAATTTGACCGGACCTGTTGGCTGTTGGTATAAGAAATTGGATGTTTTAATAATTCAAATAAATTGCTGCATGGTAAACACACGATGTCTGTATCTCGATCTTGGTGCTGTTAAGTCATCCAACCAGATACCATCTCGGTAACAATATTAGACACGGAGGACTAAACAAATAGCGTCATTTGCGATAAAAATCAGCCGTTTAAATTTAATATCGAAATATTATGGCTGCTTGTTAGGAAGCTCATTGTTAGAATAAATCTTCATAAGAAGTAAGCGACATTTGAATAATTTTGTTCGAGTTCTGTGACGAATTTCCCTGGAATGTTCTGGAGTTGCAACAACCATTCGCAAATGAACGAAGCGCTGTTGTGACTAAATTTTCCTCAAACGTGCATAATTATCACGATCTCTACAATGAAACTTAACTCGAAAGAGTGTTGAAATCATGCGAACTGCATATTGGTCCAATTTACTCGAGTACAGTACACGTGCTTTTAAAATTATTTTCCTAATTTAACAACGGAGGGCACGTTTCCGTAATCCCCCACGTTTCCCACGTAGTCTGATGGCCTAGTAAAGGGTTGGCCATTGTTGAACTCATCTTTGCCCTTTATCTCCAGTAATTATCGGAATCCTTTTATGCAGTGAATGGCACGCATTTAGAGCAGGCTGGCCTTATGTCGATGTTTTTGGTTGATTTGTCAGATGCGGGAGAGATAAGCACAATTCAGAGCAAATAATGGAAGCAATCAGCACAACACGGCAAATTCTCCAAAGTGATGCATCTCTGGTGACACATTTCATCCGCTCTGCAAATTCTCTACTATTTAAATAACCAAACACAATTTCTAATAAACAACAAGAAATAAACAATGTCAGCAAAATTTTATCTTTATTTTTTTCTCATGTCAGAGATTTTATTTAAATAAAAAAATTGATAATTTGAAAAGATTTAAAAAATTAAAACATCAAATCAGTAATGGTCAAAACAAAACAATGCACTAGTAATTTTGAATCTGACATTTAACTAACGTTGATAATACCAACTATGGCTAAATTTCCCAAATCTAAAAATTGCGAATTTTTATTTAAAAACAGTCCAAACTAGAAAAAATAATGTTAAGAACCTTTCATAAGACAATTATGCCATTCGTACATTATAAAACTCGAGGCTGCGCCACTTGTTTTTTAACTTTTTAAACTTTGACTCGTGTCATAAAATGTGCTTTATGTCACTCGCTCTTTAATACACTATCATTGACTACCTTTAAAATTATATTTGGGGAACTGGCAAAGATTTTCTATGACTTACACGGCTAAGCTTTTACGTCTTACAATGCAATAAACAAATAAGTAACAAATATGAAACTTTAATGATATAGAGCACTTTTCGATGTTCCTGTGTTCGCTCGAGTTGCTTGTCCAAATTCTAGATGGAAACTTGTTCCTAGGACTAGCCGTCAAGTTCTGTGTAGGATGCGCTTAGATTCGAGTGCACGTCTGCCCGACTGGCAAAGGAGGAAAATGCATGTTGAAGGTTGGTTTTATGCTGCAATAAACAAGCAACGTTCAGGATCAGTTATCGTGGAAAGGAATGTAAAATGGATGATAAGCTGCTATTACTTGGAAAAGTAGATTTTGTGAGGCGAAATTAGGTAAATTTTCTTCTTGAATAATTGATCAAGTGTACAGGAAGAATTAAGCTGCGAGACATTGGAAAGTTCCGAGTTATTTATTCGGACGTCTAATATTGTAGTATGACAACTACGTACTATGTTAATGTTGTCTTTCCGTGACAAAGACGATTTCCATTTTCACGTTGAATGAAACATTGTCAGTTGGAAGTAAGGTGGAAGTGAGTTTGTTAAGGATGTTAACCTCCTCGCTGTCGAATGAATATTGATTATCTTCAACACGCGAATTGCCGGGGAAGACCCAAAGTTCTGTTTTTGCAAATGTTAATATTACGAGCGCAACAAATAATCTAGAACTGCCGCCTTTTCTGACAGACTTCATCTCGGCCCGATCCTCGCGAGTTTTTCCTCGACTTCATATTGGTGGCGCATCTGCTGCTGTCTGGCGAACGAAATCCCCTTGTGCTAACGAACCAGTTGCCTTTCCTTTTTCTGAGTAAGCTGTCGACGTAACGCCGGCGCCGGAGTAGCGTCTCGATTGAATCGGAAAATTCGAGTGCCGAAACAAGAAAACACAATTTGTAAAGTTAGAAAGATGCGAGTCTCCGAAGCAATGGGATCTCGGGTGATCCGATCGTTAAATAAGAACGTGATCTTTGCCATTTATTCTGAACACGTGTGCTCTCGAGCTTCTCCCCGTATCAACTTCCCTCCTTAAACTAAATAAGCATAATCACTTTTTGATGCGGCGTCCATAAAAAAACGATGCCTTATCAGGGAAACCCACAACACATACAAACGTCCACCGAAATTCTTGATTGATTTTGAGGATTTATGAAACCAGTTTTAACTCGATCTCCTTTCTCTTCAGCAGTGTTTTCCATTCGACTGGCCATCGAGAGACAACAGCGGCCTTGATGAAGGGGATCTAATGACAAAGAGGGTTGTTAGTGGCAACACCGTCAAGCACATAACGGAATTAAAGATGAACAGTGTCGCTCGTCTGATCGAAACGCGAGGGTCACGTTGAAGTTTGCCAAAAAGTTTACTCAACTTGCAACACCACTCCAAAGTGCATTCAACTGTGCGGCGATAGAACGAATCCAGTCCAATTTAATTTAGGCGACAGAATGGCAATCACGACCTGCATCATTCCATATTTCCATGATAATTAGAAAAGTTGCCTAATCGTGAGTTTTTCAAATACACCCGGCCTAATGCTGACAGGCAATCGAGTTGGAGATGACAAATCGATGTTTGATAAATACTGTATTCAAATAGGAGGACGCGAACGAGGAGGGAATTGCAGAGGGAAGTTCCAGCTCTTACACGCGAAATCGACTGATTTATTCGATTGAATAAATTTAAATACCAAAACGGCATAAACGACACGTTTAGCAGCCAAACGAAACGTTACTTGTAACAACCTCTTCTATCGAAAATAAATATGTCCGTTGTTACCTTCCGCATGGAATACGGAAATCATTCCCGACGAAATGCGTCAGCCGCATGCGTTATTCATCCGAGACGGATGCGCATTTGGCCGGGTACTTAATGGTTTTATTGAAATTGGGATCGATCTGTACATGCCCCTCTGAGTAATCATTATTTGCAGTGACACATGAGTGGCGGCTATTCAAGCCACAAAATTAAACCGATTCTCTGCATAATCATTGCTGTATCATAATTTTCGGCAACTTCCATTACCAACTTTTTTACCGTCCAAGTTCAAGTTCTTCTAGTCAGTCGCAGGAGAGCGATATCCGGAGCACCATTCTTCGCTTCAAAGAGCTAAGAATATTAACGGGTTACTCCTACAGCAGGAAGTTAACGCTTTCACTCATCCCGATTAGTAAGTCAAAAATTCTTATAAAAGCAAAATAAAGATTTGAAGAACGTCAATGACACTATCAATGTTA
This sequence comes from Schizotus pectinicornis, assembly GCA_951805265.1. Classification (NCBI taxonomy): domain Eukaryota; kingdom Metazoa; phylum Arthropoda; class Insecta; order Coleoptera; family Pyrochroidae; genus Schizotus; species Schizotus pectinicornis. Next base: position 21,621,614 of record OX638202.1, read on the forward strand.
CAATAGTTATTTATATATCAAGGGAATAAACACCGATTTTAATCCCGAGAATGTAAGTAATGCACGAGGCGAAGCCGAGGGCATTTTCATTCGAGGGATTAACGATGTTTATTCCAGAGATGCATACAAAGCTTTCTTCCCAACCGTTTAAGTTAATAATAATAAATTAGAGAAGAAATAAATGTTATAATTGACAGATGCCTAAATAAAGTTGGCTGACGGTTATTATGAAAACGAGTTTCTTTATGTTATATCGGCATTTTTTTTACTTTATTCCCCGGTAATAAAGTGGCACTTTATTCCCTCATTAGGAGGGAATAAAGTGCTACCTTATTCCCTGTTGGGAAGAAAATATATTAGCATTTACTACAGTCCGCCTCAAATTGATACTTTTCATTTTTCTTTGGAATCGTTTCAAAGTCCATAATGGGAAAATAGCCCTACATTACTTCTGTTCCGCAGGTTATGGGGTGTCTGGTCATTTTCCGCAATTGGGTCGTTTCCCGGAACGGCGAAGCCGGTTCATTGTCAGTCACCGATTCAGCAGACAATGCCGGATAAGCTTGATGACTGTCAGATTTCCGGATAACAGTCCGGCACTTGTGATTATTTCTCATTACCTAAATGTCGCCTATAGATTTAATCCGTTGAACGATTGTCTTCGCATTGTCCTTATTGTGCTCCGTAATCGCTATGTTAAATTGAAATGCGTACGATCGATAAAAAACGTAATAACATAGCGGTAACTAACAAGACATTAGGACGGGTCTCGGGCGTAACAATTTTAGATTGTGGCGATGCTGTTGGGAGCGTTCTCATCTCGAGCAATGATGCGACCAGGCGAATGTGTCACGTCCGTGCGAATAAATCGTGGAGGTGATGCAGATTACAAAAGCACAGGCAGTCGACTGTCTTCTTACAGCGTAATAACGATGGTGGAAAAAAAGGCTCGGCGGTCCAAGTCACGTGACCGGGCGGGTAATGTTCTTTAACGAAATAATGAGACTCACATTTTAGCTTATTTAATAAAAGGACGGAGTTAAGTGGTCTCTCACGATTTTCGTCTGTGTGTGTCATGTGGAGCGTGATGCCGAGGATCTTGGTAATAAAAGTCGAGATTTCGATGCTTCTTTCCTTCATCCGAGATTCGTAATGGCTATATCAACGTGTAGCATGCGATGAATTAATGCATTTTTAAACGTTCCTCTCAATTTTTTTATATTAATGTTTCGGCCATGCGAGATTATGGTGTGATTCGTAGGACCAAAATAGCGGCAATTATGAGATTATTATAAAAGCGTATAAAACCAAAACGTTCAGCCTCTTTGGGCCGTCATTAATCATATTTTATTACACAGCATCTTATTAAGGCGAAATACGTACACATAAAGACGTAGGACTTTCAGAAATTCTCATTGCCGAGCTCAAACTTAAATCCTTTCTTATTAATATGTAGGTATACAGTAACGCTAACCCATATCTGATATTTGTTATTTATTCATCTTATCTATAAATGCAGCGATAAGAACTAGATCTTGCACTGAAACATCTCTTAGCTATCTAGGATTTTCTATGAATTTTCTAAATGTGATTTTCACCCGGCTCCTCCACCATTTAAAGACTACCTAGAATTTGTCAAATTTGCTTACCGTTACTAATTAGAACTATTTTTATGCCACACATTTATATTGTGGAAAGTTCTGATTCACTGATAATCTTTATCAAAGTTTTTGTGGATAATAAGAAAGTTATAAGTTCTGAATTAGATTTCGCACTGAAGTAAGTACTTCTCAGCTGCTTGGAAAAAGCTAAAGAGTGCCAATGAAAGACAAAACGCACATTTTTTTAAGAATCGACCTCTTTTAATGTCATGGATCAGTTGATTGAGAAATTTTAAACTAATTAGATAAAAAATGCCAACCTAAGTTATGCCATAAAAGTTAGATTAGGTATGCGACATAATAGCGATGAAGTATGACAATCTGTTTTATGATCTGATACTAATCGGTTTTATTACAGGTCAGTAATGTTCACACTTTGACTATTTCCACACAACGAGAGCAAAGTTTTATTAGCAAAAACCTTTTAAGAATTGGAATTCAAACGGGAAAATAACACCTTTCTAATTTTATGCTAAGTATAAGGTACTTACAAGAAGAAAGCAGCTGATGACGTTTCAATATTTTTGTAGTCTCATCAATCAATTGGTCGGTAATATTATCAGAAGTGACGTCGTATTGGCGTTTACTTCAACAAACTTAATTGTTACATTTGGTATGTTTGTGGGTAGTCAATAGTAGTGTGAGTGTTACCAATATTGATGTTGACTTTTCAATTGTCGCAGACGCACGTATAAATAGAGAATTTCGCTGATCCTTACAAACCACGAAAGCTGACGGGAATTCTATTGAAGGGCGAACGTTTGCAGTGACGGTCGTGTATAGAGAACTCCGATTGTGGGACAACTAAGGAAACCTCTTGGAAATCAGTGAGCTGTCCCACACATCCTTTGCCGGGATCTGTCCGAATTTAATTTCCATCTGTATCCCGCCCGACCCGCGATTATTAGATAGCCGCCTCCGGAACTAATGCGTGTTATATCGGGCGGTATGGCGGGCGACGTCGCCAATTAGGTGCGTCTAAATTTCTCGTTGACAGCCAAACAAAACCGGGCTAATTCGACGACCGTCAACAGAGCCCTTCATTAACTTTATCGTTTGTTTGTTTCGTGCACTGAAATGACTTTGGTGTTAGTTTAAGTAATTAGAAATTAACGGGCGCCCATGCATGCGGCATGCGGTCATGAAGACGCGTGTGCGTCTCAAGCCACGTGACGTGTCGCGCGGATAACGCGACGACACGCAGCGGTTCGCCCAACACGCACGCTCTCGCAGCGCCGCGACAGAGCCCAAAAGAAACGCAACTGTCGCACACGCAAAGGACCCCAGGCCAGTTCCCCAAGCCATTAACTCTGGAAATTTTCGAGTTTAATTATGGGTATGGTTCGCTCTGGACCGATGCAGGCGCCCTGGGGCAGATAATTATTATCTGTTCGGTCGCGGGAGCCACGGTAGGATTGTGATTAGACCACGCGCATATTACGGTCGTTTCACGCTAAACGCCTTCCACGAATTTTTTTTTTTTTTCAGACTAGCATGGGACATTGTCGAACGCGCTGACATTATCGCTGGAAATATGGTTTTGTTTATTGCTCGATTTACAGATTGCCTATCGGCCGCAGAACGCCACTGTAAAACTTTCCCGTTGTCGCCACGTCAAAACAATTATTTTTTATGAGCAAAAACACTAAATCCGACCAAATATCACAATTATTTGGGAATGTCGTGTGTGACTGCTTGTGCGGAGTTAAAATGCTACTCGTGTCACGTATCAAGAAATATCTCGGACGACAAAATTGACCATAAAAAATATAATACGAACACTAGTAAATATAAAAAATAACCGCTACCTACGCAAAGCCTCAGGCAAAAAGACACGAAAACATAGTTGCTTTCCACGTTGTAGGTAGATTATAGGTAACCAATTATTTCTGAGTTGACACTTCTCAGTTTCGTAACTTGGTAATTTGGATCTATGGGCACTAAACCTCCAGGGACGTTCTAATCATTGAAACCGGCTGCAAAAATGATATTTTCTTTAATAAAAAATTTAACTTGTACCTAACTATTTCAGGCACTTCACAGGTCATCTTGAGACTGAAAGTGTTTACACGATAAGTGTTAAAAACTTTATTAAAAAGATAGTTCCGAAAGTGAGTAGAGTGACGCAAAGTCGGTGTAGGAACGAGGCAAAGTCCCTGTAAAATACTACGGAATTTTCGAAACGTTTCAGCCACCGGGGCGCTTTGTTCGAAGTCACAATCGTTTATGCACAATTTAGCGGTGAAGATGAACAATGCTCGTTTATCTCGGCCACGGGTTTTATTTTCTAATTAAAACGTTCGAAGGTTGAAAGTCGCGCTCCTTTCCAGTACGAATGACATAAATCTTTCGGATTAATCCACCGTTTATGAATTTTTCTCTTCTTACATAATTTTACTAGCGGTATCCGTCCTTCCATAAATCAAGAGCGAGGGCCGGGGAATACTATATCTAATCGAATTAAATGTCCCAACGTTTATTAATGGGCTTTGACTTCACAGCAAAGTTATGCCTAATGGTATTTTCCAACGCCACGAAGCCTATACGACGAACAAGGGCAGCATTAAACACAGTTTTATCAAGAACCGACCGAAATTTTAAAGCAAACATTTTTCAGAATTTACATGAAAAATTAATAACTTCACGTGACCTGTAAAACTAAGTCAACCACCCTGGGCTTTAACAGGTATTTGTCGTGTCGAAAATGATTTTGTGTACATACAATATTGGACGGTGGAGATGTAAACATGCGATAGTGCAAGTGCGAACAAGGACATTCATATAAATTACCAGTTTGGAGTTATAAATTAGTGACAGAGCAGTGACCAATTTTAAACGTCATAAATTATTTGCCAGGGGCAATCTATTATGTCATGAATTATGACCAAGTCTGCCATTTTGCATGTCATCGGTGACCGGGCGCCACCTGGCGTCGGTCAATCGAAATTGACGCCTGACGCCGGCTCTGTTCAGCCAATTGCAACACTCACTAGTCAGTTGATTAATTGATGATTTTAAGCCGATCTAAGCTCCTTGCAGCCACCACAACCACAGAGACCATTAGGTCCACAGATATTAATAGAAATTAGAAAAATGTTAGCATTGACTGTGAAACTTCAAACGAATTCAAGGATGCCGAATTAAATTTTTAATAGTTATCGAAAAACGTGAGTCATTAGTATAATATTAACTTACAATTATTAAGTTATAAGTTTTATCTGTAATTTTTAAACTTATAAAAAGTTTTCTCGGTCCTGCTGGAGTCGCGAGATTTATCCTGCAACTCACCCCTACGTACTAGGTCCCATGGTGTAATGGTTAGCACTCTGGACTCTGAATCCAGCGATCCGAGTTCAAATCTCGGTGGGACCTCAAACGTTTTTTTTCTCTTTAACGCAAAGTTTTATTAATGAAATGGTTTTAATAATAACTTGAAGTACGTTCGTGATTAACTAGTTTTATATAGTAGTTAACTATTATTATTGCATTGATCAAGCTGAAATAACTGACCGCTGCTGTATTGTTTTAAATTGACTTCATTAAAGATATACCGCATAATATTTCAAACATTCCATAATTAAAACTTTGAAATTATTATTGTACGTTTAATTTTCACCTGCCAATTAAGGAAATATGGCTCCAAAAATAAAACTGCAAATGTCTATTTTCATTTACAGTGCCGGTGGTAAGTGCTAATTATTATGTATATCTGCATATTTGTTTCTGTAGTAGTAATTTACAGGATAACAGACAGGAGCCGTATTCTCTTTTAAATTATTCACCAGCTGAAAATTAAGCTTCATAATTCATGTTTGACTTTGCTTAGTACACACTGAACTTGATCAAAGCAAGAATGTGGTGGATCAAATTTACTACACCACAATAACGTTATAATATGCAAATAACTAGCTGCACAAAATAATTAATTATTCTTTATAAGGAAATAGTTTTTAGATTAATTAACATACCTACAGATTTCAAGCCTTTAAGGGCATTACAGATTCTAAGCACATATAATAATTTCTATTAACAGATGTTGCGTGAATAATTGCCCGCGTAATTAACTGGGCTAGAAAATAAATATCCTTGGAAAATGCCGGATTAAGAGAATCCTCAACTTTAAATTAGTGAAAATTATATAATATTACGATGTGTACCCGATCATAAAAAAAGATGCAACTTATCATTGACCTTCAATAAGCAAATTTTTAAAATACCAGGGTATATTGATATTTTTCTAGCCTAAGTAGGTAATATAGGGACAAGAACAATTTAAAAATTAAGATATTTTATTATGGGACATTTTTCCTGCACTTATTACAGCCATTCTTATTACAGACATTCTCCTACTATACATCTCGGATTTCAACAAATGCTCCTTTTGTATAAGAAAAAAAAAACATACGATTTTTAAAGTGTTTTTTTTAGTACAAGCACGAAATGATTGTTTGGAAAACTAAGATCTAGTGAATAAGAAGGATGTTGACGTAATTAGAAATCTGCACTTTTCTACCATTTTCTTGCATCTATAGACAGGAGTACCCAAAATCACATAGATCCTTATCTACCTTGTAACGGTTCTGTTTTGCCCCGTTTCAGTTTGGCCAATTTGAGGTTAAGCGCTTCGCTTTGTCAAAGAAAACCACGAATCTTGATTAATTTAACTCCTTGAGTACAGCCCTGTACCGTTGCAATTTTTATAGCGCAGCTGTACTTTTCGTTATTGTTTTACTACGCCAGTTTTTTGACGCCGTGAGTAAAAAAGTAGATCGCGAAAGTGACCTGATTGGTCAGAACGAGTGGCGTGATACCCCCTCTTTGAGTTTTTAATTTCCGGAACGGAGGAAGTGGTGAAGAGTTGACGATAAGCTGTTGAATCGAACAGACGCAGTCGGTGTGTAACCGAGTTTCCTCATTGTTTTTGTTTTGGCTTTAGGCCTTTTTGCTGTATGGTTGCCCACTTTTGTCGTTTTTTTGGTAAAGTTGCCAAACTCAACGTTGCGGTAGTACCGTGTGATTATTGTATTTTGTGTTTGTTTTAAATTTTGTACTTTCGCTTTAATTCGCTTGTGGTGCGGTTGTGCGCGAATAGCGCTACCCGGCGTTGCTTTCAAGAAACCCCCGTGTTCTTGGAAATAGTGCGTAATTCGAAGAAGGAGGAAGAAACCGGTAGCCATCTTGGACACTACTGCCGATGTTTATCAGTTGCACCACTTGTAACTAGATTTTGGCGAGCTGTGGCAGTGCCGCCCTTTGTTTTTGGATTTTGGTTTTGAGGCGTCCATCTTGTTTGTTGTGACGTTTGCCAACAATCTTAACTTTTTGATATCCCCTGGCCTGGAAACCCTGCATGGATTAACAACTGGAGCTTCCTCGAACCACTGAGGTCCAGGTATCCGTGCCATTTTTGTCGCTTTGAATTGCCCAGTTTTTCGGTCGTGTTTTGAAACATAATTATTGGGTCAAACTTTTATTCCGGTTTTAATTTAAATTCAAAATTAAGATTATTATTGTTGTTGTTGTTTAAAGCACTTGTTCTTTTCTTGTTAACTTTAAATCTTTTGTTTAATTAAATATATTGTTATTTTAAGTTGTGTGTTGTTATTGGTTGTCATCTGTTGTCACTGGCGCCCTTTAACAAATTTGTGGCAACAGGTGATAACACTCTCACCCTTCACCCTTTCGCGCCCTGAGTAAGAGTCTCTTGCCAATGCTGGTGATATCGAAAAGATGTAACCACCGCCAGCATTGAAGTTTCGTTTTTTTAGTGTGAAAGTGGTTACAATTTGGCGCCCTGTGCGTGGGGCACGAATTTTTGAATACTTTTTAAAATTTTGACTCAGGTGTGAAGGTGAGAAACAGTAACAATTTAACGTTGAGGTTGGCAAATCAAGTATTTTTGCGTTCGATTTATAGCTGCTGACTTTTTGATTCCCCTAGTGATTCGTTCTGACTTTTTCGGTTGTTTTTTATAAGTTTTTATTTTCCATCATGGTGTCGGTTAATCACCTTAAGTCCTTGGAGTTGGATTATGAAATTAAGATTCGTGGTAAAGTACCGGTAGATACAGTAGAAGCCAAACGTAAACAATTGAGAGCTCTATTAAACCGTGAGGTAGCGGTGAACAAGACATCTGTTATGGCGTTTGAAGATGATCTTGCTGAACTTGACGTGACTATTGCCGATCTAACTCGAGAAATTTCTGAACTGGACATGACAAGACAGAATGTTATTCAGCGAATCCAGACTCGATTGAGTCATGCCGTAAATCGTGTTGCTTTATTAAATGATGAGGGAAACCCCGAAAATATTAATGAACGATGTAAACGTGATGATTCCTTGTTAATGCTGGAAGGTGATTTGCTTTCTCGTCTTGATGCTAGTGCGTCTGCTGATCCCTTGCTAACCACCCCTGAGGTGTCTCTTTCTGGTAATCCTGTTCATGCTTCCTCTGTAAATGTTCGTACTGAACCTGTTCATAAATGGGGACTAAAGTTTGCTGCTTCAGAAGACATGAGTTTATCGCATTTTTTGTTGCGTGTTGATGAACTAAAGGTAGCTCGCGGAATCAATGATGCTGAATTGTTTCGTAGCGCGACTGACTTGTTTTCGGAACCAGTTTTAACTTGGTACCGCAGTAATAAAGAGGGTGTTTCCAATTGGGAACAATTGGTTGTCCTGTTGAAGCAAACTTTCCTTCCTGAGGACTTTGAGGAAAAATTATTGGCTGAAATCAATGCTCGTCGCCAGGGTTCGAAAGAATCGGTGGTATTATTTATCTCTAGTATGCAAGGCCTTTTTCAGCGTTTGCCCACCCCTTTACCAGAGGGTAAGCGGGTTAAAATTATTAGGAAAAATCTTTTGCCAGAATATATTATGCCTTTATCTATCATTCCCATTGCTTCAGTTAAAGAACTTATAAACTTATGCCTGCAGATGGAGCAAACCAAAAGTCAACTCTCTTCTCCTCAATCTAATCCAGATCGACAATTTTTGGAACCTGACCTGTCTGGTCTACATGTCGAAGATTTTCCAAAACCTCCCAATCATGTTTCTTCTTCTGTGACTTGTTGGAATTGTAAACTTTTGGGTCATATTTTTAATAATTGTCCTCAACCGCGAACACGGTTTTGCTTTTCTTGTGGCGAGCCCGGAGTAATACGTTCAAATTGTTTGCAATGTTCAAAAAACGCACCTCTTGCTGTGTCCAGGAATGTAACCCAGCATCAAAACAAAGTAGAAAATCATTCCAAGACCAACAAATCACCCAAAAACCCACAATGTGTAAGTCAGACCGGTACCAAGTCTGCCTCACCAAAACCTCAAAACCCACAATAAAAATTGTGACTGATCCATCTGATTGGAAAAAGTGGTGTAGTCGCGTTCATGATTTTTGTAAAATTAAAACCACTCATTTAGCTTCGTCACATGTGTTTCATCATAAGCCATTTGATGATCGTCCTTATGTTAATATTGCTATTTTACACCGTACGGTGACTTGTTTAGTTGATTCTGGAGCTAATTTATCGGTGATCGGTAAACGTGGTTTAGGAATGTTACGTGACTTGAACTTGTCTATCAAAACTGATCCTGCTTTTGTACATGTCACCACCGCTGATGGCAACAATCAGTCAGTTTCAGGTTATGTCACCTTGTCTGTTCATTTTGCTGGACATGTCAGAACTTTGAAATGTCTTGTGGTGCCCACAGTTGATCATTCCTTAATTTTGGGAATAGACTTTTGTAAATTATTCCGTGTACAGTTAGATTTTTCTTCTGATCATATTATCACACCAAATCGTTTTTATTTAAATGTGGTTAATTCTTTACAGTCTCGTGCTGAGTTGAAACCAAACGAGGTCAAGCGTTTGGATGCTGTTAGTCAAAGATTTATGCAGTTGAATCGTGCAGAACTCGGTCGAACTCACTTGTTAACTCATACCATTGACACTGGTAACGCCACCCCCATTAAACAACGTCAGTACCCTTTGTCTCCTGCTATGCAGAAGCACTTGTTTAAAGAAATTGAGGAAATGCTTAGTCTCAATGTCATTCAGCCTTCAAAATCCCCATGGTCTAGCCCATTGTGGCTAGTTCAGAAAAAGTCTGGTGCATGGCGTACTTGTTTTGATGGTAGGAAATTGAACTCGGTAACTGTAAAGGATTCTTATCCACTTCCCTTGATTGACTCAATATTAGATAAAGTTCGTGATGCCTCTTATCTAACGTCTATTGACTTACGTCATGCTTTTTGGCAAATTCCGCTTGATGAAGCCTCAAAGCCTAAGACAGCCTTCACTGTTCACGGCAAAGGACTTTTTGAGTTTAATGTAATGCCTTTTGGTTTGTCCAATAGTCCTCAGTCCATGCAACGACTGATGGATGCTGTCTTAGACCCTTCTTTTGAACCCTTTGTTTTTGTATATCTTGATGATATTATAATTGCCACTCCTACTTTTGAAGAGCATTTAGTTGTTTTGAACCGTGTTTTCGAAAAACTTCGTGATGCCGGTTTAACTATAAATCTTAAGAAGTGTGAATTCTGTCGTTCCTCTCTTAAGTTTCTTGGTTTTATTGTTGATGAGTTTGGGCTTAGAACTGACCCTGACAAGGTCACCAGTATTTTGAACTACCCTGTACCTAGAAACACCACCCAGATTAAACGTTTGATCGGTCTTGTCTCTTGGTATAGACGTTTTGTTAAAGACTTTTCGACTATTTGTGCCCCTATAACGAATTTGTTGCATGGTAGGAAGAAAGGCGAAGCCATTCAGTGGAACCCAGATGCCGAAAAAGCATTTTTGGAGATTAAGTCCTGTTTAGTTTCTGCTCCTGTTTTAATAAGCCCGAATTTTGACAAACCTTTCATAATTCAAACAGATGCCTCAGACACCGGTCTTGGCGCTGTTCTGTTTCAAGAGGAAAATGATTGTGAACACCCTATAGCGTACGCTAGTAGGACGTTGACTCGCCCTGAACGCAATTATAGTGTCACCGAAAAGGAGTGCCTTGGTGTCCTTTTTGGTATCGAGAAATTTCGCTGTTATGTTGAAGGCACCAGATTTAAAGTTCTGACTGACCATCATTCTCTTATTTGGTTAAACAATTTAAAGGATCCAGCTGGACGTCTCGCCAGATGGGCTCTTCGGTTGTCCCAGTATGATTTTAAAATTGAGCACCGTAAAGGTTCCCTAAATGTTGTTGCGGATGCATTATCAAGAAGCTTAGACATTGTTAATGTTGATCATTTTGTCCCTGATACCTGGTATCGCCAAATGTTAACCAAAGTTCAAGATAACCCCGAAACGTATCCATCTTTCCGCATGGAAAATAATGTTTTGTTTAAATTTGTCCCGTCCACTATCTCGATTAAGTCTAATTTCAATGATTGGAAAATTGTTGTTCCAACTGAAAATCGTAACGAAATCCTTAAACAGTCTCATGATGACCCCACCTCTGGTCACTTTGGTGTTTTTAAGACCCTCGCCAAAATTCAGGACTTTTATTATTGGCCCATGATGCGGAAATCAGTTGTTCAGTATGTTAAGCGTTGTCAGATTTGCGCCTCTCATAAAGCCTCTAATCAAGGTCGCGCTGGAGTAATGGGTGCATATAAAAATATTTCATTCCCTTTTCAACTTGTGTCTGTTGATCTCTTAGGGCCATTTCCCCGTTCAAAGCTAGGGAATCAACATCTTTTAGTTGTGACCGATTGGTTCACAAAGTTTGTTTTGGTTCAACCTTTGGCAAAAGCCACATCTCGTAGTGTCATTAAGTTCTTGGAAAATCATGTGTTTTTGATTTTTGGTGTTCCACAAATTTTGTTATGTGATAATGGTGTTCAGTTCACGTCAAAAGATTTCCAAAAATTTATAGATGATTACAAAGTGGAAAAGGTTTGGTATAATGCTCGTTACCATCCCCAAGTAAACCCAACAGAGCGAGTTAATCGTGTTTTGGTTACTGCAATTTCTTCTTATATAGAGGAAGATCACAAAGAATGGGACAAGAATATTTTCAAAATCGCACAAGCCATTCGCACTGCAAAGCACGAAGTAACGGACTTCAGTCCCTCTTTTTTGACATTTGGTCGTCATGTTCCTATTGATGGAAAATTTTACGGTCCTGTTGCGAGTAATCCTAACAATGTTGTCAATATTTCCGAAAAAGTTTTTTGGAAAGAGGATTTAGAAGAATTACCAGATCTATTTGTTGATGTTCGAAAGCGTCTGTATCAGTCATATCTTACTAACCAGCAGCGTTATAATTTGCGTAAGAGGCCTGTTACTTACTCAGTCGGAGATCATGTATGGAAGAAAAACTACACCCTTTCTGATGCTTCTAAAGACTATTCAGCCAAATTAGCACCTCGATTCATTCATTGTGTAATTTTTAAGAAAATTGCAAATTTAGTCTACGAGCTCAAAAATGAAGCTGGTAAAAATGTTGGTCGTTGGCATGTTAAGGATTTGAAACCTTACCATGACACCTCTTTTCCGGATGAGGATTAGGTTTTGATGGGTGGCTAAATGCTCGATAGCTCGGTTGAAGTTGAGGATGGATGAGTGACTTTTGTTTGGGATCAACATGGTTTTCGCGAAACCCTGCCCTATACAAAACCACGAGTCGCGCTGTTACGGATATCACGGCTGTCGGGAATTTTTCAAACTTCCAAACTTTATCTTTTATTTGGTTAAGGAATTCTATTTTTTTATCCCCCAGACGTGTCGTAGAAGAGCATAGGCGTGAGCGATGCCTAGTGATTTCTTGTAGGAATCCATACAATAGCTGAATCTCGTGCAGGCTAGCGTACCTTCTTGAATGACCAAAGACAGGACTCTTAATGTCTTTAATCTCTTGTTATAACCAATGAAACTGAGAAGTCATGACTACTTTGTTATAAATTTGTTCTTGTCTTGAATCTTCTAAAAAATAATGGAATATGGTTATTTTGTTCAGTCTTGAGTTCTGTGAGGTAATGATATGACCAAATTTAGTCTACAAAACATATCTTCTTGAACAAAAAAAAAAAATTTAGCAACCATCATTTTTAATTTTAAAAAAATTTTTTTCAGTTCTTTCAAAAATTTTAAAGAAGGGAGGGATGGTGTGTAACGGTTCTGTTTTGCCCCGTTTCAGTTTGGCCAATTTGAGGTTAAGCGCTTCGCTTTGTCAAAGAAAACCACGAATCTTGATTAATTTAACTCCTTGAGTACAGCCCTGTACCGTTGCAATTTTTATAGCGCAGCTGTACTTTTCGTTATTGTTTTACTACGCCAGTTTTTTGACGCCGTGAGTAAAAAAGTAGATCGCGAAAGTGACCTGATTGGTCAGAACGAGTGGCGTGATACCCCCTCTTTGAGTTTTTAATTTCCGGAACGGAGGAAGTGGTGAAGAGTTGACGATAAGCTGTTGAATCGAACAGACGCAGTCGGTGTGTAACCGAGTTTCCTCATTGTTTTTGTTTTGGCTTTAGGCCTTTTTGCTGTATGGTTGCCCACTTTTGTCGTTTTTTTGGTAAAGTTGCCAAACTCAACGTTGCGGTAGTACCGTGTGATTATTGTATTTTGTGTTTGTTTTAAATTTTGTACTTTCGCTTTAATTCGCTTGTGGTGCGGTTGTGCGCGAATAGCGCTACCCGGCGTTGCTTTCAAGAAACCCCCGTGTTCTTGGAAATAGTGCGTAATTCGAAGAAGGAGGAAGAAACCGGTAGCCATCTTGGACACTACTGCCGATGTTTATCAGTTGCACCACTTGTAACTAGATTTTGGCGAGCTGTGGCAGTGCCGCCCTTTGTTTTTGGATTTTGGTTTTGAGGCGTCCATCTTGTTTGTTGTGACGTTTGCCAACAATCTTAACTTTTTGATATCCCCTGGCCTGGAAACCCTGCATGGATTAACAACTGGAGCTTCCTCGAACCACTGAGGTCCAGGTATCCGTGCCATTTTTGTCGCTTTGAATTGCCCAGTTTTTCGGTCGTGTTTTGAAACATAATTATTGGGTCAAACTTTTATTCCGGTTTTAATTTAAATTCAAAATTAAGATTATTATTGTTGTTGTTGTTTAAAGCACTTGTTCTTTTCTTGTTAACTTTAAATCTTTTGTTTAATTAAATATATTGTTATTTTAAGTTGTGTGTTGTTATTGGTTGTCATCTGTTGTCACTGGCGCCCTTTAACAAATTTGTGGCAACAGGTGATAACACTCTCACCCTTCACCCTTTCGCGCCCTGAGTAAGAGTCTCTTGCCAATGCTGGTGATATCGAAAAGATGTAACCACCGCCAGCATTGAAGTTTCGTTTTTTTAGTGTGAAAGTGGTTACAACCTATATCTAATAATAATAGATTGGCCACTTATCTCGCGTCGTTCGTTGTTGAGCTTGATGCCGCTTTATTTTTGTTCAATTTTCCACCAAGCTGAGATGAAGCAAAAGGCCAGAACAGCTTGAAGCACGACGTTGTGCCTTTCTATCCCGGAATTTGACAAAATTTTAATAATCTCTTGTCGCCTAAATGCTAAAGAAATAGACTCGTAAATTTCCATTGATGACTGCCAAGTTTCTTTAGTTTATTGAAGGCGGGAATTGCAACAGCAATTGTAGGGAAGTTGGAGGAATAAAAGCAAACGGCCCGTGCTTTCAGATAATAGCCGGGATTAAATTAGGCCGATCTTGCTCTCGCACGAAAAAATATATTAGGCCATCTGTTTTTATTTTATTTTAGAATCTGTTGGAGCGCACACCGGCAGCACCACTTCACATTTATAAACTCCCTCTCCTAATGCACTTAATGGCTTTAATGTTTTTTCGGCGAGGAATCATTATCTTTATTGTTTTTTGAAGTCGACCGACAGGGTGCAAGGGGATAAAATAAGATGTTGGAGCCCGGAAAGGCAGTTAGTGAAATTTAGATATGGGCGTTCAGCTGATATGAATTTCGACCGAAGTCGACGACGACGAACCCGCCAGGATGAATGGTTATGGCGTGTCATTGCCAGCAGTAGATGAGCAAAATCGCAGGCTATCTGCAAGCACGAGAATACGTTACTACAGCCCTACCACAACAAGGTGCCAAATCCGGTCACCACGGCACGTATTACCAGTGATGAAAGATAGAAAAATGAGGTGTTTTTCAAGATTTGGCAGCAGAAAAAAAAATTTGGAGCCATTTTCATAACACAACTTTGACCTCTCTATACTCTAAAGTGTAAATAAATCACCAACAGAAATGTTCAATTAATAACTTAATTATAAAGTTTGCAACTTTGTCGTGTCGTGAACGAAACGTGTACATACAGATTAATAGAAGATTTGGTATCATAAATTGCAGATGGACCATCCTAGGTTCGTGGCTTAACAGACTGTATTACTTCTTTAAAGTCGAAGTTGTAATGAATATGATTCACCTTTGCCATCCGACCTTTTGATTGAGTAGCTATCATCTTACTCCACATTCAATTAATATGGCAATTGTGGCGTTATTGCTTTTCCAGGCCGAAAGATCAAATTTCGCATTTTCTCAATATCCCAAGAAGATTTGTTATTGTGGGACGACGTTTCTGGCAACTGTACCGAGGAAGGGTTCCAGATTGTTTGTTATCTCAAAAGATCAAGTTCCTTTCATCTTTCCAATTCAATCGAACTAAATCTAAAGCCGAAACGTAAACCGCATGGTGACCAGAAATCACTGCACTCTAAATCCCAGTGGGCATGAAAAATTTCATTGATGCTCTTACCCTATCTTGATCCGGAGTGTATAATTTTATAAGGACCATTTTTCATTCGGTCCCTTACCAGCCAGCCGCTACCCTTCAAAATAAAAAACCCCATTATGTTTTGTTACCTAAGGTTTTGTGTTTAGATACACACACACAGGATAAAAAAGACGACGCTAACAAAAGCTCTCGAAGCCTTTCGCCCCGATTCATTAAATTACTTATAAAAAATCTTCGCTAATCTATCGATCTGAAAATTAAAACAATTTTAGCACCTCTTAGCTCGCTTCTTTACCGTCATCAATCATTAACAATATTGTATGGACTAATTCGTCGATAATCCTAATCTCATTGTCACTGAAAGCAACATTCTAGCTATTACAGTCGGCGAGATAACCAAATTAGTTGAGTTGTAGTAAATGTGTCAAGTAAAAATTAATTACTACGAAAATATGACGTTACTTTGAAAACCGAACGACAACTCGGCCGTGATGAGGGAAACGACAGCTTACATGTGTTAAGATAACGCGAAATGACAGAAGTTATGTAGTGTGAAGTTCTTTGAAAGCTCTGAAAACACTCGGGGGCAACGTACAGATAAAACAAGGAATAAATGCCGCCTTTTGGAAAACGCTTGGCAACGTGTGAAGTTTCGAGAATGCAATACGAAACCAAATTACTTGAATTTCATTTTATTTTCAGTTTTTGTACAGAAAAGCCGACACTTCCGGAAGCTGCAACGTGGCTGTTGTCACAACACAATTGGCGCATATTGGGTGACTATTAAGAGTATATGAGGTAACAATAATCCTGTTCCAGAAATGACAAGGGATACGCCAATTAAGTAATAATGGTGCAACGTTAAGCATATCTCGTTCTAGAGTCACAATCCTACTTCAAAGAAGAAACCGTCCTTCTCGAAGTAGAATTAGTCATGCCGAGAAAACTTAAAACCTGAGGTTTTAGACAATGCTGATGCGTTAGTAAAAAGTGTGTCGAGTTAGAAATAGATACCTACTTGACGGCATTTTGAGTCGTTGTCCTATTGTTAAATCGCCCTGAATGTTAGTTTTCCGGCTTGGGTCCAAAATAAAATTCCACGCTTTTCGATAGATTCAAAGTCTTGGGGAGTTTTATGTGAAAAAGAACCCAAACAATGCTGTCCAGTTTAACCACATAAATTTGGTTTACGTGCTATAAAATAACGGGGGTTTTGTAATGTTGGCATTAAAATATCCACTCGAATATACGGTCCTGAAAATAGTTTGATGCCTTCGTACTCAAAACAACGAAAGCGATGAACAAATAAAGCTGCTGGAAATAGATATCGCAGGAACCAATTTATATTAATCTACACAACGACTTTTTATGTCTAGTTTGAGATGAGATACAGTATTAGAAAGCTTTACCTAAATCAATGTCGGTTATTAATTAACAACGGAAACTAAAGTAATAAATTTATGTACAGGTGCTCCGAATCAATTAAACAGATGACTCTCTAAAAGTGATTGATTTTTACCTGATGCCCCATATAAAAAATCAATTTCGAATGTGAGCAGCTTATCCCAAAATAGTTTCGTATCAGGGGTGGATTACGAGGGAAAATCTACATGTGCCCAACATGCGGGAGAATTTTTTTTATAATACAGCTAATGAAGAATGTATCCAACATATCTCAAAAATAGTTTTTAGATTTGATTTAGTAAGATAAAATAAATAATTTGCCTCCGGTACGTCCATTGAGGTAGAGCTAGCTGAAATCTCTTCGAAACGTTCCACAACGCAAGAGGGCCAATTTTGAAGTACGGCGCTGCCCAAATCGGTCCACAAAAAATGGTCGCCCTTCAATCATGATTCAGCCGATTTTTGCCCCTAAATATTTCATTTTCGTTTCAAAACCATCAATAAATAATACCCTGTCTGTTCTAGTCTGGACGTTGGAAAATGGCTTTGACGCGAGCTTTGCTGTAAACAAACTTTGCACTGCCGATTGAATTCCATTACGCGTATGAATTAATCAATAACGGTGTTCTGTAATAAAATGTCAACATAATCGAAGTGAGCGAGAATGTAGTTTTAACAACCTGCGAATTGTGTTATTCCGTTGAAGCTTTTCTACCCTGCGCGACCGGAACCGTTTGACAACAATTCGTATTCTTTCTAGCAATTACCCCTAATTCGGATAAATATTCAAATTGGCCCCCAATTACCGCAACTCATCCACAATGCCACCAATTTTTTTATTAAATCGACCCAGAAACGCCAAGATTCCCAGAAACGTATTGAATTCTATATAATAATTTCCGTCAATTATCCATTTAAATAATTTCGTTTAGTTTGCATAGAAATTGATATTTTTATAAGGTCTAATTAGGCGCGGCGCAATTATTTTTCGTTATCCATCACCGTTAGACAAGTTATAGTAATTTTACTCGCCTTAGGTTGTCGCACCGCTACATTATAATATTTGCCATTCTCGTAACAATCACAATAATAATAGAGTGCTAATTATAGATTTGGCTCTAACTGTATAATGAGGAGATTTGGGCTTCGTGGCGATGGTCGACCGACAATTCTGCAGTTATTTGCCCATCAGAACCGATTAGAACCTCCAATTCGTCTAGCTAAACACTGCCATCACATCGCTTCATTAACGGAATGTCTTCTACATCATAAATATTAATGCGAATGGAAATGTTAGTAATGCCATTGTAATTACTGTCTAAGCGACTTAATTTGCCAGTTTAAACTTAATCGCCTAAAGCTGCATCGGCTTCCAGGCAATTCATACACATCAAGTAGCTGGGAAAAAATCTCGAAGATTTGTAAGTTTTACTTAGCTGCCGCCGTTGATTGTGTCTTCGTCCATAAATTAGTCGTTCACCTTCGGCAAAAAGTCACTGTCAACGTATATCGTGTCTTAATTCGCCGATACGATCAAAGTGTTCTTTGGTTTTTATCTGAACCATTGCAAAAAGCAATCGTTGGCAGCATCCCACTTTGATCGGGACCGCTTTCTGACATGCGCACGCGGAGGCCGCCTTTGATTTTTTGCCCTTTTGGCTTCCGAATAAGTAGAAAACTGGGCGCCTTATCATCGAATCGAAAGCTTTATTTACGATTAACGAGACCTGCAGGTATAAAATCAATGGAAGTAAACGACACAAAAGTTGTGCATTAGTTAATTGTCTCACCTGTTGCTCGTGCATCGGGGTAATTCGATAATTTACGTTTCTTTTTCTCAAAAGAAAGGAAATGCGGGAGAAAAAGCGCAAGTTGAGCTTCGATCGCGTCCAAAGCGACTACGGTTAGGATAAATGACAGACGCCAACGGTAAATTATTAGAATGACATGCAGGTTTAGAGGTATGTGTGTAGCGGGTACCATATTGAAAAGATTTAATTATTATAATTATAACAATGTATATGCTTGTAATAGATCCACTCTAATACACACTCTGATTTATGTGATATGACTGTAAGTAGAGTTAATACGCGATGTCAAATGATTGATTGACAAAAAGAAAAGTGCCATGACTTGACGAACAGGCTATGCATGAGGACGTCAGGCGCAGGAACCCAGGACCGGACCCAGCAGCTTTTCTTTAATGTTTAATGCCCCGTTTTTAATTCTGCTAAATCTTTGTTTCCTTTTCCCTCATCTCATTTTCAGAATCATACATGTCGTTACTTAAGACGTAGTCACTTTTTTCATTTCTGTATCGTTGCCAGGTCAAAACCTCCATTTATGCAACAATTTGGTAGACAAATAAATTTCTTAGAGGAGAGCCAGGATTTGAACAATCGCATTGAGTCTTCGCATTGATGGATCTGGAAGAGTGGTTTTTCAATCAGGACGTCTCATAGCACGCCGCTGTAAAGAGCGGTTAGTTATCTCTGATACTATCAGTCTGCATAAGTACAACTGAAGTCGTCTGTAATCGTTGGATGAGTAGTTAAATCTATACAAGCAATTAACATTTTTGTTAGCCTAACGCCGGAGTCATGCTGATAGACCTTGATTTTTAACATGGTTGCTCTGCAAGAAGCATTAGATAAATTGGTTTCGGACAATGCATGCACACACGAATGATGGTCAGTTCTCATGCACGCCGCTCACGGTACTACCATGTATAGGAGGAGGTATATAAGGAGCGCTATCTAATATCTTCAAACACACATCCCCATAATACACATACGTTGTTTGATTGGTATTTGACGTGCTGCCGATAAATGGACGTATTTTATTACGGCGATCGCCTACAAAGATAGTAGTTATACGATACGAAGCTGCGTCATTGTTTGGCGGCGAGGCGACGAAACAGTGATCAAAATGGATATTCCGGTGTCGCATGGAACGATCAGGAGAAACCCTATCCCGCTGGTGTCAGTATCCTGGAAGTACTCAAGAAATTTAATTAAATCTACCTGATTGACATCGATGTTATGCTAATCTATAGAAAAAGTTAGAATTGCGTTGGAAAAAATTAAAATTTCCAAAAATCTTTCTTGGATATTCATCCTGCATGCGCTCGATACGCTTTGGCAACTTGTAGTAGCAGCACTGCTGTTGTTGTGTCTTAGGGTTTAAAACGCCGCAAGGTAAACTTTGCTCGTTGTACGCTATTTGTTTTGTCGTCGATCAAAACTTCCTCAGATGGAGTGGATGGGTCATTGGTTCCGCAAGATCGCCAGTTAGGGCATATATCACTTGAAACTTGCGAGCTTTGTGTCAACGTCACCTTGCCTCTCCAGCTGCCATCGGCAACGCACCGATGATGGATTCGTCTTGCATCATCAAAAGTCCTCGAAAATTTAACGTACTCACCTATATCGGCGGGTTTTTTGTCATTTTGGTCGTTTATTATGAGAGCGCTCTGCGTGGACCAGCATCCAGTAAATCCTCCAATGCGTCATGAGCGCGTAATTTTTTACGTTCCCAAGGGCGCAAAAGAATTTCCCCGGTAAGGTCCCGTTTGAGACGTTTCAGATCATTGCTCGCCTTCCATATCCGTGAACGCCCACTTTACTTCTATTCTTCTTTATGTCCGTCCTTTCTTTGGCCTCATTGTCGACTATTCATTGCAAAAGTCTGGATTTATAGTTGCAGAAAATGGCCTGAACGACATTTATTAGGCACAAAGAATGGCACTGTTTGGAAATACCACAGTCATACATTATTCGGTTAACCAATATTGATTCTATTATGCCGCTGCACCACTACCTGCGGCTAATGACTCTTGAACAAAACGCACCAACGATCTGGGAGCCAGATAGACCGCCCCGGGACGGGCAGATGCTGGGGAGATGCGGACGCCAAGATAACCCGAAATCTGTGCACTCACTGCACTCCTTCCCTACACACACACATCACCCAACAGACTCCCGACATTGATTTTATTCATCGCATCTCTGTATCACACCCCCAACTTGACATCACAAGTAGATTTAGTATACTCGCTATAGCAGTAATAATAATATTACTTGTTAAGAAACGCTAATTAGCATGCTACTTCAAATACTAAATCCAGCTACACCTATCACCTAAGCATTTTTGTTAATGGCCATCCAATAACGTTAATATTGTTATATTATGAAGCATGAACTAACACTTATTCCAAAAATTGGTACACTTTTTGCTAGCGATACTCAGCGGTAGATAAAAAATCCCAAGGGGGTGAAAGATTATTAACTTACTAGCATTGCCACACATTTGCAGTGATCTCTGTTGCAGCCTCAGCTGCCCGATGCATTGCGCCCCGCCCGGGTAATTTCTCTTTATTAAATCGACGCTTCTTAAGTAACGGGTCTGTACACGAAATTAATCGATCGCAAAACGCAATGGGAGTAAATTGAAACAGATCACTGACAATTTCTCAAATTACTCTTAATCCGGGCTTAAACGTAACCTGTTGTTGGCCCCTAGCAAGCGATTTATTTAAAACCCTATTATGGGGCAAAGTCATTTTAGTTTTCTTCACTTTACCACCAATGAAGCCAAACAGAAGTCCGCACAGGGGGTAGAAAGGAATATTATGACACTCTCCCAGGGGTTCGTCGTCCGACTTGTAAGAAAGCAGATGCGATGTCAACCCCGTAATATATGGGAGGGCGTAACGTTTACTTAAAGGTGTTCCCTGACCGAAAATCGCGATAAAGTCACCCGATCCTAATTTGTAGGTGAAGTTCGGGCAGATGCGAGTTTCTAGATCTCAGAGATAAACAATTGAGGTTGGCAATAACTATTAAGAATTGGTCGCAAGAGAGGATACTAGCGGGGGTTGGTTCGATGCACCCTAGACCTAATATAAGGGATTGTATTTACTTATCGCTGATAATTGGCTTGTATTGACTCCCCTCGCGGGTATTAAGACTATTAATAGAGTTAGTTGCGAGTTGGTCGGAACCACCCTTAGTGGATTTTGGTCGTTAGAGGGCATTACGGGAGAAAAACAACGGAATTACCCGCACCAGTTTGTATTGTTACTGTTGTATCTGCAATCAACAAAATAAGGGCAGCACAGCGCAGCACTCTAAAACGTTGACTGAAATAACAACAAAGTTAAAAGTTACGAATATGTTGATAGATTTTGTCGAAGTGCGTCTGGCTGCTCCAGCATTTGTTGACCTTTTGTACTTTGTAGGAGTTCTTCAAGAATTTTAAAGAACTCTGGAATAATTAGTTATAATAATTAATACTTTTGTTCGTCTAGATATTAATGCGTTGATTTTTTTCGAGTTAACGTCGCATTAAAAAAGTCCCTAACTGCCTAGAATTAGTTAATTATGACTTTTATGACGAGATGTATAAGAAAAGATTCGTAGAAAAGTATTTGTAACCTTATATTTCGTATTTTTTTTTTTAAATTTTAAACAAACGTCAAAATTAATCGTATCTGATTAGATAATTCAAAAAGATTGACAGCAGATTTTTGTGCCTCTACAGTCTAAGTCTACACTGATAAGCAAAGCAAGAGAGCAATGTTCGATGAGCCCGGGCCTGGAAATCGCACAAACTGCTGCGGTTGCAAACTGAATTTCAGCAGCGTAATTGGTCGGTTGATTACGTCATCGCTATAGTTACATATTATTTGACCATTATGCCACTTTATCACTGCCCACGTTTGGCAAGGTCCGCTCTAGGTATCCTGTTTACCTACCTGACCGGCACAAGTTAATGAACAGCAGGAGTTGCAACTAAACTCCTGTTATACAGTTCAAACCCAGTTTCGAGTTGCGCTAGCTTTTCTATTAAGTTGTTTTATTTTTGAACAAATTACAATATCTGGAACAAAATAAAAGCAGTAACAATATTTCTCAGCATCTTGTCATATTTAAATCCCGATTTCCGATTTCGGCACCATCTAGCAGCAGGGAAGCTAAGCACCAAATTAAATCAGCAGGATATTGTTTATTAACAACAGAACAACTTAAGAACCCGACCTTGGACGGATGGATCTAGATTAACTAAACCGTTTTTTGCGGGGCCATTTAATTCAGGCATATATGCCATTATATTTAATTATTCGACGGTAAATTGCTCCGAACAAGTGAAGTGGCAAACAAATTAAAAAAATTACGGGCAGTGTTTCAAATACCACCCGGATGCCGGATGTAAGTTGTAGGTACCAGTAAAACTGTTAACAAAAGTTGGCCAATTTTTCTTTAATTGTAGGTAAATATAAAACACGACAATTTTTTGTTATTCACATCCATAAGTGTGTTTCTATGACAATTCTCAATTCCCATCAATTAGTAATTTAGTTTATGTCGCCGCGACATGGCCAGTGCATAATCACAACATCAATAACGACAAGAAGCACTCACAGTGACTAAATTGTTATTCCAACAGTAGTCAGATATTAATGGGGACTGAATAAATGTGAACGTCAGCTAATACTGTTGATGTTTTGTTAACAATTTTTATGCCCCAAAGCCCTTATACATTTTATTTTCATAAATTACGCCGCGACTCTGGTTATCTACAACACTCATTATATAATCTGGAGAAGCTCAGCGTGGAGCACACCCATAAATCTGACATCGTGCATCAATCAAAACCCACAATGCGAGCTTTATTACCATTGACGTCCATTATGGGCGCAAATTTTTCAAGGTGCTGGGGGTCGATGATCATTGCGATAAAACCCACGATAAGGGTAGAACTAAAGACCACAGTCAAAAAGATAAATTTTAGTCATCTTATGGACTTGCCTCCTATATAATTTTATAATTATAGAAACTTTTACTTTTACTTATGCTTTTATTTTTACTTTTCGAATTGCAAGTCGCGTCTCAGAACTCCAAAAAATATCTAAAAATAAAAAGACATCAGTATATGTATAAAAGAATGTGAGCAAGATTCGGACTGTATCTCTAGATAAATCGCCTCTAACAGGAAGTATAAAGTGATCGCGTTCATCAAAAACGCGACTTTCTCAAAACTTTTTTACATAAGTTGATGCCACATTTAAGCGTATGAATGTAATAAATTGAAGGTAATACAGAGAGCCATTAGGGTCGGAACAGGTTCTTGCCTTAATAGTGCTAATTAGCCACTTAAAATATCCAAGACGATTGGTCGTAGATTCAACGGTGTGATAGCACCACCAATGGCATGCTTTACTTAGCGGCATTATGTCATTGTTGTAAAGACGTTGATTGTTCCCTGGAGATTTCAGTTACGCTTGCTGGATATTTCCCACATTACCTCACCGAAATGGTGTCTTTTTTCGAAAACCCCAGAGAGACCAAAAAAGTGCTAAATTGCTAGCACAAGACAGGTGACAATGCATGAGAATGATGGGAAGAAAACTTCATTACTCAAAATTACTCAATTGCGCAACCAGTTTGCTAACAGAATTTTATTAGGCAACATGTGTTGAATTGCCGAAGAAATAACTTTTATTGAATTAGGAGCAACAGTTGTTACATTGACATATGGCAAGGGTCTTGAATTGAAGACATACAATCATTTTGCATAACGATTATTGCCTAATAAATTTAACGCTAATCTCTTAGAAGCTCAGTATAATTGGGTAAGAGTTTAGTTGCTTTTTCCTGCAGTCCTTATCCTGCGGAGTAGAGTCGTTCTTGTTTTAATTTTGTAGTAGGTAGAAATAATTATTGTTGGCATTATCTGGCGCGGAATATAACTGTAACTCATGCGCTCTTTTCGGAACCAGCAGTCCTAATTGAATTAATAAAAATTCAACTGCCAACTAGATTTTTCACAGCAAAAGCCCTAATTGTTTCTAAAGGCCAACCAAACAGAACTTACGGTTGGGTTTAATGTACGTTTAACAAAACGGTCAGGGGCAACGGTGCAGCGTAAATCATCGGGTTTATTTAATCTGTTTGATTGCAAAAGATTCAAAACCGTCTTATTACTGCGGGATTATCAAATGCAAATCTGAATTTATTACCATGAACATTCACCGCATACGTTATTATTATTTGTGCAGTAAATTCTACCTTCGTTTTTTAAATGCGACAAGGAGGCTTAACGTAATCCTGTCTCAAGGTCAAAGCGGTCATTTTCCGGTTCATCCTCATGCCAAAACATTGACTTATTAAAAGTAGCACCTATATGTATATGTAAGATAGCAATTGTTAAGTCCATTTATTTCAAAGATAGAAAAAATGACCAAATAACAAATAAACTGAAAGGAATTCTAATATTTAAATAAACTTTTGCTCTTATTCTTTTATTTGTTTTTATCAAAAATCTACTCCGTAACATCCAAAATTTGAAAAGCGCTTCGTTTGTCGACTCACAAACTCACATCGACTGACATTATCATCCTGAATCTTTTGAACTACCAGGATAACAGTCAAAGATTTGTAGACATATTAAATTATTTACTACTGCTTATAAGGTTTATTCATGTTAAACTGCCTTCAATGAAGCTATCGGTTATTTTCTTGAAGGCATCAATTATTGCTCCAAGAATAACGCTGAAATTATACGGGCATCTCAAGACCGGCCTTCAAATCCATTAATATTTTATTATTTTCTTGGAGAAAACCTACAAAAATATAAAGATTGTGGAACTTAAAAACAGACTTAATGATTTTGGAAACTGGAGAATTTTAGGACTTTGGATAACGCAATACAAATGACTGCCTTGTTGAAAACATTACTCATAAATTAAACAGCTGACGCGCTGGTTGCGCCTTTTTAAAAGGAATTCATAGCTACGCCACTGTCATCCCATCAGCTTAACATGATGAATCGTATTCGGGTGGGTCGTCGAAATTCATAATAAAACACGGGATAATCCGGATCCTGTGCTTATTGGAAGTCACTCTATAGATAAAAATCGGACTTGGTCGCCACTCCTCTCAGTTCAAGTTAGATCAAGTGGCAGTCCAAAAAATCAACGATAAGGAAGCAGGACCACATTTCGTCCGGATTACGGGATGACGCCGTGTAAAAAACACTAAGTAATCCGATAAACTAATGAGTTTACATTAAAATATTGTCCAAACAGATTTGTTCGATGACGATTTCGACATCTAAACGACAGCAACAGACCTGATAAATTATTAATATCGCTACATGGTCCAAGCATCAATTATTAGAAAATCGTCGACCGACCCGCAGTCACAACTTATTCCTGTCAATCTATGTAATCAGTAGGCAAAATTACAGTGATCTTGCTAGAATTTTCAAACTATGTTTCTGTCAGTCAGGACCTAATTAATCGCCGAATTTCTTTAAGCGGATCCTAACGCTGCAAATTTCTGACGTCACTTTTCATTGTGTACCAGGGAAATCTTATAAGCGCAGATAGCGGATTATAAAAGTGATATTGATTACATTGACAGATGACTGTTTGATTTATGGATGGCCCCTAGTGGGATGCTAATAAACATGTATTACAGCTCGACTACGGCTATCTCATCGAGAATGCTAATGGATGGCTGTCGACGAGAACCAGCAGCTCCTGCCTGTCATTAATGAACTAATAATATAGATTATTTTTAAACATATAAAGCTATTACGATTAAAGACACTTTAAAACAATATTGCTCCGATATAGTTAAAATCGTCCGAATCGTAAAAAGCCGCAATTGGGACAATTTAGTTTCTTGCTTTATTGTACATCAGTATTTAAAATCTTTAATCTAAACTGTAGTACGTTAAAAACTGTAACAATGCCTCACCTTTCAAAACCATTTAACCATTATGTCGTTGGACCGTGACAGAGCTAATGGAATTTCGTCGCGGTATCTTTGGCAAACTTAGCGTGATAGCGCTGCAAGAATTTTTGATGAATCTCGCACTTTGACTCCGTTTTGTCACAGAACGTTGACCTCCAATAACATTATTACCACCCACATATCAGATTTTAAACCATAGAATTCCCATTTTGGACGCACTTCATAGTAGGCTGTTCTTATAATATTTTCGTTTTGTTACTTGATTGGACGGCCAACCATGCTATTTATAGACCAAAGTTGAATATTGGCCAGAAAATAGTCCGACGGGAGAAGTGAGTAAATACAGTAGCTAATGCGATTTGGTTGGCCGATCAAGTTAGATATTTCATGAAGTTATGCATAAATATCATTGTAGTGAGACCAAATGGCATTGAGCGCGTTGACTGCGGTCCCTGGTGGACAATGATGAGCAGAAATTTGTTTGTTGATGTTGAGTCTGTTTTTGCAAATCATGGCTTTACAGGCTTTTTAGCACTAACTAGGAGCTTATTAACAATTACGTGATCAGTCAAAACTCCCTTTCTCCTGACGTTCGAAAAAAAAGGTCCAAAAGCCATAATAACTTTGTAATGCGCCACTTGATCGTTGCTTTTGCTTGTGATATGACGGAACCTTGGAGGGATAAAGAAATCGAATTTTGTAGTTGAAGCTAAAGGTATAAAAAGTATCAGATTATCACACTGCGAGGTTAACTGAAAATGATAATAAAATGATGTTGTACAGCTGATAGTTGGTACTACATTATGCCTTTCCCTAATACACCAGGTAAGTTTTCAAGTTTTTGCTTCGAGAGTGGTCTCTTACTCCTTTGCTTGGTGGTTAAGTCATTGCTTGCATATCAGGAAATAGTCTGTAGTTAATCAAATTTTGCATCGTGAGAGCACTAATGCAACCAATAAACACCTTGAAGGTAAATTTAACTTTTGACTAAACATTGTTAAAAAATAGACTTATGGATATTTCAGTCCAGTCTGCTTCAACTGGCTCCAACCATCAAGTCCCATTGGGGGGAATGAACCGCTTCCGAATTTCGTTGCTCTGATGGTTACCGGCACAATAATCTAAAATTTAACTGAAGACGGAAATGGATAAGTTGTTGTGGACGTTGACCTAAATCCGTTGAACTTGCATGAAGAGAATTGAAGCCCATCAAGTTATTTCGTAATAATGTTATGAGAGACTTGGAAATTGGCGGCCAGATTCCATGTAGGTACTGAACTTTCCCTGGTCGTCTGCAATCGTGCGTTGTCAAGATCAAGGCCGATTTTCTATTTACTATTCATCGCCGTTGAGGTGTATAAACAATCAATTACCTGCTCAGATCAAGGTCGCGACCACATTTTTCTCGCAGATCGTTTACAGGCTCATTATTTAATTATCCGCATTAATTACCAACTTTTAATATACGTTTAGGCATATTTAACGAGTCATCCTGATGGATCGTGATCGCCGAATAACAAGTCCATACGTAATGATTGATTATTTAAAGACACCGGACAAGGCCAATGCAACAGTGCCTGTAAAATCAACCTGCCTTGATTTCGTCTTGTCTGACCAAGACGACGGTGGGGCGGGGGCGAGGGAAGCTTGTTTATTGATAATTAAACGTTCCAATCATCCCGATAATCTCGACCAGTTTCAGAACTAATAGCAATATATAATTAAAATTGTGTACGTGTCTGCGAAAGAGAACAATGTAACAAGAATTTGCATAATTCGTTCGGTGATGCAGGGTGATTAACGACTAAATTTAGATTGGAGTTTGATGGTCGACACGCTCTTTGAGCGGAATGCTTTTTAGTAAATTTGCAGGTTTTTTAAGTGCTTTATCATATTTACCTGACGTGACGCCATTTATATGAATGAAAACTTCATTAACTAATTTTGTGTTTGCCTTTTGCCACAAAGGTCGCTCATGTCACCGGCGTGGGCAAGAGGGAATATTAATTAAGTTTCCGATTTTATTACGGCCAACGCGACGTTAATTAAAACATCTGGAAATTTAGAAATATGTCATCGTAACTTTGCGTCCAGTGGGAAGCATAGAGTTTTGCGAATATCAAATCGCACAGCCAGGGAAAAATCACACTACTCAAAGTAATAGAATTTCGGGTTTCTTGAATGAGGTAAGTGGGCGTAGATATGCACGTCTGTTAATTTATAGTCGTTTAAAAGTTTACTGCTTCTAGAGGCAATAAAAATTATAACCGCTTTAGTGGCCAATAAAAACATATAAATTGGTCCTCATTGCCCACCCCTAGGTAATTATCCAAAAAGGACCGGGATTAACCGACTGTCAACATTGAATTTAAAACGGGCATTAAAAGAAACAATAGTGATAGTTAATAGGTAATTTACGTAATAAAGAAAGCAACAAGTTTAAAACTTGCCAGAGGCTACAATTGGCTGTTTTACAAAAAATTATTTTTACACCCTAACTCCAAAGCGCTAAAAATAATAATAAAGTCGCGCCCGAAGGCTGAGTGACGTCACAGGTCTGTACGTTACTCTTCTGTTCAAGTCACAATTGAAAAACCCTGTATAGACTTCGTATGAAAAGAATTAAGGGGCATTAAATAAGCCCATGACGCCAAATACTTTGCCAATCTCTGTCCATGAAGGTTTGAGAATTCTAGAATAGTTTCTCAATTACATAAATTTTCATTATCTATTTCGATACATCTACCTACAGAACATTATTCAACTTTTAGAGACCTGCCGAGAGATTATTGAAATGGGGCCGTCCGGCCCTGGCGGTCGCGGTTTCAAAGCTCGCATTACAATACAAACACTTAAGCCGTCCATCTCTTGTTCGTTTTTTCCATCGCTTGAGCTGCGCCAGTGACATGAATGCCAGTCACGATATGTGTCCGGGACGACACCACCATTTTAAATCAATTTCCAATAAATTGTATCGCAAAACATAAACAAATCAATCAATCTTCCGATCAAACAACAAATTAGCGTCGCCCCTTGCGCTTCATTAATACTAATTTTCCGGATTTCCGCCGCTCCCTAGGTCCCGAGATCCGTAATCAAATTTGGAAATCTTTTAATCAAGGCCCCTTTGGCAGATACTTGGGGCTAATTAGTTATTTTTTCCCTCATCTTTAATCCCTTTGAAACTTCAGGACGATAAGCATGCGCTGGCAGCGAAGCCTAATGATTACAAGTATCTCGAGTTTTCTCCGTGATGTAGGACTCAACTTAAAGACTAGGTAGTTAATATTGAAGGAGGAATTTTACTTCTGATGCTCCTATTTGAATTTGTTTAAGTGAATTAATTTCATAGCAAAGTCTGTCGGGAAAGTTAGCGAAGCTTTCAATCTCTTGACTGGGCGTTGAAACTTTAGCTTCAGTTTTAAATTTTAATCCGCGGCCGTACAACGCCGTGTAACTTGCTTCAGGACGCTTCCGTTTCCGGATTTTCGGGTTGCATTGCCATGCACGAATTATCTAAATTGGGCGTACAGGTTTTGTTCGTGGCGACTGCACCAAAAACACACTGTCTGAAAGCAAATTGGCTTCAACTACGAAGCGAACTAAGTTGAAACGGAATTAATTACTACTGAAATGTTCTTTACAACTACTAGCCTATTCATGACTTGCCTAATTACATCAACAGTTCCACATAAAAACATAACCAAAAATAATAAATACATCAGGTAAGCAACCGCTTGTAATGCCTGACCTTCATATGCCATTAAAGGATGATTAATGCTTTTAAAACTTATTTTTGAAGTAATCATATACTTAGTGAGATTAATGACTGGACGGGCAATTATTTTGTGGTGTGTTACTCTTAAAATTAACACGTATGAGTCGAAATACAGAAAAATTGCACTGCACATTTGCCGCCTTAATTTCCACTTCTTCAGATCAAATCAATCAACGTCCGAGAATGGAACAATTTTTATAAATACGCTCAAATATTTTTATATGCGATGTATAGTTGATATTGTAACTTTAAATTTAAGCTAACTCTGTTTCAGGTTAAAAGTTACAAAATTGCATAACTTGATACAAAGTGGTATAACTATTTATTTTTGCCACCAATGCGGATTGTGAACTGCCATTATGCACCTTATAATAGAATACCTACCTACCTACTTTTTCAGATATTAGAGATTAATAATCCGAAACTACGCCTTCACATTTATCCACAACGCGCAGAGGATGACGTCAAAGTTTGCATCGTCTAACTTTCGGCTTCAGATCCCAATTCGACACTATGATGTTATTTTGATACATCACGCGTCTTCACCTGCTTCTTTTGCGTCTGTAACCTCTATGATCCGGTGAAATTCGAGCTGATAAAGGGATGAGATTTCTGCGGTTATCGAGAACACTTTTTATAATGTGTGGGATAATGCTCTGCCCTTGGCCTTAATCTAAATAGAATCTGCCGCTCCTTCCAGCACAATCTGTTGATAGGGCGTCCTGAAGGACGCAGTTTATCGACGTTACTTGTATAACGTCTTGAGCGCCCACTTTATCCCACATGAAAGCCTCTCAGATGGTAAATGAGTAAGAATTTGTAATGCACGACAAATCAATTGAAATAGCTCAATCTGCAATTCTGTGGCGTATCTCAGATGTTATCTTCCACCAAAGCTATAGATCCTACAAGACCCGAACACCCTAGATGCGAGCTGGAGCCTCTGTTGTAGATAGGTCGAAGGCACAATGGACGGTTTTGTAGTCGCGGTCGTGTCCCACGTGGTCTTCCCGGTCACACACAAAAGATTAGTGAATACCTCAGCATAAACTTCTGGATGGCTTATCTTATCTTAAGATCTCATCGCGCAAGCGCAATGACAGCCGACCGGAGCCCTTATCATTGCCGGATCTCCACATGGAACGATAACGCATCTCGGACCCACGTAAGTAGCCACATCTGCCCCGGGATGCAGGCTCCCGTGGTCTGCAACCACCACCGGCTGCGCCTTCTCGACAGAACCGAAGCAGGAGCAGGGCCGGCTGCCCGCGTCAAGACTAGATCTACGAAACCTTCAATTTTTGGGCATTGTGAAGAAGATGCGTCATTAAGATGTCTTGGTGAGCAAAGCCTAGATTTCTGACCAACTGTAGGTTTGAAAAGACACGATGTAAATTTTTTTATCGCTTTTACTAAATAGTAAATTTCCGTATTAGGCACCTACCAATCGTTTAATAATAATTGTTTTGGAAGAGGCGCCGTTAAGATATAATACGCATGGTCGTAACTGTAAATTTTTCAGGAATTCCGCAGCACCGCCGAGTGATAGAATTCAAATTATCGCCATTTAGATAGTATGACCGTTTGTCTGGCAATTTATTGTTCCAATAATTCCTCGAAATTATGGACCGCCCACCGGACACTCGGTTCGCCGTGCCGGTTTTACCGTATAATGCCCGTCAACCGAGCCCAAAAGATTTAATTTCAGTGACACAACTTTGCTCACGTGAAAACATCATTAGATTCACTTAAATCGTGGCTTTAAACGGGCTAATAGTCAAGAACGGCATCACGTTTGGTAGCGGACGTCGTGGGTAATCAATATGACATTACTTTCTTATATGAGACTTACAACTGCGTTCAATTTGCTGTGCTTGTCGTCTTCTTGTGTTTTTCTCCGGTGCTATTAGGGACATGATGCGAGTCATCACGTGAGATTAAATTAAACGTTGCGTAAAAACCGAGTTCTACCGTTGTTGTCTAGGTGGAGGGTGAAATAAATTCCGCTTTTACGATCCACTAAAATATAAAAGGACATGTTAAAATTTAAAACAAATATAAAAAGTTGTCGTAAACAAGCTTTTAGAAGAGCCCTAAGCATTTATGCTTGAATTAAAATTTAATGGCAGATTGTCATAAAATTGTTGCATACATCTTCCGTGGTCTTGCACCTCGCAACAAATACTTTAATGCAAGAGCATTAACGGTGCAGATAAGAACGTCATAAATCTTAATCTGCAACCTACTAAAAACCGCAAATTTGTGCCATAAGTATAGTCACATTATTATGTGTGAAACCTCATAATATGAAAACGCTGAGTTATCTACCCATTTAAACTGTTTTGGGGATGGTGCGCAACCAACAATACAGTAAAAAATCCAGGGTTAAAAATCTACGTTTTTTGTTTATAAAGTATAAATTCAGAAAATATGTAAAAGTGTTAAATAGTAATTCTTTTGAACCAAATGAAAAGCAAAATTGTTTCAGTTAATTTATTAAAATATTTTTAAATAAAAATTAATTTTGATTATTTCAGAAAATTTTTTCGAATGCATTTCCAAAACTTATTAATTAGCCCGAGTGGAACACGAGGGCTAATTACATTTTGGAAATGCATGAGAATAAAATTTCCTGATATTAATCAATGCACGAGGGCATATTCGGTAAGAAAATCGCAACGACACAAACATTGGTCGATTATGCCATTATGATGTCATTATTAATAAATAAATAATTTTGATTGGCTGAAATAATTTCCACTTATTAATTTCATAAAAGGTGCAAAAATTTCCAGGAAATTTTTACATTGTCATACAAGTGACAGCGAATTCTATTTTTCTATTGGCTACTTTTCAGCGTCGTGCGATTTTCAAAATTAATTTCTCAGCTATAGAAAGTTAGTAAACTTTGATAATCTGGTAGTATTATGTAAGTGCTGTTTAAAAATATAAAAATATGTTTTCGGCAATTATGAAATTCATTTAGTGTCTTCATTAAAAAGTTTTAATTTTTTCCCATTAGTCAGCTAAATGATACAACTACCTAGCGATTGTTTAACAAAAATCCTAATCAGATCATTAGAGCATCAATTTAAAATCCTGAAAATATTAGGCAATTTCCACGACATTGACATGAATTATGAGAAGCGGGAATTCTATTTCTGTAGCATATTTGATGATTTTGTAAGAAATTGTCACTTCTAAACTGTAATGTGTTGAACTTGAAACGCAGAGTGATTTTCGATTTCAAACAAATCGAGATAAAAGCGCTCAAAAGCCGATTAGAAGTTCAGTTCTTTTCATTCAACTCTTAAAACTAGAAACAGACAATATACGTGCTCCTGGGAATTAGTGATCTTTGTTGGGTTACCAAAAGGATCTGAAACCTTTTAACTTTTCTAAATTTATTCACTGAAATAAATTATTATTGCTATTTTCAAAGCTTGACATTATCAATAATTTCAATAAATAATTCTTTTTTTCACTTGAAATCGTAGCCTAAAATTTGCTGAACTGGGATCGTCCTAATTTGCTTAATGAGTCAGGTCCCTCACCAATTTACTGTTTGACATTATTTGCTTTCAGTCATAAATATTTATTATTAATTATCACTTATCTATAGACATATTGGGTATCTTCCTCAGCATAGTTCACATCCGTTCAGCTTTCAATGTAAAAGGAAATCGAGTTGACTGCTCTATAAATTTTCTAGAGCTTCGAGAGATGTTAATTTGGGCTACGTTCTTTCAGACTTAAGTTAACTACATATATTACTGAGGTAAATTAACTTGTCAGGCCCCAGTATGTGTGAAATCTCCAGGCCCGCACAATGGCACTAGAGTGAATTATGAACAAGCATACACACACTTAATTAATGGGAAAATAAACGACACTTTTAACGTCAGAAATTATGAATAATTTGTCTAACGGTTTCTACATTGCATGACCAGTATCCTTTTTCCCATCAAATTAAAATTTTGCGATGACGTCAAAGTTAGCATGGCGGCAACCCATCAAAATTTCCCAGTTTAATCAGTTCAGCCTCGAGCTCGAGCTCGATAGGGGTAGAGTATTTGGGAAAAAATCGTAGCTGCGTTCCCGATAAAACAAACCGCACTCTCCTATCTGGCTATAGTCGCGGGAGATGAGGTCGGAATCAATGACATCGCCCTCAATTACCGGCGGGCGTGTCAGTTCCGCCGCCCCCAGGGAGATATCCGCCAGCTTCAGGAAGTCACGGCTGTCTTATAGCCGATGAGGACACGCTGTTATGGTCCTATAACGGCGCCTTGCCTAAAACATAATCGAAACCTGATGTTATGGAAATGCCTCGATAAAAATTTCATTAAGTCAGACGTTGGCGTCGGGGGCGGTGAAATTCTCCAGGTAGCGGAAAAACTCATCCCGAATACGACGGGCCAATATGGAGTCGGTGAAAACGTATCCGGGAGAGGTCTTGACTCATCGCGATAAATATCGGTTAGAGAGGCAGCTGCTTCATAAAAGGAAATAAATTACATTCACAACACTTCTGGAAGAGGAGATGGAATCTGCTCAATTGGCCGATGGGCACCACGGATGGAGATGGTCAAACATTTTACTTTATCTTATCCGGCAGCACCATCCTCTCAACAAACCATAAAGCCTTTTTTGGCAAGAGTAATAACCGTTCCTGCTAAACTTGAGCATCGCTACAAGTATGTACAACCACTATTCAAAATTCTAGAATTCAGCACGTAAGTAGGTAATTGATATAAAGATTAATTAAAGTTTTAAGTTAATAGTTAGGGTTAGAATCATATAAACACAATTAGTAATGTATGTGATCTATTCAGGGGTCACATAATAAATCCATAGTTTAAATATTTGTAGAAGTTCCATGTTCATTACGATTTTAAAGCATAAACATCCTGATGCGCACATCGCAAAACTGTAAATGATTCACGGCGATGAAACATTTCTAATTAACTTTTGTTGATAGCCGGCATCAAAACCCCTATAATAATTAAAACAACCAGATTTTTCACACACACGTCACCTCGTAAGCACCCGATAAATATTCATAAACATTTTGCGGCAGAGTCAAAACCGCTGATATCTACCAACTTCCACAGCTGCCACGCATACTTGACGAAGGTTTGCCTCCGCCGTATCTGGTCGCAAACTTTTTGACGAGCCGTAACTGTTAAAGCACAGGTATTCGGTAAAAACGGCCCGTAGATCGAAGATAACCCCTAATGGACGCCTGGGGCTTTCAAGGATACGGAATCTAAGGCGGCCCAAAGACACAAGAAGTTACCTAAGGGTCGTAATGAAGGCTGTTTTGCTATTCTAATTGGACGTTTAGAGCCGACACATTCTTCTCTTTCGTGTTTTTTAAATGAATTGGGATTTCCTTTGTAACTCGATATTTATCAGATAACGAAGGGGCGGACTATTCCGGAAGCCAGATGACAGGGCAGGCCTACCTTCAACTGCGAGTAGCATAGTATGGTGATTCGTCACCTTAGAGAACTGTAGGGACATAAAGAAGTTGCTCATCCTCAGAAAATCTTACGTTGTCGGTCTGTGCCATTATCCTTGCTGGATTGCCGCGTTTATAATTTCACAAGAGTTCCTCTCCCGTTGTTGCTAACTTCACGATTGTAAGGACGCGCTGCGAAGTTTTGAGGAAAGCGACGACTGTTTTATGGAAATGGCATATTTCTTCCGGAGTGTTTATTTCCCCCCTTTTATTTCGTAGCTCGCCTTTCCTTATTCTTGAAAGTTGATTGCGCTATTGAAAATCACGGACATTGTTACTGTTGTAACAACGCGGCAAAATGGATTATTTTGTTGTTGTTTTATGGATGAACCACCGTGAAATCTTGATGCATAATACGAACGTTATGCAGAATTGACGGCGATTATTTTACCAAAAGGCTTCCGTGTTCGAATTTGATGCCCAATCGATGGTTGCGGGAATGTTCATGAAAGGGAATGGACACGACAGCCATTAGGTTACCTCTAATTGAGGATATCGGTCCATTAGGCCGCGTTGAATTGCGGTGTTTATAGTGCATAAAGTTTTAAGGTAGGTTTATAGAACCCTTTATTATTATTGCTGCATCACTTCGAAACTTGTTGTCTACTCACCCCTTGTCCTCAATTTGATGTGAGGTATTTTCTTCCCGCCTTTCTCTCTCTTAATTCAAAATTGCTTATACCTACTCTGGCACGGAAATTTAAAAAGTGACTCATTAGCATCATTTGGAGGGTTGCGGGCAAACACCAAATAGTAAGCACGTTGTGTATGATGCGGCAAAGTGGTTGTGCATGTAACATGAGAGAAGCCGTGTGTTAAAGATGCTACAGCTTCTTAGAGATTGAGACCATACATTAATGAGTCACTTTTTAAATTTCCCCACCAGAGTATAAGTAGAATTAAATTTGAAAATATTTTAACAATAATCGCAATGTGCTACAATGTGCTAATGATTTCCGTCTCAACTGACTGAGGTGCAGTTGTTCATTGCTGTCTGCATTGTGCCATCTTAACGGTGCCAGGTGTAATAACAATTGTTGGATGATGTTTTGTCAATAACTTGTGACCTTCGCACAAAGCGCTCCGTTTGTCTATTCTTATTCTAATTTTAGTAGGCATCACAATTAACACTGAATCGCATAACTTAAACACGAAAGGTCACAGAAGGCTGTGTCTGTGGATTATTGGGCTCTTAACGCAGATCATATTACTTGGCAGCTTGACGGGTGCAATGAGAGGAAACAAAGGCCTGTCAGCCATTGTCTCTACCCCTTTCACCCCGGACGTCGAACCAATTCCGACAAAATATGCGGACGTTCATCGGAATTCCACCAAGGCAGCGGCTGCCGGATCATCCCCGGCCGATTGAAACGGTCGTCTGAAGAGTTTCTTTGGTGGAATAGAAGACGATCAGTTAAATAGTGCATGATAAAAGCCGTATCGCTGGTGATATCGCTTAGGGCTTCGGAGGTGTATCCTGATTTTACGTGACCTACCACATTCGAAGAGCGTTTATAATGGAAAATTGCTTCCGGGCTTATCTTGATGTCAACAAAAATATAAAAGAAATGACACCTATATCTATATATATTAATAGATATTAACGATTATTGATAATCAGCTATTCGCATCACCCTCAACCAAAAATCCAGATTCCAGCTATTCGCATGGAAGTTTTAAACTTTGTTTTCACTTCCCGGTTAGACCAGAACAACACTTTTGCTTTTTAAAAGGACACTACAATTTTTATCTACAAAATATATATTTTCTTTCTGAATTCAACGATGATGTTTGGTTATACCTACTTTGGAGCACGGCCCTGGCAGCCGGCACGACTTCACTCGATAAAATTGTTACGTATTACTTCCCTAAGAAATATAAACACTTTTTTTCTAATTTAGCGATAAGGATTTACGATCATTTAGTTCGATCGCTGCGTTAGACAAACAAAGTACGTACTTGAGCTTCTTTGCTTAATTGTTGCAGAAATAAAGAACTATTAAGGGTGGTGTGTAGTGAAGTGACTAACGGTAGACTGCGAAAGATGTTGCCGCTAAGGGTAATATATTTATTTATTAACTTTAAGTTTTATCATCCAATTTATTTCTAAGAATTGAGGATTGAAACTAACTTGTCAAATGTTAATTTCAGTAAGTCCCAACTACAATGGCGAAGAAGAAGAATTGATGGTGAGCATAACATCCTTTACTTTTGCAGTCGATTGAAGATTTGCGGTGAGTCGTTTCAATTCTTTACTATGCATATAAGGGGCCGCTAAAATTACTCTTTTAAAGCACAAGCTTTTTTTTAAATTAACAATTAAATTTTTCGAAGCCATATACATATACCATTAATTAATTAAAGTTTATTTCTGTTAAATTTCAAACTTTTAACTCCATTGGAAATACGCAATTTGGCACCGGCGGTTCTCGATGAAACATCCTGTATATAGACGTGTAACGATGATTATCGGGATGTAGCCATAATTAAAAACGGTTTATAATAGATTACTCGCACTTGATAAACGTGAATAGAACTAATAATTTTACGAATGAGGTGAGTAGGTGACGACGATCGCGTCAGGTGTGATGTGAATGAAGTAACCTGACCGCTTGTATGTACGTTATGTCATAAACAAATTAAATCACATAACTACTTTCTGCGTTTATGTAGGCACAACTAAGTGTCTATACGCAACTAAATTTATAATGTTTTGTATTCTATGAATAAATTAATCTTTTTTGATAGATAATACATAGTTTGCAAACTAAGGAACAAACATGGGTCCTTGAGAAAATGTTGGCCAAATGTAATTTTGTTCATAACTGGTGAGATGGAAAAAGTTACTTCCATTCGCGCCCTCTGTGTGATTTATCGAGAACGGCCCTGCTCACTGTGACTCAACAAGCCGGTAAAGCGTTATGATTTCTGCCATAGATATTCCAATTGGTTGTGCTCGTGATTAAAATTTTAATATGAGCACCGGCTGGTCCCCACTTATTAGAACTGAACTTGTGGCCGTATTAGGAGACACAAATTGAAAAATATGCGAAATTTGCGACCCTATTCGACTGTCATCTTTCCCTCAATCTCCCGCACCTGAGCGGAAAGTGGCGTCCAAAAGAGAATGCTAATATTCCCAGGGAAGACACGAGGTTAAGGAGAGATTATGCATCCCACACAGAAATCAAATGGACCACACAAGCAGCGACTTAATTCACAAGAAAATAAAAATCATTTAAAACGTGTCGTTTTTAATTAATTGAAGACACGCCTTTTATATTATACGATTTACATCTAATATGCCGCTCTGTTATTCCTTCATTCTTCTTCTCGGTTGTTGGGATTACAGGAAACGTCTCAGTGCCCGATCGGCGAGACGGACATGACGGCTTGTTATTATATGTTTTGTCATTTAAATTGCTGCGGAGACACCACGAGGCGAGATTAAGGCAACGATTGTCCGATTTTATTAAAATTCGGGGTGTTGAAGCTGGTGAAGGCGACAGGGAACGGTAATGACTAAAAATTTCGCATTTCATGTTGCACACGACTGACGTTAAGTGCTGCTTAACAAGTAATGTGCCTCTTAAATTGTTCGGTATAAACATTTTGCTGAAATAATCCATCTCCCACGCACTGCAACAGAACATTCCTGGAATGATACTTTATTGTTTCCAGGATTCGTCGCTACAAAAGTATGCATAACTTGATGCGCTTAATTCATTAAAAACGGAAACTATGCGGATTCCTTGGCGCAATTTCCTTATCGAAAGGATCTCGGGATTGTTCAAGAGCTGCTTAAAAATATGCAACTGCGCCGCAACACCTATTAATTTTACTCAGTCAGGGGCCGCCAATTAATTAAGGCTGCTTCTTCACACCAACATTTTTCCCTGATGCGATCAGCAGTTTTCGCATTTTACACAAAAAAAGTTGGTCCGAAAAATTAAATTACGACTGTAACTACACTGTTCTGAATTTTTACTCCTCAATTGTCTATAAAACATTATTTAAACGTCTTTTTAGAAGTAAGTGCATCTTGCAACGATAGAAGTTCTTTGAAGTGGCTTACTAACACGGAATTAATTTCGAAATTGAGACCCTCTACAATTAGGCCTATGCCGTGTCTCCGTCGAAGCGAACCAAGAAAAAAGTGATTTCGTATAGTAGCGGCATAATAGGCTAATGACGGGAAAAGGAAATGAAACGGGGGTGGATAATTGATAAAGTTTGAAAAGAGAAAAAGTATTTACAGGTAGAATCGAGGGTGCGTCGCACCCACGACCTTAACACAAGTCTTTATCATTGATGTCTTCACAAAACTTAGATTGAATTTCGTGTTTTACAAGGGTCGACCGAAGACCTCTCCGGTATCAAACGTAAGACGTAGGGAAGACTCGGATCGTGGCCTGTTATTATTTCTGTTTTAATTATTTGACGAGGATACGGGAACCGAGGACAACTTCCTCATCGGCAGTCTGAATAAATGTTATTCCACGTGTCGAACTGGGGTGTTTATTTAACGTATAACATGGTAAAATCAAATAAAATGGCATTGGGCGATGCGAAAAGAAACAGTTTATACAGCATTAAAGATGTACATATGAACAAATACCGCGACGGTGGATGTATTGTATGTGCGAAACCCTTCCAGAGCATTGCTCGATGTCTCAGAGTATTGTTCAGCAGTCTTTTAGGTAAACAACTATACAAAAGCACATAGCTTAATAGAATTTACAATGGTGCGCTCATTCCGAGGATTCGTATTCGATAAAAGGAATCTGGACGCAAACTTTATTTTTATTGGGATTAAATACCCGAGTGATATTTTGCCATGCGGGAAACCCCTGTTTGTATTTGGGGACACTGTTGCCAATAATAACAACCCAGTAGTCCGCACAACAAAAAGTCTGACGTGATTAATTGGTCGCAACTAAGGAGAGTACAAACTTATGAAGACACTAATGTTCAAAATATACAGATCAAGAAGCAAAAGCATCGTCTAAAATTAGTTTGGTAGCTTTTTCCAATGGTTTAAAATTGTAAATTTTTTAGTGTAATTTTTTTGTAGTTTCACAAATATCCGAGGCCACCGGCGAGTCTGAGCTGACATTGCTTAAATCCAGATACATCAAATTTCTCCGTTTCACAAATGCCATCGAATGCTATGTGAACGAAAATTGTAAGTCTAATAATAAAGAAAATGAAATTTGCAAATTAGGTCGATTTTAACGAAAACTTAAAATTGAAACATTCGAATGGTCATATCTAAAAAAGTACGACTTGTACAGGAAAACTACGGCCAGATTCGTGTTAAGCGGTTCAAGATCTACCAGATTAAGTCATAAAATCGATGTAAAAAATTTCAATATTTTCGACTTTTTTTTTCTACCCCAATCGATAGAAATTTGAAATATTTTTAAAATCGACATCGTTGCACCCAAAGGCTAAAAATGGGCGTTCTCTTATGTAATCGGCCTTTCTGAACTCAAATCCGTAATCAATTTGACGCTAGAATAAATAGATTTCTTATAAAATTAGAAAAACCACTAAGTTTCGATTTCTTCCAAAATTCAAACTCTTGTAACTTTTGACCGGACAGACCTACGTCAAATCCAAATACATTAAATTTTTCGGTTTCACAAATGGTATCGAATGCTATATAAACGAAAATTATAAGTTTAATAATAAAGAAGTTGAAATTTGCAATTTAGGTCAATTTTGACGAAAATTTTGAATTAAAACATTTGAATCGTCATATCTTAAAAAGTACGACATATACAGGGAAACTACAGCCAGATTTGTGTTAAGCGGTTCAAAATCTACCAGATCAAGTCATAAAATTAACGAAAAAATTTCAATATTTTTAACCTTCATTTTATAGCCCAAACAATACACATTCGAAAAATTTCTAAAATTGACACGTTTATTAAAAGACTGGAAATTGATGTTTTCTTATATAATCGACCTTCCTGAGCTCAAGTTCGTTATCAATTCGACGCTAGAATAGATAGATTTTTTATAAGATTTGAAAAAGCACAAATTAAGCTTTTTTCAACAATCAAACTTTTGTAACTTTTGAACGGAGCGACTTATATTAAAATAAGAGAGGTGTTTCGGGGGGCGCAGTGCATAAGCCGCCGCGGCTTTGTAGCTATTGTGTGGTCGACTTTTGACTGGCAGCTAGTCCAGTCGAGCTAAAATTGGTCTTAAAAGCGCCCTGTCAGGCTTCAAGGAGCCCCGGTCAAAATATGCGGGGCCAGCAAAATCCTCTCTTTCCCTGTCAGATATTATAGAGATTCCTCGAAAATGTTTGCCGCAACTTGTAGTAATTGACGGAATCCATTAAAAGGCCGACCACACTGAGAGAGAAGCGAAGGAAAAAATATTAATCGGTGCTGAAGAAGTTTCCGCTCGTGCTAGTCCGGTCAGCCTCCGCCTCCGGTTTGTTTTATACCGAAACCGAGAAGCAACAGTCATAAATCTATATCTATATTAATATTGTTCGTACGGCGAAAAGGACTTCTGTTGCGAAGCGTACGCCGCCTTATCCGCCAGTGGAGCTGAATTTGAAATTAAGAAAATGAGGTTGAGGACCGGGGGAGTTTGTGTTTTAAATTCCGTAAGCGATGCTTTTAAACTTTTTTAAAAATCTAAAAATATAATTTAAGAAACGGGGTTACTTTATTCGCCTTTAATGTTTCATGAGTTGTTCGTAAAACGTGCAGGTTTGTAAGTGAAAAGTTTGTCTGGAAAAACCATACTAGTGGAAATAGGGAGGGACGCAGCAGTGGCACGAAATTTCATTCCGCCTCCATTAAAAGTTTTTGATTAAAGCGGCAATAATGAAATCTTTTACGACTGCACCGACATTGGGTATATCAAAATTATGCAATAAACAGGGCGATGAAGCTACTTATTTTACGACTTCTGCTCCACTTACGTTTGCTTGATTATGGCACATTTTACACTCTCCAAGTAAATAAGCCATAAAATTGCTAAATCGATGGAGTTTCAAGGACAGAAATATAAAGTAGTTTAATACCTATACTACTATACTAGCCTAATAAAAGTTTTGCACATACTCATAAGTACGTCAAAACTTATCAAAACTTATATCGGATGCTGTACGGCCACTGTGTTACATTTTATATTTCTTATGTATTAATAAGATGGAGTTAAGAATAGTTTAATCAAAATAAAATTATAATAATTATCGTAATCTTATTTGTTAATTTTTTTAGAGTTTTTTTAATAATTTTTTAAATTAAAATCTATACTTGTAAAATGTATTCTAAGTTCATTAGAAAAACTACGTAAAATAGTAAAACAGTAAAATTCAGTTCTTAGATAATGAGTGAAACTGTTTTCAGTCCAGATATTTGTTGTAAAATTTTTTGATCTATTGAAGGACTTTCTAAAAATTTTGGTGAATAAGAAAATAAAGAAAAAAACATAAGTTTTGTACCAGATGTCGTACTGAAAACACTTTCTAGGTACCTGGAAAGAGTTTATTACATTATTGAAAAAAAATTATAGTTTTTTTTAATTTTAATAGTCAATGTTTTACAAATTTCCTATATTTTTCATAGTGTGCATTGCGTTTGTCGACTTTATAATTTGTCAAATTTGCTCCAAATAGGTACGTAGATCATTATTATTATTGAGAAAAAGAAACAAAATTAGTTTTTTTGAAAAGACATCCGGTACATGGTCCAAATGGTCCAGATGTTGTAGTTTTGTGAACTTCAACTTATTATGTGCAGCTAAGTTGTTACTTGATCGCCACTTTAGTTGTTCTCGCCTCCGTAATTTTTATTACAACGAACTTTTGTTCTCAGCCTGTAAGTTCGTTTAGTAAGTTTCTCGGGACTCGCTGGAGGTTTTCTCGTGTGCGGTCAGACAAGACCATCGATGGCCAGCAACTCCCAACTGGTCGTTTCTCGCGTTAGCGGAGTCCTAATGCCGTAACAATAACCCTATAAATGAAACCGCTCGCGGAAATTGGGTCAATTTCAAAGCGAAAGAGTTTCAAAGAAAAATCTGCGCCATGAAATCTACTAGTTTAGTGCTTTATCCTTTCACGGCACCGGTGGGAGCGTAAAACACGGACAACAAAGAAACCAGGACTGTTCCCATTCATGCGGACCGCACTCCCGAATCGATATCCTGCGATCAGCTGAGTGAATTCCCGTGTCCTTACTAGTACGGTCAGATTAATAACTCCAATCGACGTTAGCGTAATTGGCGTGAAATTAACAAACAAAGGTGGTTTGGTCGACTGGACGACGGTCTTGTCGCGTCGCGTGTTCCCAAAAGGCGGTGCTCTACGCCAATTTCTAAATTATGATGGATGAATACACAGCCGTTTGCTTATTAGCGCGTGTATCGAAAACCGAGGTGATCCCGGCAAATCTTATATAGGTCAGTGGCGGTGGGTCGATGATAAATTTAAAATGGCACAACGGAATTAAAATCAATAAGAACCGAGGGAGATGGGCGTTTAACGAAACTTATCAGGCTGAAAATCAGAAGAGACTCCATATTTTCCAACACCTTCCACATAATATATAAGTGTCTGAGA
This sequence comes from Schizotus pectinicornis, assembly GCA_951805265.1. Classification (NCBI taxonomy): domain Eukaryota; kingdom Metazoa; phylum Arthropoda; class Insecta; order Coleoptera; family Pyrochroidae; genus Schizotus; species Schizotus pectinicornis. Next base: position 21,666,043 of record OX638202.1, read on the forward strand.
TGAGATGGTATCGGGGCCAATCTGAATAAACAACAACTTTATTATTTTTAATTTTTTCCTTCGCTATCTCGAAGAGGCGGGATAAAAATTATTGTTGCCGTGATTGGACCGACTGATTGCGCCCAGGTGGAGAAAGAGCACTCCGGCTTTAAATTAATGTTTAACACATCCCCAATTATCCTCCAATTACTTTTAATCAACATCCATAATACTCGTGAATATATTAAAGGTAGTTTTCAGCTGTTCGGTTCAGGCATCTCAAATTTATACACACAGGGTAACGAACCCTTACTAACAATGACAAATTATCAAAGAAATCTTCATTCCTCTTCACAAATAAATGCCGATTTTTTATAAATATAACGAAGTCAGTTCTTTTAGAAAAGATCTTGATTCGATTTTTATTGAAAAGATCTAGAATTTACGTTGGGAATGCCCTGCATATTTTCAACATAATAAAACTTCGTTTATCTGTCATTAAGAATTAATTTTTTTTACCTACAAAATTTTATAAAGATCGTAAACAACTGCATAATTGCCCAACATAATTGTTGCCTAATAATTTAGTAAACGGTAAAATTATAGCAATGTGAATAGGTTAGTCTAAATGATTTACAGTTTTTCCGTTTTTCATTAGGTATTGAATTTCAAACGATTTCGATACGTGATACATATGCAACCAATGTTACACACCGTTCTAAAAAGGGATGAAAATTAAATACAGATTAAATAACAGAATGTTGCTGCAAGTGGCGTAGTGAAAACATCAATTGACTAAGTCCTAATGGAATTATGTTTAAGTTAATAAAAGTTGTAAAAACTAATTAAATACATAGTAATGGATTAAAGCATCACAAGTGTATTAAATACGATCCAGTAACTGCAACGAAAGTATAATATGTTCTGCTATATCCTAGTAGTTCTAATATGCATAATACTCTTAATTGCATATTGCAATTATAGCGAAAGATTTAATAACGTGAAAACGATTATGTCTCTATTGTTATAGCAGGCCACTGCCACTACGTGCCTATGCATTCATTCGCCTAGTTATTTGGTTTAGCAGTTGAGTCTGTAATTCCTTCAATCGTATTGGATAAACGCTCGTGATTTAGATCTTTCTAAACCGGTTAGCTGGCATCGGACCATCTCCATGAATAATAATAAAATTACTACGGATATTAGTCCATTAGACGATGCTACAGATATTTTTGTTTAAATTAAACGGTTCCGTTTTAATAGAAACCTAGACGAACTGGTATATAAAGTTTACGCATATACTTAATTACCAGTGAATTTACATATCTCTCCAAATATAGATTCAGCAGACACTCGCTATTTTTTATGACATAAAAGAAAAACGGTAATAAATCCGATTCGCTCCTTGTCTTCCGTGATGCAAAGCATAATAAGTCAGCGGTGGTTATGTCGAAATTAAGCCAGTCCCCCGTTTAGTTGCAAATTTATGACGTTGTCATGTCAAAACGGCATAAGTTTGCTGCGATGCCGGTGCAGAAATTAAGCGTCCCATTACTGCAACGGCGCAACGGAAAAAAGCGCATGAAGAATTAAAAGCAGCGATCTTTGAATTCAGTTAACATTGGCAGCCGGTCACGCTAACCGTGCAGAAATTTACCCGTGCTATCGAATTAGCATATCACAGTATATTCACAATTATGAAACAAAACAATCTTGCGGACGTGCAACAATAAAGGTTTATTTTCTTGGGTTGGCGGCAATTATTGTGGTTTGACATGCAACATCTTTAATCGCCACGGATGACTCGGCTTTAAAGCTCTAACTGCCAATTGCCAATCGGACATCGCGTCCAATTTGGTACTTGCTTTTGCTCATTCGAAGCGATACCATTAACGATTAAAGTTACGCAATAGATTCTTTGCCCACGCCACCATGCTCCTGCCAGCAGCCACCATCGAGTGAACCGAATAAACTCATACTGTAAGCAACGTAGTAATACGTAATACGTAATCGTAAACTGGAAGGAACCAACATTTTGCTAATAATCTATCACTCAATAACTAACGAACCAACAGCATTATGAACTTACTAACAAACATTTTTTTTAACATTTTTGTACTAACCTTTTATTCATTATTTGCAGTCTTGAGTCTTGACTCAAAGTTCAACCAATTATTTCAACCGATAAAAGTAGAAATGTTGGGAAAAAGCTAAAGGTCAGACTGAAGTTAAAAATGTGAGAGAGTGTAACGTAAAACTACAAAAATTAATCCTTCGCGAAGAGTTCACAACAATAATGTTTGTTAACTCATGTTAACGAGCATTTATTGCGGCATCACACTTGTGGTTCTGTTAATATAACATTAACGGTCATTGGCCGTTAATGGGATTTTAACTGGTCACCTCCGTGTGACGAACCTTAAATTTTTCAATTTACCAAAACATAAAATTTTTAAGGTGGTGTTTCAGAACAAAAAGAAATTGGTACAGGTTGCTTCCCGACGCTTTAACTCGTTGGCTCATCAAATAATTAATGACATCACATTTTCGGTATCTTTAGGTTCGGAACCATTCAACTGATTCGCCCCTTACTGTAGCGACAGTTTTCTTGCAATCAAACAATGTTGGTCCCTGTACGGCGTCATAATTAATAACTTGAAATATAGTGTCATTAACACCCCTCGGCCATGTGTTTTCTGCCATCAGAAAGGGCGTTTCGCACCAGAGGGGCAGGTAAATATTATGAAGATTAATAGTCAAAGTACGAAATCTAATGCCGAAAATGGTATCTTATTTCGTTTTTAATTTTTCATACTTTTGATATACGGGCTTAGAACAGTTCGTTTTAAATGGCTCAAATTTGAATAAAGCGCCATCATTCATTTTCTACGACTTCGCCGCGTTAATGTTTCACCACCTACTCTCCTTTTTTGAATTTCAACCAAATTCTATTCGACGAGGAATTTCGTTCCAAGCGTAAATTAATTCGGATAACGTGCAGAAAGCTTCTAAAAATACATACGAAAGTAAACGTTGTCTCGATATGCTTGCGGTTGTTGCTTAAATGAATTTTCCTATGTAGAATTGGTTCTGTGGGAAAGTGTCTACGGTCAATGCTATAAATTATAGTGGCAATGGCGTAATCTTAATTAAATGACCCATCAACGTCGGCGGCGACACCCAACCGTCCGAATATAATAAACGAAAACGGACCAGCAGCAAAACGGTCAATAACTCATATTAGGGGACATTAAGGAAATGCCCCTTGAAATATGTCTCCAAGTTTCAGTTATAAATGCATGCGAGTTTTTTTTTTTGTGGCATTCACTCGGACAAACAGTGATAATAGGAGAGTTATGCGACTAGCCTGGTATAAATCTACTCGCCGTTCGTGAGTGTTATTGCTTAGAGTCACGCTAACCCTCCGTGTACCAACCCCTTCGACGAGGTGTAGGAGGTTACAGCAGGGCATAGATAGATACACGCGGACGTGACTGTATCGGATGATTAGTTAAAGCGAGAAGCCACTGCACGTTCGTCTGACCCCACGGCCAAATTGATTACCACCAACTAGGAGCTCCTCAAGAAGTCAGGAATACGCGAGACGGCATAAATTCGACCGCACCACCGCAACACGCAACACCTGAAGAATTTGGTGCAACCAACATCAGCTTCTAGGCCCGTGGCCAGAACGTTCTTGTTTTTTGGAGATTAATCTTATATTGCAACTACATCTTCTTCTGTTACCATATTATGAATTTTTTTCAGAAACAATTTTAAAGATTAGTTGTAAATAGGTATATGATTTGTCAGAACTACCGGTATTCTTTAATGGTAATCTACAATCTTCAAGAATTTCAAATACTGTTCTTCTAAAGGGGTCGCATAAATGCCACATAACAGCTTTGTGATAAATCCTTCTGCAAAGCAGCAGGATTCGAAACTGTATTAGAAACGAAAAATTACGGATAACATGAGTTTTGGTTTTCAAATGATCATGAGAGGGATTTTTACTTAAAAATTATTGCTGGTCGAGTTCGCCAAGCCTAAGCCGGTGGCATGGACTGTAACTGCAGTAATTCTTGCCCATTTCGTGGAGCAAGTCAAAGAGGCTGAGCAAAAATGGAAGACCCGTTGCCTAACCTCCAGCTTGGCCGTTAAGAAATTTTCAAATAAGAAGCTTAAGTCGTGATTGATGGTTTCCTTTATCACCTGTGAAGAATTAAGCCAGCGTTTTAGCCCCGCACTTAATTGACGAAATCGATGGTAAAGCCGCCTTTAAACCTCCTTAAGTCGCATTTATTTTGTAAGCAAATTATAATCCGATACTTTATTGACGCGATCATTAAAGCGTCTTTATGCAAAATGCGGCAATAAATAACTCACATGGTCCCCGACACTGTCAGCATAATCAGTTAGAGGACCCATCGCTTCCACGATCTCTGCAACAGCGTGTGCGTGTGCGTGCCAAAAAATAATCGGCCACTTAATTATCGCGACTTTATGCAGAAAATATCATCAGACCGGAGTGTGTAGCGATGTGATACCAGTTTTAAGAAACTAATTCTGGCGGCGCGTATTTAAATTAACGTTCATGTTTTAATGTGACGTTTACCCTTCTCCAGTTCGACTACGACAACGCGAATTAGGTCGAAACGTGCACAGAAGAGATAACGGCCGGGCTAATTCCTCGAAATAAATTCAAACGCAATTAATGAGCAGCAGATAAGGATAATCGCGAGGTGGCGCCCACTTGCGCTTCCCGAGAATTTTTGAGCAGCACCTCGCCCACCCGCACTCAAAGTTCGGATTTGCTGGAAATAAAATAGCATTATCATTTTATTTCTGCTATATGTCAACAACAGCGCGTGTTTTCCGGACGTTACTTGAATATAACGAAAATGCACCAACAGATTTATCGAAAATTGGTTGGTGCTAAACGGCAAAAAATCGAGTGAACGTGAAGAGTAAACAAAGCGATATGATTTCAAAGTTATACAGGGTAAAGCTGCGCCTAAATCGCCGCAATCAAGATGGAAATTTGGGGCAATTATGGAGTTTGTTGCTCTAATTTGAGTGAAATGGTTATAATCGCACACGAGCGAAATAAATTTTGCTGTGTGTTTAGAAGAGTTGGGGCCCAGCAGTTTGGCCGTTTTGTGGCCGAGATAGCGATCTCGTCTGCTGGCGCGGCAGAAACTTTGTGTAATAGGTCTTTGTAAAAAGGAGAGATTGTTTTAAATATAACGCAGTCTCGACTGGTTAACGTCGGTAAATCAACAGTAGCTCGAGTTATGTTTGGCGGACATGCGACCGGCGCTCTGCATGCAAGATATACCGAAGAAATAAACCCGCTTCGACAGCTTTACTCCGGTCATGCCCGACACGGGCGACGCTACCACAGAGGACGAATTAAATTATGTCCACAGTTGTCCCGGTCACGATGCAGGCTATGGATTTTAAATAAATTTAAAAGTAATCTCATTAGAGCCAATTGCATCCTCTCCCGCTGTTCATTCAGACTCCCGCATCCGGCCCCTTCAACCTCTAACCGTTGCCGATCGTCGGACTGAACCATTCAATACATGATTAAATTTTTAAGCGAGAAATTTTTAATCTGGCCAACATTGCGGTACCGACCGAGCAAAATATAAAAGTGACTAAAGCTTGGATGAAAATGGGCAACGATGGAATTTTTATAAAATGGTTGCAATATTATCACTGAAGCTTCGTTGCATTTTCAAGCGCATTATTTCCGCAGGGAAAACCGCATACGAGTTTGGCGCTTCATCGAGATACTTTATATGAAATATAGTTTGATTAAGACTCTTCTCGAGCAAATTTTAACCTGAAAATGACTTGAATTACGTTAATTAAAGTCATACTGCCTTCCTAAATGCACGCCGGCAAGGAGATAACAGGATACAAATGCTCTATACCACTAGAGCATTTGCGTTATAGTTGACAGATGGCACTGTTACAGCCGAAGGTAATGTCGTTAAAAACTGTTGTAAACCGTCATTCACCAAGCATCTATTTTCTATTAACATTGCGTTAGAAACTGTTGATTTGACAGCGTCAGTCAAAAAAAAATTGCACATTTGGATCCTCCACCATTTGTTAAAAACAAAAATTATTATAATACAACTTGTTAATTTTTTAATGATCTTACAAATAGTTGTTTGCTTTGCTCCTTCACTTTCTACAATTTAAAAACGTTTTAGATTTTGTGTGTAAAACAAAGAATTTATTATAATATTTATTCTTTATATTGCTAAATTTAAATTGATGCTCTATAAAGCATTAAAACGTATACCAACAAACCCACGATAAAATTTTTAAGAGCGTTACAAAATGAGCTTGCCATTACCTAATAGAATTTAAAATTTACTTTTAAAAGTTATTTATTTCTTTATAGTTCCGTGAACCAATAAAACTGTAATGAGATCGAAATGGAGTTACTCATCGGTATTGCATTAGGGGTTGACCTAGTTCTTTATCTATTAGCTGCGGCCAATATCTCGCAATTAATAAATTGTAATCAACTTTATTATTTAATGTTTGGCGCTGCAATAATTTTCACAGGCGACGCCTTATCTCACACAATAAAAATGCAATGAACGGAGGCCGGCAGCAGGTTTAAACCATATAAAATTGCATTAACGTTACTGCAATAGCGATAAAAATAACTATAAATGTTTAAGATAACAGTCAAACTGCATGCGATTTTAAACATTCTGCAACGGAAAAACTCGCCCCGACCTTTCGATAAACTTTGGTTTATTGTTCATAAACTGACTGATTATTAAACCGTTTTATTGTCGCGATATGAACCAGCACCCTTCTGGCAGAAAGGATTTTCGAAAAATTTGTTGAAAATCTTGAATAGCGTGCACCTGATAGTGCGCCTTTCAAGCGGGGGATGATATTATCCCTATTTTATGAATGCATAAAGTGCGGTGGATGTAGCGATATTCGTGGGGAGAGGACAGCCCCGTGGATTTTATAGGGACGTTAAATCAAACAGCGGCGGTCCGGTAACAACCCAATACTCGCTTTTATTAGAACCCGTTACCAGCTGCAAGAAAACGGGGGATGCTGTAAAGGTTTGCTTGGACACGCTATTTTCACCAAAACTGTCGAGATTGAATAAAGTTGATGTTCAGCGAACCATACCTTCTTAAAAATTATCTTAAAGTGGCATAACATGAAATACAAATATATGTAGTTAAAGAAGGAACAAAAAATATTTTTTTTTATAAAACTTAAGTCAAGTCCCAGTAGACAGAAAAGGTTTGCTACATCATGTGAAACGACGAAAGTTTGCAAAAGTAAGAAATATAGAAACGTATTTCTTACATTGAGTATTATTGATGTAAACCCTACAGGAAACAAGTCATCGCAATTTTCCTTTTAATTTAAAAAAGTTACCAACTTTGAAACAAAACTCAATAATGCCTGATTAATCTCCAATTGATAAGACACAGTGATAAAGATGATTAGCAAGAATTGTCGGATTGTATTTATGGGAAACACTTTTAACAAAAATGAGGAGAGGAAGATTTGGGACTTCGATTTGGGGTGAATGTCGATTTTCGGTAAAAGCATATGTTTGCCATCCCTGTTGTTCAATTACTCGGCGTCAGTTTCGTCCCCGAAGGCCGCCGAATCTAAAAACGAAAACACCCCTGTACAGGGGGCACATTCGCACTTTTCCACCACAATAATGGAACGGGCTGCGGGGGCGCCGGGTTAGGTGAGGGCGTTCGCACAAAGCAGGCGGCGACGGTAACCAAGGGGCTGATAATTGTGATTTATAGGCAACTGTCATTTGGGGGCTTGCGGCCTCCGCACCGCGGTGGCTCCATATTAATTTGTGATGGAACGGCAGTAATTTACCTACGCGGTAAAAGCAACATTTAGCGTATGGAACAACGAGAATTCTGCATTCAAGGAAGCCGTAGGAAGGAGAGCACTTGCTGCCGCCACTGATTATCAATACCGCCCCCAATTTACTTCAAAGTTGTTAGAATTTAATTATCGCTCGGCTAATAACTGCGATTTCGATCGCCTTTGAATCGTTGTTTACGGCGGCAAGGATGGGGCAATTAAGGGCGTTGACGGGAGTTTAAACGGCATTTTTTAATCTCCATAAATTGCAATAAACGTTAATGGGGCGTGTTGCAGTTGCGGTTAAAAAGCTCCTTAATGTAGGAAAATTCTTAAATCCCAGCCAGTGAAGCTGTTAAAATAAAATGCTGCTTTAATTCGACACTAGTGCATTTTATTTCACGCTGTTCTACTTTTTGCCCATGACAGTTTGTGATGACGGTCTTGAAACTTCTCAGACGCTTTATTTCTTATTTAACTTCATTCCCAACGCTAACAATCAGAGATGCTAGAAGTTAGGATCCTAAAACGTTTAAAGTTTTATTTCACAGGCTAAAAATTAGACGAGCAACGTGAAATTAAGTGAAATCGGTTTAACAGAATGGAATTAAATATTAAAACTCGCGCATTAAAGAACCAATCGAGATAAAGAAGAAAAATAGTTGGGCGTAATTCAATTACTATTAGGTTCTAAATAATTGATACAAGGGACTTCATAAGGTTTCAACAAATTTAGAATCCTTAAAAGATTCTTCAAATAACAAAAAAAATCATCAAAGGCAAAATTGATTTTTTTTTTCAATCAAAATATCAATAAAAAACAAATTCAAATACACATTATTATTTAAGTTGATGTTCACACGGGCAACAACAACCCATCTATCCATGATGGATATGGATGATGAACGCGTATCTTGATGTAGCTATACAGGGTGATTCACGTAGCCCGTGCATTAGAAGTTTTTCAACTTCCAATTGAATTGAAAATTTGAAACTTGGGAGGCAGTCATAATCAGTCATGCTCATTCTATTTAAAATATTTTGAGCTCTCTAGCTATACTGGATGTGCCAAAAGTTTTTGTTGTTGTTGTTTTATAAAATTAGCAAGGTATTTATTTCATAATTAAATTGTTGCAATTGTCTTTTGTTTCCATGGCATACTTGAAAAACCAAAAAATCTTTCGGCATAATTGATGGAATTTCTGGATTTAAATTTTTAATTTGATAGAGGATAAAGTTAGCTATAGGGAATGCTTAAGTAACTTATTCCAAAATACAATTTTCTATCAAATGTTCTAAAAAAAAAAGCAATAGGTGCCATTTGAAAAAAAAAATGACTTCTTGACCATTTTTGGTTGTGATATCTGAATATAGCCTGCGCCCATATGGTACAAAATGGAACCACCATTAAGATATTAGAAGTTAGTCTGGACTTCAACTAAATACTTTACAAATTGGTTTTCATAAATTCTGAACCGTCTGCCAGATACGAATTTCTTCGTAAGCTACAACATCAATAATTTTTTTCACAGAAAATAACATAATGTCAAAAATTGTCAGATAAGTTCACATAACAAATGTTATGAAAACTCAGAGTTAGAAGACCAATTGAACCATGTAGAAAAAATGATACGTTTCTATTTAAAATAAGAAAGTTGATGCCGACTTTTGGCACATCCTGTATAGCTAGAGAGCTCAAAATGTTTTAGATAGAATGAGCATAACTGATTATGACTGCCTCCCAAGTTTCAAATTTCCAATTCAACTGGAAGTTGAAAAACTTCAAATGCACGGGCTACGTAAATCAGCCTATATATGTTACTTATTAAAAGATGTTATACATGCATATGTTAAGACTAAAATTTCTGAGGATAATATTTCTCAACAACTTAAAGTGCTGACTACTTACTAAATCTGAGGAGACACAATGGAAAAAAAAGGCTTAAAAATGACCGGCTTCCCTGCTGTTAACCAGGACCGTATCCGACCGAGCTCTGAGATATTCGCTGATAGCATACGGCGGAGGAATATGTATCTGGACTGTGTATTTTGCCCATAATAAATTTGCAAGTAGATTAGAGTTAATACAGGGCGCCGTACCGGCAAATTAACTAATAAAATATACAGAGGAGAAACTGTCAACACAGTAACTAACCGGAGTACGTTGTCGCGAATCGCGTGGTTATGTCCCGTTCAGACAAATAACAACATAAATATAACTCCCTACGAAACGAACTCACGGCCGTATTATTATGAAAAACCGGGTGGAGTCGGTTCGCAGACACACACATGACTTATATGCATACCATCGCTGGTGTTTTTTATGGTGCCATCAGGCCGAGCCAATCGGTAATTACAGGTCTACTGTTTGTATTAAATTTGTATTCCCGAAACCCGGTTCGGAGTTGTCCCTGGAATTTAGGGAATAAAGCTAAGCGGTCAGAAGGTCAATTAATTAATTCTTTCTAAAGCTTTGCTATAGGGAGATGCTATTTCAGGAACGTAATTTCCTGCCAAAAGCACGAAATTGTATTGAAAATTCCAATATCGAAAAAGACGCTGTCGCAGCAGCATTCAAATTTCTGACAGTACTCTGGACATTCTTCATTGATAGGATGATTCCGATGAAAAAACTCCTTATAATATCTCCCTGGGTCTGAAAGGAATTTGATATGTAGTGGTGACTGGGGCCAGATTGTCCAAAATACCCCGCTCAACGGCGAGTTGAATCAACCCTAAAATTTCAAAGGAAAATTCGCGAATATTTCCAGATTGACGACAAAAATTAAAAAGTGTAGTTACAGTAGTGCCGCCTTAACGAAGAGACAAGTGACACAACTAGGCTACATTCGCGCCGCCGATTTCCATATAGATAGGCCGAATAAAAACACTTCAACTTTCCGGGAGATCCTTCAAAGGTAAACTAAATTCCGAACGTATTGCGAGTTTTCCACGCGCGAGGATTGCTTTTGTGAGCGAGAATCCGCGAATTGAATGGAAAATTGTCGATTTATGATGTAATGGCAGTTTCCTCTTTCCACGTCCCGTCCGTCGTCGCCTTATTCGTAAGCAAACACGTGGAAAACGGCGACAGGGCGGAAGTTTTTATTCGTTTGACATTTGACTTGCTTCGTCTGGAGGGTTCCGCAAGTCTAAGTTCTCGTTGTTTATGATCTTAAACCAGTTAGGTAAGTCGCAATTCCGCCATGACTAAGCGCTGGAAATATTCGCGATTAATACAGGAGGGTAACTTTGCTACTGCTGAGATAAATAGCGCCGATAGGCTACCTGTTTTGATGCTGCAATTATACGTGAGTCAATAACTATACTGAATGCTCCAACTGTTTTCGCTCAATAAGATGTGAGGCAGTCGAGAAAATGTGCAATTAACCCGACCATTGAACTCAAATTATAAGGGAATTTGTCGCTGCCATTAATTTTATGCGAGAGTGCTGGCCGATTATCCATCATAAAAGTGTTGAGATACAATATAAACCTGTTACGGTCCACAACGTTAATGGACTTTATGTTGTCTACACCAATGTGTCATTTGTCATAATTTGGAGCTTACCAAGAATTCGAAAAACAAAACCACAAATCCCCGATTTAGTCAGCGGGAGAAGCAATGAAAGTTCATAATGGGGAAAGCAAACTTCAATAACTGCAGCTCTGAATGATTAATGCGTTTTTCATTGACTCGGCAAGTCATTGCATCCTATCAGAAATTCTGAAGCTTTGTTTCATTATTACCGCCTTTTGAAAACCAAACAATTACTTAATTTGATCAGAGTTACGCATGCTCGGTTTCCAAAATAAGCTTTTGGCCAATAATGCAAGAAATACCCTTCACTTTGGTTCAGATTGATCAAAGAAATGCCTGTTGAAGATATAATTCAACAAGGTGTTGCAACCTGATTTAAAACTATTCATGTTATGAAAAAGAAAAAGTAATACTGGACTTGCAAGTTACACAAAAGTAATTTCGAAATAGTACCAATAAAGAAAGTCAGCCATAACAACATGCGCTTCTTTCACCTGGGGAAATCAAGTTCATATGTAATTTTAAATTTAGCCTAAACAAGTTTTCAAATTGCTTCTTCCGCTGCGCCTTAAGAGTCATATTAAATAACAAATATGTATAAAATTAATCAGCGATGCTCAGTAGGGCATCAAAATCAAATTAAACATTTTCTAAAATTGTGTCATATATTTTGATCTTCATATTGGTAGAAGTAAAAAGTAAAGAAGAGCGTAGGGAAATAATAATAAATCTTTACCACTATTACACAAGAGCTGAGTGTGTTGTGTTGGCTCAAATTATCCCTCGTAGTGTCAGTCCTACATAACGAAAATGCAGTGCTGGTACCCTTAACCAAACAACTTTATCCATTTTGATAGCTTTAATTTAATTTAATCAATATCACTTTAGGGTCGCCTTGTCAAGACGTCTGGAATGCGAACGTCTGGATGCACCCGGAAACCTCATGCACGCTTCATTTCTACTTAATATTAGCGTCATTGTTTGCGCCCTGTCGGGCGTAATAACGGGGTAGCAGTTCTCGACACGGAGGCTTGCTTCACTGCCAGGTCACCAATCAGTTCATGTGAATAGATAATGGCCCATCCATAGGCTACCTATATATATGTGATCGAGTCTTTGGTCGCGTGTGCTGTGCTAATGCGAGCGGAAGAGAACTCCATAACGAGCAAGGATCGCAGGTGGAGTATCGATCAGGACAATAGCTCGCACTTCCGGTCAGCTGACGAGCCACTGAGTAACCGTGTCCGGTGTAAGTTCACCAAACACCCCGACGCGTCGTCATGCTAACTAACCCTGCGAACCAGCCCTAACAGCCCAAACCTAAAAGAGGGCAAACTTATGAAGGAACTATTTTTAAATCAACTGTTTACGAATATCATTTATTCAGGTTAAATAGTTCAATGGTTAGAAATAGGTAATGTTTCTTTCAATGAAGGATGGTTATCTTCAACAGCATTTTATTAAATTATTAATATTGAAGCAGTTGAGAGCACGTGGTGGCTTAAAACAAGTAAATAGAATTTTTAGCTTTCAAAGCTTTTTATTTATTAAACTTCTACTTATACTGAAAGGTACTGCAAGACTAGGACTAAACTGACCAAAACCTAAAAAAATAAGTAGTGAAATGGGTGTCAAAATTTCCAGTTTTAAAAATGGTACTTAACCTTGATTAGGTGTAAAGTGGGGTTCGGAACCGTGTAAGTGTGAGGAACACCTGTATGAGCGTTACTTGATCTCTGTGTAAACTGCATGGTGGTGGATCGATTGAATCCGGTAGGTAAGACAGTGAACGAAATTCCCACGAACATTTAAGCTTACTGCACTTATGTTCCTTCAGATTAACATCAACTGTAAGTCTTCCCTCATTGCAGCCCTCCCAAAGTAAGTTGCGTCCCCGTTCCTGCTGTCGCGGATTGTCAGACTTGCATAAACTGACCGTGGTAGCGCCGCGCCGTTGGCGAAATTCTATACGCGCTCCTGCATATTTTAGTTAGTCCTGTAAATGGAACGCCGCTCTTGTTTGGTTTTGAGCTTAGTAAGCACATTTTCGGGTAAATTTGTGTTTGGTTGAGTAGCACTTTGAATATACGAACTTCAGATAAATAAAGCACCCCCATACCGGATCATGTTAATGTTATCTGGGGTTATTCTAATACCGACGGTTCGTAAACCGGCACTGCTTTATTTACACTGTTGTCCACAGAATGGCGTGGCGAACCGGTACCAAATGCACAACTCAACAATTACCACTTAAAATTCATTGTTATGACCGCTCGCAAGAACATATCCCACAATTGCCTTTTAATATTTCGCCACTCGAATTATTGCTCAGGCGATCCGTAATTTAATAACAATCTGGCTTCGGTATAAATCGCAATTATTGTCGGTTCGCAGTGAATCCGGCCCTAATGGTATCTCGTATGATGGTCGAGCAAGCGGCAGTTACGTGCAATGATTGCTATCAAAAGTTTCCGTTAATGAAAAAGGATGGTCCAAGTTTATATTTCCGTTATGGTTAATAACTCGCCAACTTCGGGACTTTGTTTGTGAACTATGGCTCCCAAGGCACTAGATGCTTTATCAAAATAATACTTCTTAACTTATTAATTGTTAGTAATGTATCTGGAAGGCATCTCAGGCGTTGCGGTTTTATCAAATGCCCTTATTGGAACGAAAACAAAGGGCGGACTTGACGCAACACAACTTTTGAGCAAATAAGCATTTAATTAAATTGTTTTTAATTAGTTTTTGATGTCCTAATTAGTTATTGGTGTTGAAATTTTGAACCTTCTAAAACTTTCATTTAAACGGTCCTACTACGGACTCGAGTCGAATTAAATTTTGCCTTTATTAAGCCTCATTAATTTTGAATAATTTGGATGCGGTTTTGGTGCTTCATTATCGATATTTATATGTCTTACTGGGCCGGTTGGTACTTCGATTATCTTCGCTTAAAATTCCGGGTAATTTTGGGCAAATTTGGTTAAAATTCAGAGTAACTACGGACAGTTCCGGGCGACTCCAGTTAAAATTCCGGGCAACTTCGGTTACAATTACGGGTGACTCCGGGCATCTTCGGTTAAAATTCCGGGTAACACCGGTCCACTCTGATTAAGATTCCGTTTAACTTTGGACGACTTCGAGTAACTCCGGGCGACTCTGGTTAAAAATCTGGGCGACTGCAGATAAAAATTTGAGTGCATGTCTTTCAGTGATTTAGGCTAAAATTGTGGGTGACTTCTGGTAACTTGAGTAAAGAATCCGGGTGACTTTGAGCGATTTTGGATAAACTCCGGGTGACTCCAGTTCTATAATGGACCAAGAATCCATTACTTTATGTTGAATGTATGTTATTGCAAAAACTTGTCTTTATCCAGTGGCTTGCGGATTATGCAAAGCATGTACTGTGCAAATTTGATGGTTAAACGAGTCGTTGCATGTGTACTGCACATGTTACTAACAGTTCAGAATTTGCAAAAGGTCTGTATAATCAAGACTGTCGGCCAATGACAGGTTGTTGATGGATGTGGTTTAAATAAAGTCATTCAAGCCCGTATCCACAAGTAGAGCACGCAAGATGCCAAGTTCACACATTTGGACTAAACATAAAATGCGTTTTCTTTATACCAAGAGTTTCTCCTAACTGTTCAAACTTTGGTAATAGTACGCTCTTAAAAGAGGCATCGAGGATTGTAGCTTTGCGGTATGTACAGATACTTTTAATTAGTTGTCGGTGTCTTTTAACTTTTTCATGTAAGAATACTTTTTGATACCTTTCCCAACTTTAGGGGGATGCTTAAACCGGACGTATGTGGGCCTAATGCGATATTAGTCGATCGATCAGGTGCTGGCAATAAAAAAGGGGCAGGTGTAAGAAAGAAGCCGCATAAGAAGCTCAAGTCGAATATCTTATCAGTTTTTTTAAGTGATAACAGCAGGTGCATGTACACTTTGATTTCGTCCAATATTGTACTTCTATATCACAAGAGTCGTTAAAATGATTCTTGTGTTCGCGATAGCTTTAGTATTCGACGGCGCAACTGGTTCCACTTAGGACGGTCGTATAATCTAAATTTATTTTATTGTAAACTAATTAAGAGTCTTTATCAACCCTTAGAGGTAATGAATATTTACGAGCGTCCGTCTTGGTAAGTGCCATAAACTATTCCTGCAAATTTGTAGATGTAGCACGTGCCAAATCTTAAATTCCCAACGAAACGACTCGTTCAATTCTAATATTAAACTAAATCCCCCTGGCAAACATTAGCCGAAATGTTAATAACGCCATCGGTCCCCTCCCAGCCAGTCGACTAAATTAAATTTGAAAATTTAAATCTTGATTCCTTCATAGCTATAGTGAAGCGGGCTGATATAAAAAGCCGCACGCCGTAAACTAGGGTAAACAAGGCTCCCCTAGAGTAACTAAAACACACAAAAGGCTCGGGCCATTTAAAGCGCCATATCTCATTGTGGAAATATTTAATTCGGAACCACCCTCCCCCTGAAACGTACAAATTGAGTTGGTTACGCCAATAATACTTTAGCCGGCGAGAAACAGGGGTGGCTCATGCTCACATAATCTCCACAACTCTAATCTCGCCATAATAAAAGTTTATTATTGTATAAATTTTGCAGCGCCCGAGCTGGGTAATTAAAACAACCAAGTCGCCTCAGCGGTTCCGGGCATTTTTCAATGGGTAAGCCGGGGATGAAAGTCCGCTGAAAAAATCTTACTGGACCAGATTCCAACCAAAACGCATTGTGGATTTTTATATTTCTTAGTTAAAAATTACAAGCAGTGATTAGTGTTTTCTAGAAAGTCCTGAATCTTTTGACCAAGTTTAATATGGAAGTCACCGAATGCCCAATTAATAACTATCATCTACATACAAAGTTTCATACTTTGTGTTGAGCGGTTGTGCAACCTTCAGCGTCAATGCTGAGCTAGTGGGCATAACTGTTGTTGTTGGAAAAACTTTTAAAAGCAGAAGATTTGCAGATGTTGTTGGATTAGTAGAATTCAGGGTTGACGGTGAAATTGTGCGAAGTCTGCCTTGACGCGGCACCCCTGCAAACTACGAACAAATAGCATGGCACTCCTTTTTTTAGGGCCGCTGCCCGATTGTGTGCATTGAATTATTTAACGACTGACGTCTAAGAGAAATTGATTGAGATTATTGCAACCCCTTCGAGGTCCCCGCGATTGCCATCCTAGCACCCCGTGACTCACACGGGACCGTTTAAAAGGCTGACTCATGAAAATTTAAATTAAGCGCCGATCGGGGAGCTTTCCCCAAATCCCAACCAATCTCTTGTCCTGGAACTAACATACTGGGTCGAAGATTCAATTTAATTGACCGTAATGAGTTTTTTGTGAGGTGGGCGTTGTTTGATGCGTGCGTATATGTGCGGGACCAAAGGCAGTAACTCACAGGTGACGTCAGAGCCGCCCTTTTCGCCGAGACAAGCATCGCTTTCAATTTACACCGACCATCTAGATCTGGCCGCGTACAAAGCGCTGACGCTTCAATGGGATTTATATAGGCCGTGTTTGCCTTTCGTGTTATTGCTATTATAAAAACACTTTATGTCCCGTCCGCTCCCTCATTATTCCGATATTGTTTTTGTTTGATCTCGTGTCTGATAAAATTTTTGGACCTTTATTTGGTGGCGGGGTGTTTATTAGCGCCGATTTGACCCTCTCCTATTCGCTCTTTGAACCTCAGCCGCATCGATGTTTAGACTTGAAGCGAGCTTTGAAAAGAAAGCACTCTTCCTGCATCATTTTGGCAGTGTGAGCCATGAATTCTATACTAATTGTAAATACTTCTCTGTCTCTAAGAAAGACACGGAATGAAGTCAATAGAACTTCCAGTTTGCAGATAAATCTTAGCAGGCTCGAGAACAATAATATTGCCGGTAAACCAACCTACAGTAAATACATCAGTGCATCAGCATATGGGTTTCAATAAACTTGACCATCCCCCGTAGAGGCTGCCGTTCTTGCAAAAAAAGACTAAGATAAAAATAATAACTATGGGTATTTATGCTTTTGTTTACAGGAATAATTGATATTCTAATAGTGAATATGTCTAATCTCTATTTTTAAGTTGCTAGTTTCAATTAGTCTGATAAGGGCAAGAAACTATTCTGAACAATTAAAACGCTCTTACTAATTCAAATACTTCGAGAAGGAAGGCTACTGCTTAGCTGAAAGTATGAGATCAGATTGTACGGCGTTTCTAATTAGCAGTTACTTAACTCACTCTGGTTTTTACATTAAGGATTTTCTCGTCGATTTATCTTAGAGAAATGTAAAAAGTTAGAAAAACTCTTTTCTCGTCTTTCCTAACTTTGGAGTTGAAGTGCATTTAAATCTCGTGCGGTTCTTGAGAGTTAATTAAAAATTTAATTTTGGTGGGCAACTGAAAACTTTGTCTTTGGTTTAGAGGTGTGCTTAGTTGAAATTCTCGCTGAATTCAATTTCTGTTGGCGAATTTGCAACACAAGCACCGAGCAGGAGGCGACGGTAATAGAAACAGTGATGGTGTAGTGTAATTAACTTTATTTATTCAAAACATGCAATCAACGTACAAACATCGAACGCAAACTAAAAGTATCAAAAAAATCCGACAATAATCAGTGTAATATTGCACCTTTCGGATCATTAATTTAAAAGTTTCAAAAGCGTGTGCAAGTTTCTGTATAACTTATCTTTCTTTTTGCGAAATGGCGGTCTTTGACTAACGTTCTTAAAAGTTACAGCGGATAAATATCGACAAAGGAACTCATAAGTGCTTTAAGTAGGCGTCGCACTAAAATAGTTCTCAGTTGTCTAGAAAGCACTAGTGAAAGATTGTTTAAAAAAAGTACCAACATTTTTATAATCTTAATAGTTAATTTTTTATGAATTTTTATTTCATCATATTCACCCGGCTCCTCCGCCATTTGTCGATATTATACAATTAACTTAGCAATCAAAATGTGTGTTTAAAATTAGAGCTATCTACCTGAAAAATTATGAAGTAACCATTTTTGGCTTGTTGATGGACCTTATCTAAATTTCTGTGCAACTACAAAAATGATGTCAAACTGAAATATTAAAGTTCAGCTTGCTGGAAGCTTTCAATCATAGGTTCTTTTCATCCTGAACAAAATATAATTATCCATGCCATTTGATCTATATGTTCTATATTCCAGTATCGGTTGGTCGGTCGGTATATCTCTATTTCAGTGCTAAAAGCAATCGATAGCAGTTGCCTTCACCTTCTATAACCTTCCTTTCAGCTCACATCTTTATGCATTCGGACTAAAGCAACAAGGCGAAGGCAATCGTAACGAAATTAAGCGGCCAGCAGTAAATCATGGTGCTAGTGCGGAACCTCCCAACCGTTTCCTTAAACAAACAGTGGCGCATGTCCCCAATTACCCATTACCTATACGAGGTGTTTAGAGTCCGGCCAGTGCTAATGGCAGCGTCTCACGCTCCAACAATCGTAAATCACCCCTGTACGGCGAGCCGCCGTCTCAGCAATAGCGGACCTCAAGCAGGGCAGCAAACCGTCGTCGTCCTGTCAATCGGAGCAAAAGGACAACACGGCCATTTGAATTGGAAATCGTCTCGTTATGCAGTCACAGCCCTGCCCGCTATCCCGACACATCTGTGGTGCGTTTGGACTGTTAGAGGATGAGGGGTCACGGTAGATGAATAAAATATACGGATTTTTGGAACGCGGTCAGGGCTGGCTGGGGCCGGACCAGGCGAAAAAAAGGATGGTTTAAGTGGCAGTTGGGGGAAATAACGACGGCGGCGATGTCAAACCAGAAATCTGCTGCATGTATTGCCTTCAATTTGCAGCGGAATTGGTTCCGAAAGTTGAAGCCAGTTTCGTGGTCTTCAGCCGCCAATCTTGTCGTTGGGATATAGACAGTTCGAGTGCGGACCGCACTGCATTCATTAAAACTTTTGCAGTTACTGTTACAATGGGGTCGTTAATTTTAAGTACTAAAATATAAATAAAAAAGACAGTGGCGTCGTAAATCGGCATAACAAACTATAGGTCGCATTAGCCATCATAGTCAAAAATTTTGACAAAACACAACATTAGCTTCCTGGCATGGTCTTTTGGAGGATCTGAGACCACGCTGCGTAATTTCTTGAATAACTACCTAACAGCCATATATTGTAATGCGATATGGAACGAGGGGCCCACCAGCAAGAATGGGAAAAATTACTCGTATCTCTGCAGAGAGGGAAAGTAGGAATTTGTCGCCTTTGGATGGTTGTCAGTAAACGGCACTGTTATAGGTGTCAATCGGCCAACGTCAACTTAATTAATCGTTGACGTCACATTGCTGATTCCCAACACTGATTATGCATGCCGCCCACCAACACTCTCATAAAGAACGATTTTCTTTGGTTCTATTCAAACCGTTATCGTAAAGCTGAATAAATCGAAGCGCGGCTTTTATTAAGGCTGTAAAAATTATATTGCACCAGCTTCACAGCTCTTTCCTTCCGTAATCCGGGTGAGGCAGTGCGTTCGTGCATGAACCTTCAACAAGGACAGTTCCAAAGTTTCTTACGTTGAAGCTACGCCCTAGTGGATAAGGGTGGCTCTGACAGAAATGCAGCAAACTACACATTTCGATTATAATTCTCAACCACGGTAGAACTACTAGCCACGAGCCAACAAAGCTGTAGTAAAACAAATAATTGTAACTAATTATATAAATAATTAGTCAGCAATTTTTTAGAAAATAGCAAATCCCATTGTTAAAATAAATAGTAAGGTTGGTATTTATATCAAATTGAAACTTTTCCAAAAAAAAATTCCTTTGGGCTAGTGATGTTAGTTTTACGTTTAATAAAAAAAGTTTAATTTGAATAATATTTATCCAGAGGTAGTCGTAATGTTTCTGGTAATAAAATAATCGTCAAAAGCTTGTTGTCGGATATTACAGCGTACACTAATGACTAACATGAACTAAAATTATAGTAAAATTAAAAACAAACTTTAGCTTCTGGCGGTGTTTTCTCCGAATTATCCGAATAAAAATGATTAATTGTTTATAAAAACTTTAAATGTGCCTTCTCTGCGTAATGTTGTTAAAGAAACAAATTGTCTCATCGCATGAATGTTGCCATTAACAAATAACTTTCGTAATATAGCCGCATTTAATTTTTTAATTCCCGGAAATTACGTTTAAAAACTTTCAGAACGATTCTAGGGTACCTACTACACAATAAATTTTGTTAAATGATACTTTCCTGTGTTGGATGCGGAACGTTAAAATCTCATGTGCCGCAAGAGCAAAGACTAAAGACCGTTTAATTGCATAATTTTTCTTAGCTGTCTCTGGATATGGCTGGTGGTATAAGTTGTGTTGGTCGACTACGTGTTCAAGAACCAAGAGCAGCCCAAAATTATTAACGTCTATAGTTGGAAGTTGACATTGCCGTTTTATATAAATTGTAAGACTTGTAAGTGTAATTTCTTAAATTGCATAACTTATTCTATGTCAGAATTCTATGACAAAATTTTTCTATTTTCTTTACAACCAGTAATTTGCCATATCTACATGCAAACTTATTGTTTGACGTTTATTTTCCTTCAAAAAGCGTGTTTTTTGAGTATATTCTATTTTCTTAATTAAATTTTCTTGTTGCCACATTCGCACGCGACTGTCCACCGAAATTTATCTGGAATACCTCTGGAATCGGCGTCACCGTTTTTCATGCCATACTGAATAAAATACGAATAAAACGCACAACGGCCCCGGTCGATTTCGTTATTATGAGTGTACAGGTCCCCGACAGAAATATGTATTCTGGTAGCCTTTGCATACAATGGCCCGCGGAGGCGATCCTTATCGCCCTGAATCAACACTTTTTCAGCATAAAAAACGACCAGTTTCGCGCATTTCGAATCCCCGACCGAGGCGAAATTCGCAGCCCCCCACACGATTTTATACAGCCCCGTCAACAATTACCAGAGTTTCAATTCGAAAGCCCCAAATTTAAATTTGCAACGAGAAACAATTTTGTTAACCGCTTGATAGTTAGGTAGGAAAGAAATCACAAGTTAATTGTGTTGCGCTGGACAATTACGCATTCCTAATTGAAATTGTTTCTAAAAATAGACATAATGCGAACAAATAAAACATGCGAAAGTGCTCTCGTGAAAGAAACGACATACCTAATAAGTTAGTGTCAAAGGACTAAATTTAAAATGTTAAAAGACTCGCCTGTAGCGGTGTAAAGCGATAAAATAGAGTCGCGAGAAGAAAGCTTATAGCGGCTATTGTCCTCTAGTGAGCTTCTGGCGTGAGGTTTTCAGGAAAAACTGCCATAATTAATTTTTAATGAGGTCCTGAATGCCACGGAAACTCGTGTAAACATATCGGTCGGCAAATTGCCTTTAAATATTTAAATTGCTTCCGCGCCGGTAGTGGATTAAAACTCTTCCACCATTTCTTGGAGTTAGCACCGATGGGTGGAAAATGGGTGATGAGGTTCCGTGGGCAAATAACTGGCCATTCTGCATGTCCTATTTATTACCATGAATATCTTTTGGTTTATCCGTCAAAACGACTACCTACACATAAAGTTCTGAGACTGCAGCAGGCGATAACAGTGCATAAATAAACGGACAGGACAGGGCCGCACTCAGCTTCACTTCTAGTACCTTGACGGATTTCAAGTAGGTACTTTTTACTTTTTACGTACACACAAATATATTTCGATAAATTATTAAATCTATAAAGTTATTATTGGTGTCAAGATCAAATTCCGATAAGAGTAGGGCAATATTTTCGAAAATTAAAAAAATGATGAAAAAGTAAGGATACCATTCAGAGTTTTAAGATTTGACTCGCCAGACTTAGAAGTTCTAGGTAGTATGTGGCTACAATTATGCAGTTTAGCAGTTGACCAGAATATTCATGTTTGGAAGGCATAAGAGATGCAATTTAGGAGGATCATGTGAATTGAACTCTCCATGTGCGGTTCCGAAATTTGACGAACCGCTCGTTGAATATCTCCCATCCGCGGTGCCGTGGCGTGCCGGTGGTCCTGTCGGATGGGGCCGCCGGTATCCGACCTGGTGGCAGAGTTCCAATGTTTATTTGCATTTCCTCGTCATGTTTCGATAGAGCCAATGCCATCGGCCATCTCGGTTATTAGTTTAATCGACGACACGTAACTGGAGTCGGCGTTTGCGGCCATCTCGGTCACGGCGTGTACTGCCAAATAAGGTCGAAGGAATGACGACGGTTTCAACAGACAGCAAAGAAGTGTCCGATATAAATTAGGTTAGGTTTGGACGTCGGTCTCGGATGATCGTAAATATGTCGCCTGGAGCTAAAGCAGCGCCTCGGACGACTGATTCAAAAAAAGAAAAAATACTGGCCGCGGATAGAAGGGTATTAACCGAAAGAATTATGGCGGTTCCGTTTTTCCCAATAATCGGAAAATGGCGGCGAGAATCGGGCGAGCTTTATCTGCACGAACAGATCAGGCACCGCAGTTTTAAATTCAAGGTGTGAACAATAAAGTTGGGCCGTTGCGTCGATCTTATTAAACTTTAAAATATTTCGAGGAATACAAAGCGGCCAGTGTGTTTACCTTATGCAACGCGGTCGTATTTTACCTTAATTTGGTTTACAAAGTTATTATAAGCGACACGGAGCGTGTCTCGGCGGATTCCCATCACCGAGTTACTTGCGAAATAGCGGCGGAGAAGTTGCGCCAACTGATGATAAGATTTCTGAAAGTATTGTGCCCGAACAAACCCGTCACGAAGATTATAAACACCTACATAAACCGCTCTTATTGTTCCACAACCTGCGAGGTCCACAAGACTGAGTCAATCGAGGGCCATCGTTCCCCTGATTAAATTAAAAAAAAAATGCTATAGATGTGGGTATTCGGAACAGGTCTACAATTAAATTGAAAGAAAACTTTAAAATTTAATATTGCAGAAAATATCCACACCATTCACCAAATGCCAGAAAACTTACGCATGAACACATACCCATGCAATATGACAACGTGCACTCTCTTTGAGTCACTGAAAATACTTCAAAAGGTCACTTCCAAAGCCAATTTGTAGGCAAGGCCTTTCTAGAATCTTTTTGTTCTTACAAGAATTTTATTTTTTGACCCGAGAATTTTTCTCAAGATTATATTTATTATGTGCTTCTTTCTCTTATTTACGCTTTTTCGTTTTTTTGTTCTTATTTTATTTTAGTTTTATTTTTTACCCTGCTATATTTTTATGATTTATTTTATACAAATATACGTATATTGACCTAAAATGTAGCAATGTTTCAATGTTTTACACGGACTTAATAAAGAGTAGATGACTTAACGCCGTTGATCACCTTTTATGCAGTTAGAGGCTAGAGATATCCCTCGTTTCAAATTAAGGAAAAGTCCGAATGCATCGAATCATCTCATTCAGGTGGATTTTTCACCGAACTTTACGAGTCCAATAAAACGGAGTCCTGGGACCCACGCTGCAATGATTAAAAGAAATAAAAGCGTAAGGCAACATTTCCTAGTTTGATTAGAAAAACGGAGGGATTTATCGGATATCTGCTAACGTGCCTGTAAAAATCCTATTAAACTAAATCACTTTTCTTTTACAACTTCAAACTTTGTCCTCTATGCCATCTGGAGGCTAAATGTTGAATTATTACGCTTCAATATAGGAATCGCTGAAATGTCTCGTTAAGTGCCGGGCGTAGCAGCGTTTGACCTCTACCAGTCAAATTTATTTGGAAATATTTAATATCCTGTAAAATTCCTAAATTGTCTGAATAATACGTTGGATTCAGTCTATATAATAGAAATTCCTCCAGAGTTTAATTCGCGGCATTTACATATCAGAATGGCTGGTTTAAATGGTTGGTGCTTTAAGAGTGTGGTAGCTATAGCCAGTCGAATCAGATTAAAGACGAAACAATCCATAATTTAGATGTTAAAAGTTGTCCGACTGATAATATTTATATTGACGTCCCACGCTTCTAAACGCACATAGCACCAATCTTCATTTATAAACTATCGGTGGTTGTTAAATTTAATGAAGCTCTTTCGTCCACTGCGTTCATATCGAAGGCGACGCTTAAACAAATCAATAAATTTAGAAGGAAAACGAGTCGGAATCTTTTGATCCTGTACAGCTTCTCTCAAAATTTTCTCTTCTTTTTCCTATTTATTAAAGCTAACCGCATTACATACATACTAGGTAGGTATACCTAATTTTAATTGTGCTTATTTGCAATTTGGCGTTACTGGTTTTCTAGAAGAAATTGTTCTTGTCTGTCAGTCATTAATCAGGATCCAGAAGCTGAAAGGTAGGTGGGAAAAATTTACATTCTCTTCGGCAGCTGCTTAATACCTTGTTGGTCAAGTCTAAACAGTTGTTTCTGTTATTCGAGTTGGAAGTAAAGATTGTAATCGAGTGTCGTGTTATGAGTAGGATCAAAAGTCAATCGGACGGTATCCCGGCAGTTACCGGTCACTAATTCCGCACCATTCATCATTGTAATGGTCGGCGTTGAAGTCGGGTTCGATAATCCCGTCCAAGAAGGGCGAGGGGCGGCTAATACCGTATGATTAAAAGAAATTGGAAATGGACCGTCATTAAACCCCAGGTTTCCAGCGGGCGGTGTACAGTAAACATGTCCCGAAACTACTGTCGAGAATGCGGCCCGAATGGCCCAATTAAAACAAACAATTCGGTCGATAAAGTAGACCCAATAAATCCTGGCATTGTTTCAGTATCTAATCTTGCATCGACATCGCCGATCGGCTCGACGAGTAAAAACGCCCGGACACCAGATCAATTCTAAATACCACCCTAACAAGCTTAAAACATCGCATCGATTCCTGTAAAAAATGTCCTAAGAGGTCGTTGTTTTGTCGTCGGATTCGTGTTAATGGTAATTGCGGCTCTTATGAATTCTGGCAGGCCGAGGTGGGCCATTCTGAACGATGTCGGGGTAATTTTCCAATGTACCAGTTTTTACATCCATTTGGTGGACCAATTTATGTTTAATACCCACAGTCATGGGCACGAAACTTTAAACAAGAATGAAGACCAACAATGCCCCCTAAAACTTTTGAATTTCTTTCGAACACGTTGTTTTATGATAATAAGCAAAAATAAAATTTTCTGTTTAAAAACCTTAAATAGCATAGCAAGAAATTATTTGATGCCAATAAGAAAATAAATAAAACACATCCTAGGTTGAAGAATTACAATCCGACTGAACTAAGCACAAAACACCTGCGATTGCAATCATGCATTCAGAACTGCACCACATAGTAGCGATGTGGTTTATTGCAAATTTGATGTACACAGTAAATCTATATTGCAGTGTTCCGGAAATATTCATAAATTCTTAACGTATTTTGATGGCGGTCATAAATAAAGCGTGACATTTATGTACGTAAAGTAGTTACAGGCTACTTATTGATTTGGTGATAAAACCTACGAAGTGAAATATGATACACATGGTTAAAAAGCGTTAAAGTAGAAATTCGCTGTAAACAGTACAAGAATTTATGCAAAATAAAAATGTATTAAAATAATCTGAATGCATTTAGTTTTGGATATAAAAAGGTGATTTTGCACAAAATCAGGTTTACTTTGAATATGAAATTACTTCATTACGCAGCATCTTAATTTCGAAACTCGTCACTTATTAAGATAAAAAATTCTACCAATGACCAGTTGAGTTGATTCATTTGACCATTAGTTATTAGCGACCAAAATAAGATTTTTGGCTAGTCTTATAATATT
Organism: Schizotus pectinicornis; assembly: GCA_951805265.1. NCBI lineage: Eukaryota > Metazoa > Arthropoda > Insecta > Coleoptera > Pyrochroidae > Schizotus > Schizotus pectinicornis. The sequence goes on from OX638202.1 coordinate 21,692,263, forward strand.
TTCCATAATTATTAATATACATTAGTAGAAGACTCATTTTTAGTACCATATTTATTTTTCCATAAAGGACTAAAGCTGCACTTTCATAGATACGTTTTGTACAACATTAACGTTAAAGTTGTTCATGTATTTGGGTCATCCTAGTTCAAGCAAAAAGTGTCACGACATATGACAGTAGAATTTTTTATGTCCTTCAGCGGAAGGAGGTAACCATAATTAAGTACGCATACAAATTGCTGGCTCGACGACAAAAAACTTCCACGGATTATCTTTTTGATCCAGTTGACACAAAGAAAACATTTGCCGCAAACAAATTATAACAGTTATCACCTACAATCTTATGGTTATTTGTCATTGTAAATGAGTGACCGTCGTGTTATAACTTTTTGTTAAATTTTTTTCCTAAAATTAGAATGTTTTGTGATAATAATCCGAAAGTGATATATTTGGAGCTAATTTTGTCTCATTATTTAATAAAATTTCCCAAAAGTTTATTAGTCTTAATTTACATGCCCCAAAATTCTGCGTAATTAATTTTCGACCTGTATTAATTGCGTGTTAGATGTTGGTTATTAGAAAAATATTTTTTGTTTTAAAGAGGTCCATAAATAAAACGTGGATGTAAAGAAAATTAGAATAACAAAAAGTAGGATGTCACACTGAAACTTCTATAACGAACCGGGAATATAGTACCCCTTGAACAATGGCGCATACGAAAAGATTATAATAATCACAGCATATTCTAGTGGCCGACGCTTAAAACAATGCTTTCCCCGACCCCAAAAAATCACATGCACTAAAATACCTTCATTGTTATTCAAACAAACAAAAAAATAATATAATACATTATTCATGTCTTCGTGTAAATACGCACACGTGGGGTGATTATGTATACGATCCTAATTTTCCCCGTTACAACGTCACGAAATTTTCACTTTTCCTATTATTATTTTAATAACGTCAAAAGCTGAAAGTCGGTCGGAAGTACTGCTAAAGAGGCGCCACTTTTATTTAAATCTTGGTGTTGTTATTCAATAATGCACTCTTCGTAATTTCCGTTGGGTGCATCTTCGTGCTGCACCTACCGGGATTGATAATTTGTGGCCGATGCATATTACCTTTACGCTACGCTACCAGGAAATAATTTGCCGGAGCTTCAATGCAACTTCGGTGGCCTTAGGATTAATAATCTATGTAGACGTAATGAAGGCGGCCATATCGCGTTTCTGATAGTTTCTCAGTATGCAAATTAGCCGGTAATAAAAATTCGTTGTTGCAGGGTTTACGATTGAGAACGTGCAGTAAAGGGAACAATAATTATTTTTATTGTATGCGGGAGTTATTGTTTATGACCGGAATCAAATTAGTTGGTGGCATTAAATTTATGGGTTTTAGTGCAAGATTATAGATAAAACACATCGTAAAGTTAGTCCGAATGCAACAATTTCAAATGCATTCAACATTCAATGGGATTTTTGCTTAATATCGTTTTGTTCTTTCCGCAGCCTGACCTAATACAATGTTTCGCAGCCGTTAATTTTATGGATAGTGTTTATGGGTAACGGTTACAGTTCCAGAAGCAACGCGGCAGATAAACACCAAATAATTACTCGAGAAGGTATCTAAATTCTTTTAGTTCCAAACAGAATTCCTGTAGCACTTAGTATAGCTTATATTCATATGGAGCAGCACCACTGAACTACTTTTATGAAGTTAAATGAATGGTAACAGCACTCTAAAAGTAATTTTCGTCAATTTTTGACTTTTTAAAAATTGGAAAAATTCTAATAGTATCTAATCAAAAATATTTTTAAATAAAATTTACGTCTAAGTTTTATAGTTCCTATGGTTCTGCATGTTTTCAGAAATTCTTCTCGGATGATCCAGGTCGCAAAATCGCGCCTTCAACAATTCGAATCATAGTCAATCAACACCAGTAGACTACTTAGTTGCTCTAGGTAGGTTAATGATTGCCTGTGAGCCAGACTTTGCTTGTTAATCTGATGGTGGAAAATGATTTTCTTCTGCTGCACCTAGCGTTCATAGCTCTTGTCTAATAGTACGGTAATCCAGTATCACTGTTCCATCTTGAAACGCTTCTCCTTCGCTAATAAGCCGTCAGATGATGTAAGCGACGGGGCACAATCCGCTTTTAATTAGGTGTTGCCTACTTTAAATATCGATAATTAGAAAATAACTATCCCAAGTTGGGTTCGTTTAGCATTCGCAACTTGCAAATGAGCAGTAGATGCTCAGATAATCTCGGCACGTAACACAATTACACGTATACACAATCGTGCAATAAGACGAAATAAACCGAGATACTCCATTTACAAGGCATTTAATTGAGGATCGAGTTTTCAGGTTGATAAAATTATTGCGTCGTCTCGCGCATATATTTAGGCCTAATCTGGCGAAGGGAGTGAGTAAGTAAACAAATCAAGTCGGATCGGCCGTTACAGAAAGACCGCGCACAATGCAAATTGTCGCAGAATTTGTCTAGATTATCGGCCGTACGTTTTTTATTCGTTCACTTTGTGTAGCTGATGTATATCGACGTCGGACCGTACATTCAATGGCTTCCCATCGCCTTTCCAGGCTATCGGACGGCTCTCAATTAGCACAAAAATCTCTATACTTATCGTAAATTGGTAGTTTATGTGGCAGGGGATTATCAACAAATTTGTGTCTCGGGATTGCGCGGAGGTACTCCAAAACAGTCGGTTGCTAGGTGGTCAGCAACGAAGCGAAAAAGACCCACATGAGCAGCATCGGAAATGGTCAACCGAGATAACAGAAATAATTAACTTTCTAGAAGCATGAGGCAGTATAGTCCTTATTCACATATTACATTATATATTTTGTTAGAATTATGGGCTTCCACTTCTGTTTCTCCTGGTGCTGCTAACGTTTCAGTTGTCAAAGCACCTTTCCTTTTTAGGAAAAAAATTCACGAAGAGTTGATTGTTAGGACAGCATAAATTGTATCATATTTGACGCGCTATAATTAGTTATAGTTTTTATGTGTTATGCCTTCTAGCATTCGTCAGTTTTTTTATCAATAGATATAGGCAACAATTTATCAAGTTCAGATAATTTGACTCTCGAGATGTCTAGTAAAGTTTAATTTTGCTAGTTTTTTTAACGGTAGCAATAACCTTACTTTTCTTTTCCAAAAACGTTTATTGACACACCGCTTAAAAATAAAAAATAATCATTAGCATTATGCTTTGTTGTCACTTTCCTCCAAGTTCTTTCTGCAAGCCACTTTTTTCCTTTCTGCAATGTATTATTTTACATATGATTTCAGTCACTAGTCTTTGATACGGTCGATTACTTCCTTAACCAAGCGTAACCAATTTGATGATTTACAATCTTCGCCCCTACACGGTTGAATTACTCCAAGTGTTGCATATTGCAGTAGCCGTCTAACGTTTATGCAATATTTTATTCTGCATACTCGTTTGTAGGTGCCCCAGAAAGTCGACATAATTGGAAGCTATTATGAGAACAAAAACTACCTTTGGAGTTGTAACAAATTTGGAAATAATTTTATCTGTGTTACTTTCAATACAAAGGATGAATGTATGAGAAAAACGGGCGCTTACTAAAATTAAGTTCTTAAAACTGATGCTTAAGATTTTAGTGCATGTTAGAATTTGTTACTAAATTAACTGAAGTCGTTAAAAATTATAAACACGGATTTGGTTCGAGGAAGGGTCAATTTTCCTCGCCGTTTTTCCGGCTCGCAGCGTGTGAAAGCGTGATAATGTTGTTTAATATCTAATAAATTCGTGTCTTAATGCATCCTTATCGGTTGTAAATACTGTGAACGTTTGAAGGCGCCTAAAAGAATGGCTCATTAGTATTATTATCAAAACACTTAAATCCTTAACAGATAGTATAAAACATCCAGGAAATTCGTAGACGCAGCTCGAACAGAATTTTGATTACCTCCTCCTGAATGCACATACACGTAAAAGCTATATTTATTTCGGAACGCACCCGGAATAATGTGTCGTTCGAAAAAAGGTTCATCAAAGAGCTTTTCCATAATTAAAATCGCCAGGATTTTGCGGCTTTATAAATTCTTTTTTGGGATCAGATAAAAGCGTTCTTTTCTGGTGGCGTTAATTAGATTTTAAAATTTGATAATTCAATACATTCACGTCAAACCAATGACTGGAAAAGCTTGAAAAATAGAGTGGATTATAAAGGCAAGCTGGATCTAATTTAGCGTCAAACAGTCCGCTTTTGCTTCCGACGCAATGAATTGTCAAGATCAGGCAATGTCCAGTGCCAACTTGATGGATGGATGTGTTTGTGCCCCAATTAAGCCCTGCACGCAAGTAGATACGCCAAAGTTAATAAATTCAACGCTTTAAATAACCTCTTATTAATCTGCCTACATTAAAATTTTACACTGCACACCAACACCTACCCCATTTCCAATCTACACGTTCTCAATTACAAGTTTCAACGGAGTACGCCATAGAGTTGATCGAGTCATGCAACTCGCCCAAGACCCTTTTTGAAACACTTAATACCAGTAAGAGCAGTTTCTAATTCTATTAATAATGATATTACAGCCGGGGTAATAATAGTACCATAAATCATGCAGTTTAGCACATAGCCCCACATAAAGCTCTAACCCTCCTTGAGCCATCAAGACGGCCGTGACGCCGCCACCTGAACAATGGAAGGTCGGGAACATGCGCACTCATTACTGCTTGTCAGCGGTTGCTTGATGAGACATGCACACTTGAATAATGCGCCCATTTATGCTGGAAATATTAATCTTCTTCCGACCGTCTGCACCCGCAGAAAATGGGCAAGTGCCCACGACTTTACCGCACACCTAGACATGCAGAATGCAAATTTAAATTGATATTCTTACTCTCCCAGGTAATGACCGATCAGTCTTCAGGGCAATAGATCTAAGAAAGTATGGAGATAGGTATACAGGGTATGCTCGATAATAGATTAGCATGAAGTTATGTCATTCCTCTCAACCTTTAAAATATTAGTATCGAGTAGAATCTTTCTATAATATTGATCAAACTTTATGTATATTGGTAGAAATAAAAAAGCTTCAAAAAAGCACTAAAAGTAAAAAACCATTAAAAATATATGAATTATTAAAATTTAAAACCTTTTCAGCCCCAAGAAAAATTTACAACAAAAATGAAGCAAATGTGGAACGGATATTTCTGACATGAGCTTTACTACTTAATTTGTTTGTGGCGGTTTTACTATTTCGTCCCAATTAAGGAAAATAATCAGCTATAAAATCGAGCAATTAATAATCTGCGACGCTCCTCCTTAAATCACGCCCGTCGATGGATTGATATATTTTATATCCATAGTGGCTGCTCCCGTTGCTTGATAACCAAGATTTACCATGAAATATATTACGGTTCCTTTTATGGCGGCATAAAGCGGACAAGCTGCCCCTGGAACGGTCGGTAAAGCAGATTCCTGTTGTAATTTACGTTTGACCGGCCGGGATTAAGTGTGTATACTATGTCGAACACCGTCATCAAATAGAAACGTATAACAAAGTAAACAAAGTTTCGTTTAACACACTCTTCAAGATGAGAAAATTTACAGTTAAAGTCAGCTGTGTGGTCCAAGAAAATGCTCGGTAGCCAAAGGTAACTGCTAATAAATCAATATTAATGCCCGTATTGCACGCTAGCAGAATAAACACATCGGGTTATGCTAAGTGCGTGGCTTTATAAATATGTATAGAACATTTTCCAACCATTAATGGACGAATTGAATTTCCGCCCTTTGATCTTGCGTTACCATTCCAGGTGTTAAAGTTTGATTGCTGGGGGGTTGAAGTGCAGCAGGAGTTATAATTGTGCCATTCAACTTATTTCCGTTTCTCACGTCGAACTTTCTCAAAGATCGTTAGCGAGTCAATAAAATAATAGCCGTCTCCTTGGATTTATCACGACGTCGCTTCGTTGCACGGTGTCCCGATAATTGGTCAAATATATCGTCTGCATCGTGCTGACCTTTCTGCAGAACCGTGTCCACCCGGTAGATGAAAAATCGGGCGCGTCGCGAGGACGATGATAATTAAAGGACGATTTGCAAGAGATGTGACGACGCCAAATCCGGGCAATTAGAGGCGCCTAACGACGCCGCCGGCTATAAAGCAAGACGACGCAGCGCAATAAAGGTGAGCAAAGAAGCGGAAGGCAACGTAACCATGTAAAGCACGCACTTTTAACACCTTCGGGCGATAAAATAAATTCCAGGGATTGTAAAAGTCTAATTAGCGTTGGGGCGGTTTAATTGGACCGGGTGCACATAAACCGCGACAAGAAGACGCCTTTACAGTGCTATAACGACAAGACGATATCATTGGCGGCGACAACAGATAAAAATCATGGCGCGTGCTGTAGTTTCGTTTTATTTGTCTCAGATCTTTTAATGCCTGATGCTACAGTCACCATCAACCACTTGAAGTCGGTCATTTCTCGCCTTTCAAATTTTCGCAATTAAGTAAAAATCAAAGAGAATTACGGAATTCTCGGACCGCTAGGAAGAGTACCTGGATCCCTAGGAGTATAAAATCCGGCTTGCAACAGCACAGTGGGGCGCTTGATACTCTGTAAATTAGAGGGATGAATTTAGTAAGCGGGTCACGTACCCCATAAGGGTTAGGATATCTACTCGCCCAACCAAGATATGTCTATCACCCAGGGAACTACATCGCCCGGTAAAAGGGTTAATATAACTCGGCCTCTACCCAGTAATATTTCGCCGGTCTTTACCCAGTAGCTTAGCGAAAATATGAGGATGTAACCAACGGAATTTTGATGTCGCATCAAACAGTTGTTTTAAAATGGCTTTAGCACTGCGGATTTTTTTAACAACTTATTCTTAAAGTTTTTTTACAAACCGCTAAACTATGAAGAATATTTCAAAATATCATAATATAATATCTAATCCACTATGCTGAAGAAATTGTTAACATATGCCACTGCATAGCGCATTTACGTTCATAACAGTTGCCAAATTAAGAGCTAATGGATTTATTTAGCCATTCACCCGGCGCATCCACCAAATGTCGATAGGCTTTCGTACTTTAATATTTTCTAGAGTATCTAGATTGGTAAAAATTTAATAAATTATTGCATATTTGGCGTAATTTTTTTCAGCAGACTAATAACTAACTATGCAGGTACTTCAAACCCACTTTAAAGGACACGCAAATATTATTTTATTTTTATGCACATAAAATTTGTAAAACTTTGGTAGTCTGGTTTTGGTTCAGAATAACTTGCCTTGTCCTCTATCTTATTTTTTTTTGTATTATGTTGGGTACATGCTTACAAGGCGGCAACTGCTCGAATATTCAGTTGGAATTGAAAACTTGTCTTTGGTGCTGTTTGTTCCAGTTACTTGTTAAAATTCGAGTCACCTCCATGTTTGCGTGTATGTAACGAGCTTCAATAATTTACCCATCACGTCAAGAAAGAACCATATACGAATTCCTGAAGGACGTCGAAGTTCCAAACTTTAAAAATCAGTGCTTTCAATGATGCACAAAGTCCCGAACGTGATGGCGAGTCGATGCATTTTTCATTCCTAGTCGGGACACATGCCGAATCCGCGTTTTATGTATTATGCAGACCGTGCCGAGGCATAGTTAGAATTGAAAATGCGGCTATATAATATGCAGTTTTATGTATGTTTTTAAAAATTTATATTTTCGCTTTTATATCAGAGGAATAGTGGTGCCCTATTTGTGTAGACGGCTAGGCTTATCCCGAGATAAGTTTATCTGTATTTTCCGAGAATGGAGCTCAGATCCACGCAGGTCTTTATTAATCCCATCCATTGCAATGGAGCAATATGTTGGACTATTTAAATTACGCATAAATATACATCCAAATATATCTATAATATATGACAATCTGTCTCAGCTTCAGCTGACTGTGTAGTTATGTAGAGAGCAAGTTGGCTTCAAATATTTAATACTAGAGGGCAGCACCTGACTTACAGTTTTTTTTTCTGAAGTTAGATAAATTGCAATTAGTCTGCAACGTTTTATAATGGAACTTACTCTTCAAATTTGAATTGGTACTAGGCAGGGGTTCTTGGTCTTAAACACGATAAATCTGTTTTAATTTTTAACCAACTACTGTTAAATTTAATTAGTTATGTTAGCATATTGCAGCTCTCCCCATTTGCAAGTATTTAAATGTAGCCCAGCTAAAAGTGAACGCCTCTTAACGGATTTGCCGTTACTGATGGCGTCCGCTTTGCCTAATACAGAAAGATAGTCTCCATCGTGGAAAAACAATCGAATTTGAGCTCAAATCCGTCTCTGCAATAAACGACGCCTACGGAGTTCAATAAAATGCAGAGTAAGTAACCTTGTTTTATTAAGTAAAGAAGCCCGAACTGCCGTCGCCATAGATTCCAATACTGTCCGAAACAAACAACATTTCTCCTAGAAATTTGTCCTGATACGGAAATTTAGGATGGAAATGTAATTTGTCGGGACTGCCTAAACATTGTCAAACGAAAAAGGATGGGCGCGAGCCCGAGAATAAATACGATTTAGAAACAATTTAGTCGGGACTGTAAGAACTTCGGTCCGTTCTAATCGTCAATAAAACGTGTTAGTTTAGTGTTATGACGGACGGCAACGGAATAATTAATCGACACAGGTGCTTTCGGAGACAGGCACGCAAACTAATTTAACGAAGTCGAAGTTTTGACCCTGCGGACAGCTCTTTAATTGGGGAGCCCACCAAATCACCCAGTATGGCACGCATTCGTAGTACTGATTGCAGGTGGGACCGGGGTGAAAAGCGTGTGTTGGGCATTCAGGGGGTTGAACATTTTTGGCTGAAATAAAGGCTATTTAAAATTTTAAACTTCATAAATCGCTAACTACTAACGTGTGGTCGATCTTGCAGTAGTACTTGTAGTACTTTTAGTACTTGTTGTGGTAGTCGAGTTTCTTGCTTCTGTTGTTGGTTCGTCTGAAAATTAATACTAATAAATCTTACCAGCTCCAGCTTTACGTTACGGTACCTGTAGTGCTTTCAACAATAATACTGCTACTTTTATATCCAGTTGGAGATTTAGTAGAATCTTCAAATGCAGTGAAAGCAGTTGTAGGTGTACTCTCGTCTGTAGGTGGAACTGTTCTAGTGGTACTGTCATAATAAGAAGTCGTAACTGTTATAGGAGTACTTTCGTCAGTAGTGAAAATGGTTTTGGAAGTATCTTCATGTGTACTTGTGACTGCTTGAGTGGTACTTTCTTCGCTTGTAGTTGGAATTGTTTTAGACGTATCTTCATATGTAGTTGTAACTGTTATAGATGTGTTAGTAGTTGAAACTGTTTGAGAAGTATCTGCATATGTAGTTGTGACTGTTGGAGTGGTACTTTCTTCATTGGTAGTAGGAACTATTTCAGTAGTAGTCGTGGCTGCCGGAGTGGTATTTTCGTACGTAGTTGGGTCTACTTTAGTGGTACTTTTCTCATTGGTAGTGGAAACTTCTTCAGTTGTAGTCGCGGCTGTTGGGGTTGAACTTTCGTATGTAGTTGGAACTGTTTTGGTAGTATATTCATATGTAGTTGTAACTGTGCTAGGGGTGCTTTTATATGTAGTTGGAATCGTAGTGGTACTTATTTTGTTAGTTGTTGGCGAAAAAGTATTACCTAAAAAAATAATTTAATTGGCCATAAGTTACTACTTGAAAATTTACCTGATGTAGTTGTGTCCGTTTTCCTGGACGTAGTTTTCATTGTGGTTGTCGGATCACTTTCACCTGCTGTTTCAGTAGTGACAGTATCTGAAATGTTTTAAGTTAAAAGAAAACCATTCTTCATTGAGCCTGAGAGTATGTATGTTCAATATTTCTCGTACTCTGTTCTGTGGTTGTTGATCTAGTAGTAGCATCGTTCTGAGTTGTTGTTTGCAAGCATCCATTATCCGCGTTGGGGTCTACAACGCATCTAAAACTTTATTCTTCACCAAAATAGTCGGTCTACATTGTATAATACTTACGGTTGTCGGGAGTCTTCTTTGCACAAGTATCCACTTGGACAACATAATTCGTCTTTTTGAAGGACAATATAGTGAGAGTTCTGAGCGCAGAAAGTGAAGGTAGTATTGCTTAAGCACTTGATTCCATAACGATGGCATTTTAGTAAATCCAGTTCTATTAGAGTAGAGTCTACCAGTAGCGGTACCAGAATCAAAACCTAAGCCCAAAACTATTTTAGAGGATTTTTAGATGAATTACCGAATAGCTTACGAGAACGCACTTCATACTTATTGTTACTTACTAAATAAAATATTTTTACTGATGAAGATTTATATATAACAACTCGTCCAGTTTTATTGGGGCAATAATAATTAAAAACGTAAAATGCATGTGTCTGCCTAAATTAAGTGTTTATTTAAATTTAGCTATGAGATAAGTTTTACAGAACTCTGGAATAATCTAAACTTAATTTGCGCAATAACACACAATCACAGGATGAGATTTAAAGAATCGCTTAATCTTTCTATTTGTGATTCTGTTTATGCTCTTAAACAACGGCTTTGTTTGTGACCGTGAATAAATCGTGTTAAAAACTTTGTTTTTTTGTCAGTGTGCGAAGTTTGGGTGAGGTGACGTTTCGTTGGCTGGTCGACATTGTTAAAATTTTCCACTCTTCCAAACATTTTTGTGTGCGGTCTCGTGAGGTTCGAATCGCAAATGAAGGAAACCACCGAACCGTCCGCGACAGTTGATTGAAGCATGTTATTTTGTTTTCAACTTTGATTTGACCAAATCACGGAAATGCGCGAACCAGCATCCTTTCAGCAGAGACCGACAGCAAACCGATTTACGTGAAACACACATTTTACTATTGCCCAAGAGTCATAAATTACTTAGGAATGACGCATTCATTCATTCTGCCACTAGCATATTATTCATTCACAATTGTTGTGGAATTAACAAAAGGTGATTAAAGTCATGCATCTAAAAATAACTACAATTCTAGAAATTTGCGGTAGAATAAGTAGGTAAAGAGTTCGTTTTGTTTTAAGTTCAGGGATTTAATTTTTATTTGCCACCAGTTTAGCAGACAGTGGGAGAATTTTTACTCTACTTGGTGCATTGTTAATAATCGCAGTAATAAAAAAATTAGGTGTCTTGTTTTGAACTTACTTAAGGAGAATTTTCCGCAAGATTGCATATCGGTTACTTTATTGTAATACTCATAATCGTATAAATTATGCACATACATAATAATATGTGCGAAAAATTAATTGAATTTTAAAACAAAAATAATTTTGGTACATAATTGGGAATCTGCTAGGTCAAATGAGCGTTTTCTTCTTCCTGAAATATTTCCCTACACTTGTTGTTTCTTTTGATTGTTATAATAAATATGTTGAACGTTTAGCTGTCAAGCTGTAATTATTATTGTTTGTAACAGAACGCCATCGGTAATGCATAATTAATGGGGTTACTATTTGGCATGAAAATATGCGGACTCGGCGGCAAGGTGTTGTTTTATTCATGTGGAAAGTTAATTTCGCAATTGCGTTAATTCACAACACTTGTTAAAGCCCTAAAGCCATATTTATTAGAGACAGGGCAATTTGTTAAAATTTACCGCATAGCAATTATAATAAAATAAAAAACTATAATGTTTTAATAGGTAGTGACTTAGTGAGTCCTAGCATAATTCTTTGCGTTTTTATGTACGCATCCCTATTTTTAACGTTAATTTACATACACATTACCTGCCTACTGAATAAAACGGCTTAATATTATTCATGACATTTTTCTCTTGATAGTATCATCGTTCTAAATAATTACGTATTGTGCCATTTACATGCGGTGTCTGGAACGTCATAAATTTCCGACAGATACTAGAGCCAGCATCAATTGTGGCAATAAAACAATAATAACAGTAATAATCGGAAAGATATGTCGCGGGACCGTTCTCTAAAACAATGGTCTTCTAACGATACAGCATTCTTTTATAGTTCATAAAATCATAAAATAAATACCAGCATGGAGCATCGGATGGCCAGGCTAGTCTCGATTCAAAGTTATAAATCTAGTGAGTTTCTGGCACGCGTTATGGCACCCCTGCAGCGACACCGTGCCGTCCCGCTATTGACAACTGTTTTATGTTTTGACAGCTGGAAACAAAAGTACCATCTTATTTCTTTCATTATGTTGCTTCTCGATGTTTTCTAACTTATTGCGATAGGGTTATGCATGCACTGGACCAGTTTTATGGGTCTCTGCGGTATACTTGGAACTATTCTTCGGCGCTGCTCTCAATTGAATGAACATTTGACGGCCCACTGGAATGACCAAGCCGACGGCAGGAGTCATTCTGAGAATTGAAAGAATTTTGTCACGAACCTGCTATTGCAATAGCAGTCCCACAACGATGTCCTAATTATTGAGACTCCCTACCAAATATCGACACTGAAAACTGACAAAGAAATGCTTTTATTTACTTGGCATTCATCAACTTTTTTATACTAACCTCCATATCTATTACCAATTTAAAAAAATCTTTGGTAAAAATGTGGATGACTACTGACTCCAGTAGTTCCTTGTTTTAAAAATGTCTCCGATGTGGATGGTGGCGTGGCAATAATTATAGGGTATTGTAGGTAAATGGGCAATGTTGAAAAGATATTTCTGGCGTTTGCCATTCATAGACTAAGGGCAGTTTTTGTTAGTGGGTGGATAATATACAGTCAGTAAAGGCACCCCTGTACGGAAAATGGTTATAACATTTTGACATAAATAAATTGTTAAGTTTAAACAAATCCTCATTACAATCTTTCCAATCCTCTCGTGCGTAATCAAAAACAATGATATGCAATATTCGGAGTGGAATACGGCTTATGTAAAGCGCCATAAAGCCCAAGACATCAATAATACGCCCTCTAGATTCAGTTGGAACTTATGAAGAGTAATGATAGTTTTATTGAATGATTGCGTCCATGAAACAACGGCGGACCGTGTGATTTATCACATTATACCAGGACCGCGCGTTTTCGTTCATCACAATAAACCGGTGCTACATGTTGCTGGACAAGCCAGGAAGTCACTGATAGGCATCTACAAATTTAGCATAACGACAGTGTCCCGTTAAAATTCACTTGCTTATAGCCTTGGATTGATCGGTCCTGAAATTTTGTCGCTGATTAGGGTTTTAAATGGGGATTCCATGGTGTTTCGTTGCAAAACTACGTGATGGGATTTCAGTGGCTTTGAGATCCTTATTTAGGAACGAATCTTATTACATGGTTTAGCTTAATAATTTGATTTCGTTAGCGCAACTGAAGGGTTCTAACGGTTATGGTCGATTCCGTAAGCAAAACGCATTGTCAGTAATTAGCCAGACGTAAAACTGGCCCCTTTCTCCCAATTGCCGATGAAGACGTTTCGGCTGCTACACAAAAAAAGCAATTATTTCGCTCTCTCATTGTGTTATTTATCGCATGATTACTCCCCAACTAAAACGAAAATTAATTTAAATAGTCGTGACAAAGCGTGCACAAAAACCCTAACCGGAAAAAATCCGTAACTCACAGGTTCAGTGCGCTTAATAGCTTTATAAGGCGGCTGGCTATGAGAAAATGTAACTTTATTTTTTTTCCTCTGCCTTCCGCTTTAACGTCGAGCAAAGCGTTAAGGACATGAGGGAATTTCGTCGATGGCATTTCCTCTTTGATCCACCTTCCCCGAACCACTCGCGTCTAATTGATGATTGTTATTAATTTTGATGGTAATGTATGGTAATGGTGGATTTGCGGTTACTGAATCATTCTGATTTGTGCTAACGAATTTCCCGAAAGCGGTTGTGGCCCACTTAATACCCTCGTATCATTCACTGTCAGTCTTACGTACAATAACACATTTTTCTAGTCTGAAATATTTGTTTTGCATGGGAGCGGATGTGGAAATTACTTTTCAGAAATCAGAGTGGCGTGGCGTAACTGGCAAAGAATGCATCAAAAATACGAATGTCGGTTGCCGCTAAACTTCAAGAATTGACCACCCCCCGTACTAACAAAGTATGACATTATATGATACGACTGTGGGCTCGGTAGGTGATTAAGTGGGTGTGTGACGCGCCCTACTATAGGTACACAAAATACCAGTATAATTATGCAAAGTTGGTGAAGGTTGTGGAATTTTAAGTAACCTGTCTGTGATTAAAGTTTGCAACAAAGTACGCCTTAATTTGTTTTTTTTTTTTTTTAAATAAATAGACACATAAAATCTTTTGGCATAATATCTATGTTTGCTTGGATAAGCCAAAAAAATATTTGGCTACAATTTAAATTTAGTTTAAAAAGATATAGCAAATATAATTTTTAATTAGGCACCTAAATCTTTATGATCAACATGTAGTTGCATTACAATAATAAAGTAGATAAGAAAAACAAATAAGAGGTAGACACTTAAGTCAATTTTTTGCGACTTTGTGTAAATTTAGATAAAAATATTATGCCCTAATTCCTAAAATTATTCAGAATTATTACACAAAATCTATTTGCACCGATATTTTTAATTACATTAATTACTGGAAACCAAGAAAAATATTTGAATAAAAAGTTGCAAGGGTAAATACTTCAAAACCTCTCAACCGAAGACCTTTTCTTGCAGGTTCAATTTTTATTGCTGCAATTTTGCAAATGCCAAGACCAGATCCGCAGAACGCACTTCATATATCATTATCTTATCTTGAATACCTACTCACTCATATATCTTCACCAGTCGTCTACTAATAATGCAAAGTTGTTAATTAAGAGTTGTCGCAGAATAATTGCTTCTCCAACTATTTATCTTTGTTGCAACGTCCAAAGCCTAACTGTAACGGAAGATTTATAGCGCATGGTGAGTTAGTCATAAAAACCTCACAATAAGGAAGACCCAACATTAGGTTGACATTAAATTCGGAATTAGTAATCCTGCAATAAGTAGAGGTAATAAAGTTTTTCAACTCGGCACTTACTGCCAACATGCAGACTTTACCGCCTCGGAAAAGTCCAGCTGACAAAAAACTACAGTGGCAAGCAGAACTGCATCATTATTTTCCCACTAACAGTGTTTCTCGTAGAACATTGACGGCGCACTATTATTTTTACACGAGAACATGGAAGATTAAAATGTTTGTGACAAATTGGTTTCGCCGCTCGGCTGGTTACGATCTAAAGAAAATCGTTTACCTGCAATAGACTTTCCTGAAATAGAAGCAACAGTGCCGGCGGCAGGAACGGTCCTGACGCACTAATTAACCTGAAGTGATTAATTGTCACCTGAATTCTGCAAAGATTGCCCCAGGGAATGCGTTTGATCTCGGTGCAGATCCAGTCGAGGCTATTTACTTTTCTAAATTAAGGCAGTTCCATTTATTTCCATATCAGCTCGACGAGCCGATTTCAGATCTCCAGAACTTGATTACATCTCAGTTGATTGACTAGCTATTGCTATTAGTGTCTGAGTATTTGAAGAGTACATTACTTCGCAGTTTAAGGCAGAATCGCTAAAAGTCGTACAAACGCTTGTTGGAAGCTTTGATTCAGTTGCGAAGAATGAAAACTATTTATTGCAACAGAAATCTTTCTCTACCTCTTCGCTCTCTACTTGTTGAAAGAATCTGGAAATTTACTCCTGCGTTTCAGCAAAACTGCAAAACTTGTTGCCTGCAGTTATTTTGCCAGCGGCCGGTTTTTCTTCGGCTGTTGGGGGACTTTTTGATACTTGATCATTAATTCATGTGCAGGTTAGTGTCGGTAAGGCACGAGCAGGTACTCGCATGTCGGGCTTTCCGCGGAGTTATTAGAATAGCCGCAACCATATACGGGAGCATGCTTTGTTGTTTCATGTGCAAATGGCCGGATTTGAAATTGTAAGTAGCAACGTTTTATGATGACAAGTACGTGCTTTCGTTAATGTTTTATTCAATATTGATAATGTTATTGTTGTTTTGCTTGTAGTATTAACGTGGGTGGATCTTGGGGAAAATACCAGAACTGAAGACATTATTTATTAAATTGGATTAATTGGGTACAAGGCAGGTCTCATTTTGGAGACTTATTTATAGGACTCTGTTCGCATGTTAAACGTTTGTAATTTACGAATAATGAACCAGCGGGGGTTCCTTGTAGATAGCGACGTACATGACGTTAAATATGGATAAAAATCTGTTAGCCCGGACCGCCGTCGTGAATTTTCCAAGACGACATACAGTTTCAAGCACGCCCCAACATGTCAACGGAACATCTGCAACAATTCATAATTTATTGTCGGTAAGCTAAAGCAAAAAGGTAAATATTCCCCATCGATCCATAAATGATACAGTTCCGAACTTTTCCAAATTTTGAAAAAAGGAACACTTCCAAGAGAAACATACGATTTTGCTTTCGAATTAAAATAAATTTTGCACCATCTTCCAAAATGCCTTCTCTAGTCTGCACAGTTAAGATTATAAATTGGGCGGCAATGCAGCATAAAGAGAATAAATTTCTATGGACTCCAGTGGTCTGGGCGCAAAAAAGTTTTCTTGGTCGAGGTAAAAGTTACCTAATTGATATAATTGTGGGGTCGAAATCGATTTCACAGTCCCCAATGTCACGACTCGTCTGAATTTTATCAAAATTAAAGCCCTCGGAGCGGAAGAGATCACAACGGCAACAACAAAAGGAGCGTCGGAATAAATGCACCGAAACGGTTTTAAGCCATCAAGGCAAACACGACAAAGGATATCACCATTCCGTCGATGTGACCCCCCGAGGTCTTAATTACACCACACAATTACACAGACTTCGTTTTTTACGCTTCTGCAGGCACAATGTGACGCACAAATAAGTAAATATTACAATAAAATGCCCGCCAGGAGTGAGGCAATCTGCCGGGTGCGCCACCTGTCGGTTATGATTAGACAGGGAATGTCGCGGCGGCGGCGGCAATAGCTCTGAAGACGGCACCCGTGCACGGCCATATTCTTAATTTATTCGTTAAACTTTTAATTCACGACATTATAGTGCGCCGTTGGACGATTTTGAAGAAGCGAATTCACGACTGCTTTGGGATCCCAAACAAAAGTCCATTTTAGCAATTCGAAGAAATATGAGGTAACATTTATTATCATCTTGGAAATCGCACTTTTTTACTACCCCTCTGAACAAAACGACAAAATTATTGCTCGATAAGGTTATGTTCTTCAAAAAAAATTAAGGCAGGAATAAAATCTAAAAAAGTTTGAGTGAAAAGATGACTATTATCATGTCAGTTAGATTGTAGAGATAAATTTTGGATAGTAACAAAATAGCAATTTTTTTTTGGAAATCCCCATGTTATTGGAGTATGTTGTCTCTTCGTTCAGGACGAGGAGAGCGACACGAGTGCAAAGCGCTTTACAGCCGGTAGCGCCATCTACCCGGTTTAACTAAAGACGGCCTATGGCCTATGGTTCAACCGCAACCGTGGGCCTATTGTTGTAGTGCCATTACTTTTGTCTGTTCAACAGCTATCTTCCGGTCCTTTCGATCGGAATAATTTCAGTATTAAAATAATTAATCAATCTTTCAGTAGCAACCGCCACCTACAGCGATAATTAAGTTGGTTACCATTTTCCGACAGATATTAATCACTTTTTTTTCCACTCCCTCACAAAAGTCATTTTGATGATGATACGTTTTCAAATTATAGGATTTTTATTGCGGCTCTTACAAATGACAACCGTGATTATTGTTATTTATAAAGTAATTTTACGTAAATCATTTGTGTTGAATTGATGGCCACTGAATTTTTCATGCGCGGAAAAGTAATGTAGTCCAGACACTTGCTACATGCAGTTAGTTACAAAAACTGACTGACAAAAATTATTCGACATGAACACTTCCAAAAAAAATCCATTGCAATGCATTGCACGTACGAAGAATGTAATTGCTGGAAAAATGTTGCCTAGTGCTGCTAATTTGGCTGCATTTATAACAAATTCATTGCTGCCGGAACTCTAGCCGGCGCAGAAAACGTTAAAACACGTGCATTTTAAAATTCTGCATAAATCGATCTTTTTTGACTAAAACGTCGTCTGTGCTTTGAAAATTTACTGCGATCCGTTTCCGAATTAAAATTCGCCACATGGTGCATTTGAGGAAGGGACTTCCAGTCGAAAACGAATTAACCACTTTATTATTGCCCTCCTGTCCAGGTTGAGTTATGATTTCCCCTAATACTTGTTGAAAGTTGCAGATTATTTATAGCTTTCTCGAGCCACAAACTTATTATTCTTGGACCACGTTAGGCGGCACCCAACCAATGACACACCGCCAATAGTTGCCAAAGACTGTCAAAATCATTATCATTATGGGCGCATAAGTAGTGCAAAGTGAGAGGAATAATGTGTTGCATTAATAGAAACACTTTCTCATAATTGCAAAATTCTAAAACAAAAAGTCATTGCATTAAAAATTAAAGAAACTTTCAATTGATATATTGCATATGCACCACAACTTAGATAACCGGTGATGGTTAACAATGAAATTATTTACTATCACAAAATAAGGGGTCATTGTTTACTTTACCCACTCTTCAATTTTCAAAAAACTAATTACACCAAAGCATTCCTCACCATGTGTACATTACGAAAATCAATATTTTTTTTTGTGCAAACAACTTCTATTTTTACTCTTATATTCCTTGCCCTAGCACATCTACATCTATAAATTTTGTATAAAATTATTTATCGTTTGCACAACATTTTATTGCTTAAAATGGCATTATAATGATGTTTCACGATAGTTTCCAAAGAAAACACCGCAAAAAGCAAAAAGTGGGCATTGTAAACAATTACCAAATAAGGTTTCAGGCAATTAGTGAAATATGGCGTTTTACGTAAATTTCTAGTTGTTTGTATTGAACAGAGCATCTGAAGTAATGCACAGGAACATCAGCAAAATTTGTCTCTTTTGTTTCAATCAATGGAACATCGGACAGGACTTGGATGAATCCGGAAGTAATTGCGGTTATTGTGCTGCCATTATTAAATTTGGAACAATCAAATAACGCATTCAGGTAGAGTTGCAAATCAGTTTCAATGGCTCACAGCAAAATTTCCCTACGGCCACGTGTTTGTTAATTAATAACGAAGTTGGCAATGGACTGTGGACGCCTAAAAGCTGAAGTGTATATCAGAGTCCTGCAGGACACCAGGTCACTAATAGCGCCTGCACGCACCATCAGTCGCAGCTACTTCTGTCGGACTTTTGGTCCAAAAAGCGAATAAACCTGTTCCTGAACAATGTTTTATTCAGGGGGCGCCCTCCCTATAGAAACATCGTAATGTATGGCTACGTCCGCAGGTCTAACCCGATGTGATTTCGCTGATATTTTATAAGCAGGTCCCCATCATCCCGACCTTAACAACACAAAACTGCTCTTTATATCGGTTGAGATAAGGTCGAGATGACCGCGAAATATGCTAGGGTGGCGTCGTCGGCCATAAAAAGCCGCGAAGAGAAAAAAGACATTTTGACCCTCGTCGGAGGGGCACTTGCAACCCCCGGGCTCAATTTGGCGTAGTTAACCTCGAAGATGGCAGCCGAACGTCGACTTTAAGGACGGGGTTGTAAAGGCGGTGGAGGAAGCGTTTCTAATGACCCCTCAGTGGTGAAATTGAGTTTGGAGAAAACCGCAGCTTGATGTATGAATACGTAACGACATGTGCTACGCACCTGCATCCGATATCGGGGATTATTGAAAGTAACAATATGTTCGACCCTCGCAGTACACGAGGCCGAGGGTGTTTTCAAGAATAACATATTTGGACGCTTTTCGCAAAATTATAGCAGCCTACCCATTTTTGAAAAAGCAGAAACTACCAAAATAATTCACTGCCCACTTATTCTTTGATTTCCGGAAATTGAATGAGTATTAAAATTAATAATTCTTGCGATTGTGTTTATTAAGTGCTTACATACGGTACTTACATCTACTTAGATTTATTTAAATGAAATATTTCCGTATTTTTTTAATTATTCATGCTAATCAAACTCTCCAGCACGTGCATAGTTTTATAATTGCCGTCATCTCCTGAGTAATTCATTTCTTGCTTACCTATAGAATTATTGGCTAGCGATTAATGCCGTAATAACTGTTGATAATCTCCATTCAATAACTTAAGTGATAATTTAATAGACCGCAATTGTAGCAGCTGCTCGGTGCATTCAATTACAATATCCTTTACCAGAAACTTCCTGCAAGCATCCTGTTTACGACAAATCAAAAGCTTCCTGCGATTCAGGAAATTTACGTTGCATAATGCTCAATTACAATAAAAAAGTTCAGGATTTTAATTCTGGTTTAGTTGTCATGATTTAAAACTTTTAACTTCAGTATTAATTCAAATAAATCATAACGATTATTGACTATTCAGTTCACATGTCATCTATAAAAATTTCACCAATGAAAATGTGGAATTCAAATTTAATTTTCAGATGAAATGAATTGCAATGGTAATTTCATAATTGATGATTTTTGCGACTATTTTACTAGTGAAATAACCTATTATCGAGATTTGTCCTAAACAAATTACGACAATGGAGTCAATTTAGCAGTTTTGTAAAGGTTTAACAGTCCAGCATCAAGCCACTGAACTGACTGGCTAACTATTTTATGAAAGCTTTTATTTGTAAGAGAACAGTCTACTCAGTAAAAATTTTAAATGCTGGTCGAAAATGGAGTTTTTGCCCACGGTCTAGACAGCTTCGCTGAGCTAGAGGTGTTTTAATCCATTGGCGATTTTTGTCATTGTCGCCGAAAAGCTGCCTGTCTGTTTTATTAAAGGCGCCATTATTTCGGAGCGAGGAAATTGCACGAAAGCGCTGATACCGCATCCAGGAGCCCGGCTGAAGAGGCCGCAAGACCGCGACAGATCGTCTAGTTGATCACCAATTGCCCGCGTAATTACGCATTTATACTAATTTGCATGTCTGCTAAGCGGAATTCTACTGGATTAATGACCGATTGTTTCTTGTAAACTTTGCAAATTGCCGGCCGAAGCACAGAATGACGATTGATTGCCACAGCTAGGGCGCAATCCCGATTGTTTTCTTTTCACATTCAAATTCGTCTTTAAATAATGTGACAAAGTGGAATGCTCGAACAAACTTCCGTCATTAACTCCTTAGTTCGGCACGTGAACTCCTGTCTGGTCGGAGGGGGAGCATCGAAATTCGACCCCTAGGGTCGACGCCCAAGTTGTGACAGTTTCCCGAAGCATCCAGTCTCATGAATTTACATCGGATGCGGTCCTCGCGCATAATGCATCGATTCTCCATTAAATTATTCCCTGTGTTTGCGGGGACCTGTCATGCACGCCGCCTCTTCCGGTTTAATCACTAATATTGGTCGTGCGGAAGCTCCCAATCAGCTAATAGCGTCACAAATTATATATCCGATTTATTTTCACCACCCGATATCTTTAGTGCCGGTCGCTATTTCCTTGCCACGGGATGTTTTTACATTGACCATAAATCGGAATTATTTTAGATTTACGGCGTATCAAGCCGGGACCCTGCCAATAAGACACAAATAAATATTTATTTAAGTGATTGGGAAAGACTGCGAAACTGAATCGGGGCGCGGCAATGTAATCTGCGGAAAGGAGGCCCAAATTTAATTTTTAAACCCAATAATACCTCAAAAAAAAAATTTTAATCGATTGTTTTCTGAAACATAAGATTCTTTTTACATATTGGAAAGCTCTTTTTAACTCTCGTCCAAATAAATTTTAACTGAATGTCAATTCAGTTGCTTGGTTTGCACCTACCTACATTAGACTTTGGTTCCTGTTAATGCTGCTAATTTTCACCAGAGTACAGCAAATACAGGAATGTTCTATAAAGCTACATAGTGATTTTATAATATGGTTTTCTTGATGAACGAAAGTACCCCGGTAAGTAACGTGCACGTCTTCCAACTTTTGAGTAGTCGTTAATTTCCCTTAGAATTAATTATATTTCCTCTTTCGCCTTCCTGTTTAGTCTCAATTCCCTGACGTGAATAAATTTTGTTTTATTGAGATGCGAGTTAACGTCAGACCAAACTGAACTTGATTTATGCTTGTTATCCCATTACCACTTCATAAAATTTAAAAAAACCCATAAAACCTCCCACCAGCCGTCGAAAATTTCGTTAAAACATTTCATTGGCATGCAAGTGCTATAAGCTACCTCTCCTCCTTTATAGATCATAAAAGCCAACAGGTAAATACTTTGTTCAGAGATATTTGTTTTGTCTTCGTCGTTAAACAATAAATTCGAATTTTATACATTTTTGATGGTCTGGATAAAATAGGACTGCCGACATCTCTTGTCGACGTCACAATTTTTATAATGGTATAAAAGCCACATGCTAATCATAAACGTCTAAAACTCAAGTTTTTATCTTGAAAAATTTCAAGAATGTCGATAACAAAGCCGGTCAATATTTGAGGAAGACATTGTGTAGACGACGCTTTTATCGGCTGTCACCTTCCCGTGAGGTTCCTGGATTTAAAGCAAGAATGACGAATAAGAGGGTGTGTGAAACTGCAGTCGATCTGCATGTGTCTGCAAACCGCAACTGTAGCAAGCGGGCGCGTCAAATTAATTCTCCGTTTTAATTCGGCGGCAACCCTTTGCATCGGTTACACCATCCCTTATTTACATTTGATGCCATGAAAGAGTGTATCGAAGCGAAATATTCTATTTCCAATATCACTTCATAGCTTTGTTGTGCGAAATAACGGATGAAGGGAGCTATTGTTGTCTTGTCAGCCATCCTGAGAGACGCCCATACGTCGCGCGACATGCTGGACCATATTGAAATTTTATCAGATTAGAATTTAAATGGCCAGACATGCGGTCGGGCGGCCACTGCTAGGGTGAATCCTGAGCGTGTTTACTACGAAGATTACCACGTGGATGTTTATGATCCCATCTTATACGCTACTATAAAGAGATAAGCGTCTAAGACAAAGGCATCAAGGGCATTCTCGGTTATCGGTCTGTATGCAGAGTTCCGAAGATAACAGGAGTCGCAAATACCAAAATACGTGAAAATTATGCGCCAACTTCAGCTACAAAAAATGATTCTGTTTGTTGATCAAGACTTTAAGCTATTGATCGTCCCGGTATTTATGTGGTGTCCATTAATCCTTAACAAAACATAAAAATAAAACAGAAAAAAATGAAACCAAATATTCAGCACTGCGATAACAATTTAGAGAGAGAAGGAATAATATTAAATGACTGAAAGGGGCATCAGATGAAGTGATGAAATATAAATCACTGCTAGAGGATTTTGAAATATAAATGTACTCGTCAGTATCCATGTGCTGACAATTTTATATTATTCATTTGAACCAGATGTAGTTACATCAACGTGTCTATTTTCTTTACAATAAGTACATATTCTAGTCTTTATTTTTATGCTAACACCTTGTTTACTGCCGCGGGCCATGCCAAAAGAAAGGGTTGCTGGCGGAATGTTAAGTAGGAATAATTATTTGGGACGCAATTTCGGCGCCAGCCCTTAGGATATATTTTCCCGGTCGGGTTAATGTAAAACTAAAACGGTGGTGTGTAAAAACATACCGAATATTGTTCCGGCCTCGTTAAAGACAAAATTAGGCAGTGAATCCCGAGATTTGGGCTATTTGTGAGGGTCCGCTACCTTTGTATGCATATTAGTGGCGTTATTATGTTAGTAAACCAGAGTAAATACACTGTGCGGTGAAATGGGGGATTGTTTATGCAGAAAGGGGGCGTATAATGTGAATATGGAGGGCTAATGTAATACTGTTAATGTCTTTCCATATAGCTTGAAACCCTTTAAAACACGTTTGTTAGCCACATAACTAAGCGCATCCTTGCACCCTGCCCGTTACGGTTTTAACACCTACACCATTTTTACATGGAAACACCAATAAAGTGATATTAGCGAAATTAGGTAATTTTAAGGTGGGTCGCTTCATCCTTTATGTACATGGAGGGGGTCGAGTGTCGAAATTCGACCGCTATAATTAGAGATGCGACATCAAAGCAACTGCAACCCTGTCTTGCTTCACGTTCACGTACAGTACCGTACAGAATAAAATGCTTCAACAAAACCTGATTAGTTATCTTTTTCAATTTGTTTTTTCATGCGTTTTAATTTAAATGGAAAACTGGGGCGAAACTAGTTAAGATTAATGTAACGATCAATAAGCAAAAGTCTGTTTAGAGACTATCTGCCCAGAAGATCAGCTCCTGGCGTCCTCCTTCAGCCGATGGTTTCTCGGTGGAACATCTTCGAGATGAGGTGTAAAATGTTAAAGGTGGAAATGCTGAAACAACGCATCATGTTCGGAGTCTAAGCACATCAATCATGTGCGATGCTAGATTACCGGAGTATCCGGACCATGTTAGAAGGATTGCTCCATTCACGTCATCACTGATTTTTTATTAACTACAATCATTGTAACGCAATACAAAGTAACGACGTAAAAGTGTGAATTCTGATAGAGTCAGGATTTTGGTAGTTCGTTGGTCCTCTTAAACGAAATTTATTTCATATTATTTTCAAGGCGTGGTCAAGTTTTTCCAAATTCGGAAAGAACAGGTAAAATTTCTTTGTTCATACATACGGGGTAAAAGTCGCAACTTCTAATTATTGAAACATCACTGACAATATAATGTTGCATATTATCTTAGAAATTAACGATTATACTGGCCACGACTCGTACCTATACACATTTGCGCATAATTTATGTGTCCAAGACGTAAGCCATCATCTCGACGTTTAAAAATAAATTATGAAACAACGTCTTCATAAATCTGCCTCATAGCAAATAACATGATACAGTCGTTCCTCGTTTACAACTACCTGTCAAATCGGCTTTGCTATCATAATTAACACAGTGTTAAAAATTTTCTAAATTATAATTTCGGCGGCGCACCAACTGTGTAATGTGTTTATAATTTTTCAAATTCTCGTTTGTTGCCGCTGTTGTTCCGGCGTGATGTGTTAATTAAGGGTAATGCGATAACGGATCGAGGCCGGCATTGTTATTGCCCAATTTCCGCAATATAGCGCCAAGAAAAAGCAAAACCAGAAATTCAGCTCATATGAAAGATTTCGCACTGATTGCTTCCAGCAGCATTGGCAATGCCACACCTGCGGGTGTGCAGGATCATCAGTCCTAGTTGGATCGCTACTAGAGGTCGCAGTCTTTGCCACAGGCGCAACTTTCGGCGCAGATCTTCGCTCAATCTTGGCTTGATCTGGACAATTTTGTTTGGAAAAGAGACAAGTCACAAGAGTAGAAACCCACCCATGTTAGTTAGTATATCGAACTCGTGCTGAGCTAAATCAAGCCCAAGGGTTATGGTCAAAACATTCTTTCTTCATCACCAATTTAGGTATTTTTAATAAAGATGCACAAACGATATGGATAAATTTTCCATTCCAGTCACCGAAAGAACCCCGAAAAAAAATGTATGGTAAAGATATTTGTTAATGTAACAAAGTATACTGATGCATCTCTTATTTTATTGTCGGATGGTCGCTCATGAAAACTGGTGATCCTCATTAAGTTATTTTTTCTCTCGACATGACTGGCGTCGGATCAAGTAACTAGATATAATCAGCAGGTAATTTCTGCCTCTAATTACTAATGATAATTATTATCAACAATAAGCTGCTCTAAAATATCTGAATAGAGTGTGTGAAGAGATCTGGTGTTCCTGCCTTCCGGCGTAAAGTTAGTTAGAGTCAGCAACCGCACCTCTCTCACCCTGTAAAAAGTGGTCATGGAAAAGGTGTTACTAAGATCAGATAAGTGCTATCATCCTGGTTTTGTTTAATAACAGTCAATCACTCCTCGTGGAGCGACTTCGTTAAATAAATGCGAACCAATGCTGCTCGCACCGGTCTTGGGGTGGGTGCACGACCTCATTTGAATACTAACTCACTACAGATAAAATTTAAATATACAGTTGCCTTTACAACCGCACTAAACCATCACAATTGGTCATAAAATATGTCGGCTCTATAAAACGATGTAAACTTGCCGGTAACCATTTTATTGACGAATTTCGATGCTTTCGCCTCAATTACAATTACGTTACTGATACTAAACCGAAAATATCTCGTGTGAAGTTGAAGAAAAATCGTTTAGTTTTATGACGGCACGGCTTTCTTTGCGGTTTAATCGTTTTATGCCACGAGTAATTGCGGCAGAAACGTGAGATTGAATAAACATTCTTGATTAATTTATAATCGTCTATTAGAGGAATTAATTCCTTGAATAAACTTGCAAGTTTTAAGTTATTTTGACGGGAAGCAGCAAATACCGATGACGCATGGCCGATGTGATAAATTTAATTATCCTCAACTGAGTTGTAGATGCAGTTATAAATCGTACCTGTTTGACACGAGTACACCATTTATCTATCTAGCTAAACTACAACTACCTACCTGTCATGGGTTTGTAATTTATCCTCATTTATTAGAGAGATTATTTCCTTGCAATAATTGCGGTTCAAGGTGTTGCTGAAGTTTGGCGTCTAGTTCTTAGGCCACGCGTTTTAAACTCGCGCACAGATTAGTTTCGTTCCTTTCTCTCGTAAAGTGTTATTTCCAATTTTTGCTACCATCCTATTCCTAATAAATTGATTAAAAAAATGCCAACTGAAAATTTTAGCAATTTTGTCCGAACTTTAACCATCTGCTGCAGAAGATAATAAGTTGCGAGTAGTAGCTAATTCTACAGAAAAGATTTTTCCTATAAATGCAAAATTAAGGAATTTTATGATTTTATTTATCACAATTTATGATTATTTATGCGGATTCATTTAACTGATTCCAACATTTACGCTAGCGCTGATTGACTATGGTATGGTGAATTAATTTGCATTGGCAACCCATCCGCAATATAAAGAGATACTTTATCCCATACAAAGCACAATTTGCGGTCCCACTACATAATTTTCAATTTAGACACGAAGTAAAATTAATTATTCCATTACCTGTAATATAATTAAACAGTGAAGTAGTAAATGATGGAAATTCAGCTGAAATATAAATCTGATAATGCAATAACGTCCCATTTGAGTATTATAACAAATTAATTTACGACGATGCAGATTGAAAATTTGATCATGAATTATTATTATTAACACCCTTGGGTGAGACTCTAAATTTGCTTAATTACTGCCAGAAACAATGAAAAGCGTGAATGTCCCTACTGAAATCGTCAATTAAATGGATAAAGGTTCCTCATTGTGTGATCTACCCGATAAAACATTGTCTATGTAACAGACTTGAAGGGTTCTCATTATCCTAACTATAGACACGAGAACGGGCACTTACATCCGTAATAACACCGGGCTAACCATTGATCGCGTGCCATAATCGAGCCCCCTCTAATCATCAGTGACAATCATGTAATTGTCAGGTGAGAAATTCGTCGGCCTCCCCTAAACGTGCCACTTGCGGAATGGCCATCTCCCCGTCTGCTGAATGTCGCAGACGGATGGCGCAACAAATTGCCGACTTCCTTCCAAATAATTCCCTTTTTGATTAATACGAGGTGGAGGGTAACGAAAGATATAATTGGCGCGGCGGTGGAAGAGACCAAGTTTAGAATGCGAAGAAAGGCCTCCTGATGGGAGAGTGCCAAATGGCCGCCGACGCGCGCTCGGTCAGGGGCCAGACTTGCCATTGTTTCCGTATGAACGGAGATAAATTAATGAAGAAATATAATGGCAGCAAATTATAAATGAAGCGAAGCAATAAGACTGCGCGAGTGTGGGGTCTCTTAACTTTTCTAAGTGACTGCTCGTTAGATACCTTGTTGTTGCTTAGCCCATTCACAACCACTTTTGACAACTTCCGTGCAACTGACTACGTAAGTAAGACTCGCTGCCATTTTGAGCCAAGATAAGAAAGTTGCCTCCCTTTTACGTTCTTTACATATCGAGCTGTGGTCTAGGACTTGAGGTACCTATTGAAGCAGGTTTTTCTTCCACTTGCTAATAGGTTTTTTTAGGGCAGATGTATTTTACCCAGTAGGTTCTGGTTTAACATGTAAGAGTGGTGGAAGGCTCTACCTCTTGATGCTAGTTGCAACTAGGTTCTGGCTGGTTGAATCTCCCATTACGGAAGATAATAGACGCGCTTCGTCGGATCCCGCCTTAATTCGCTTGTCATTGTTTGTTAACAGCAGCGCCGGTGGTGAATGGCAGTGATGAGAGGTCCCAGTTCAAGGGCGTCGGGGGGTTACAGGTCACCTGCCCATCAAGGAAACGCGTGAATGTACATACGTCACTCACGCGCCTGCCTTCCCTGTCAAATCCAAAGAAATTACATCACTCTTCAGCCTTAACGTACCGCTAATCCAGCCTAATGCACCAATGAATAGAAGAAGCGGTGATTAAATGTTGCAGTATCATGTATACACATCGGCCTCTTGCAGGAATGTTGATTGCTCGAAAAACTGTGCGCCAGTGTAATAATTAACAACCAGCCACGAGTCACCGGTACCATCGTCAATCGTCTCTTCCTGGATGATTTAATTAATTCACTATCGTCAATGGTCTCTTCCTGGATGATTTAATTTATTCGGTAAATATTAAGGCAATCTTTTCGAGCAAACTCACGCAACCCCCCGGCAATTATGTTGCCTCTTGATCTTTATGTGTGACGATACGTCAAAAATTCTGAGTATTCATGGAAATGACAAAGTAAATTAAACTTTCCGGCCGGTTAGCTACGTATCTGATCACAATGCGGGGTTGATGCTGCTGCTGCTGCTGCTGAAATTAAAATTCCCCCCCGTGGAACTTAATTACTCACATGACGTAAGATTGGATTTTAATTAAAACGCGAAACATCCTGCTGCTTCACGTCATTTTTACAGGTCCCACTGTCTGAGGGATGAATTTATTAACTCCAATTTGCGCATGGTTCTCTAGGCATTTCTCAAGTTATAAATAATGATGCTCAAAAAGTAGAGATTTGCCTCAAGGCTGAGCAAGAAAAACTTGAATTTAAAAAGCATACATAATGAATTAATAAATAATAATAAAGCCTTATGCTGTTTTTTCGCGTCATCACAAAGTTTGTTCAAAAATATTCTTAATTTGTGACATCTGAATGAATGTAGCATTAATTTAGGCACTTTAAGCAAAATATTAATGATGATACCGGAATGTTGGTTTCTTTAAGCTCCAGATGAGAGAAGCGCACCATAATCCATATTGATGTTAGTATATAATATAGAAAGAAATCACAATTTTTAGAACAATCAGGTGGAAGATGTCGATTCAAGAGTACTTATTATCTAAATGAAGCTTGAATGGTTCTCAAATCAATTCTAACAGAAATCTTAATCTAGGCAGCAAATGAGTAACGTCCGGTAAATGGCTCAAAACGCCTACTAATGAAACTAGTTTTAACCTCATCTGCTGCCTTGTAAATACTACCTTGTCTATATAATTGCTGAGGAATACTTACAAAACTAGCAAACTTTTAAACAGATGCAAAGTGTTTGTCTTCTTTCCAACAAACCAACGGGTAGGTTTCGTCACGGTGGCCTTCCAGCACCAACCTATGGCAATTAAAAAGTATCCACATGATCTCCGGTTCTAATTTTGGATTGTTAATTTTGTTGAGCAGCTCGTCCTCTTGGCCGACTAGGAGGTCTGAATGATAAATGTTGTAACATTACCGCGGTAATTCACCCATGAATAAAGTCGGCAGGTTGATATTATCGACTGCACTTGTCTCGACTTCCGCTTGTAAAATGCGACCATAAATGAGTTAATTCCGAGCGTATTCCAACGGAACGTCAACGACACTGGGCCACCCCCTAGGGACTCTATTCAAATTATTTCAGGGGGTTCGTCGCTCTGGATCGGACAGTTTTGCAGCACCATATGGCTGTCGCACGCTCATAAATTTAAATTTTGCCCGAATCTTGTCGGGATCATTGTTTTAATAAACTACGTTGGTGCATGAGTGTCAGAGAAATGCAAGCACCCTAATTGCCGACTTCTCTTCGTTTTCATTGTGGCACTTAGTAAGGTTGTCAAAAATGCAAGTGTCGATGAATTGTGTGGTGTGACGCTATAAATAGTAATTAGGGAAGGACAGGCGTGGAAATGCGTCGAGGGCAGGGCCGGATCACGGGGATATTATTAACTTGAGCCTTATCGATGGAGAAAACGTCGCGTCATGCGATTCAATACTTTGGATTTATTTGATCTGGCGCTTTGACCGCAATCAACCGGAATTGTGTTCGTTTCATTTATCTATTCTACGGTTCGAGTGCTGTAATGGGCCAAGTTAATTCCTTTTTTCGTCGTAAACGTATCGGTATTCTTCCTTAACAATAAAGAAGTCAAAATAACGTGCCGGCGTCCAACAACAATCACTCTTACTTAGAGACACTGGAAAATGTAAGCATCTGCTGGAATCGAATGGACAAGATCTTTTCAGAAACAATGTAAAAACTTATTTTTCAATTTTTAGCTTAATTAATGCAGCTCACATCTTCTAAGAACTTTAGAGGCAAAAAATGTGCTTCCAATTGCTTCCAATATTGACTGAATATAGAAAAAAATGTAAATATTAAAAAAATATATATATGAAAAATTGTAAGTTTCAGTAAGGATTTAATTCCCTAAAGGATTTTATTACGTTTTTGGTCTAAAGTAAAGTTGCAAGAATTCTGCATTACTCTTGGAAAAGCTTTTGAAATACCGACGTATCTCCAGTTGGACACCAAATGCGCTTGTTGTGGCTAATTTGTGCTTTACAGAAGTCTTTTGTGCTCGTATATGACCAACCATCCAACGCTTGCTGCAATTTTTGCCTCAATTTTCTGCTGCAATTGACTGGATGCAATTACAAAGATTCAACTAGGTGTAACATTTCAATATATTGAAATCTGCGTACAAAGCATAATTGCGCTCGCGTTTTAGTCGATTCGTAGCGAATGAGTAACAATAGTTCTGATGCTACCAAGCATTAGCTGGAAGCCTTCGGTAGCTGAACACACGTGCTGATGTTCTCACACTTGGATTACAGGAAACATTTTATAGGAGAAAAAGGATTTTTATGTTGCAGCAATTTTTCTTCAAACGTTAATTAACAGTTTGATAAAAAATAAAATTGGGGCTTGATTATTATCCACCAAAATAACATGAGGTAATGATTTGTTGACTGAACTTTATAAACTAATATTTTACCAGGTTTTAATGATATGTGCACACATTATTATTGCATATAAGTGCGGCGCGGCGTTGGTTGGTTGGCACGCAAGAGCTGAGCTCAATATTTCAGCGGAGATTAGAGAGACTTCCTGTTGTAGCTTAGAGAGAAAATTATGACACTTTATCTGAAACAGTGATATTATATGCACGACCAACTGCGGAAGAAATTATAGTACAAAAACTATAATGCAGAACTCCGGATGTCAATTAACGCTACTGCTGTTGTTAACTATATTCCACAGAGTAAATAGAAACAACGAGATAGCCTCATGCCTCATCAACACCAAATTAACAAACCGATGATAATAGCTTTATTTTGCATACTTCATATTATGCAGAAGAAAATTAGTTAATATTAACTGGAGCAAAACTGCTGCAAAAATTTTCATATGTTAGCTGAATTATCGCGATGATTCTTAACAATTCAGCAAAATTAAATTTTTATTAATAACCAAATTTGTATTTTTTGTACTGAAATGAGCGTTAACAATGGTTTGAGATTTTTTTGCTTTTCATTGTCTTTTTGACCATATTTCTGTAAATTTTTTTCTGATTCTATTGTTCCTCTGCGCATTTTTTTCACAACGTAATGAAACCCGGATTCGGGTGTTGCTATCCAGATTAGTATGTCATAATGTTCAACTAATATCTTACCACTTCTCAGATGCATTGTGTTGTTTGTAGGAGTTATTCGAAAAGTGTCATAGAATAAAGACTTTGTTTCAATGCGGGATTCAATAGGTTGATGACGCCCAAATGCCCGGGGCAGGTCAGTTTCGATGGAAATAGCTCGTTAATGGTTGTTGGCGTACCGGATTGGAAAAATAAATCACCTCCATGGTGCGATTTTTGCCATTGCAGTGCACCA
This sequence comes from Schizotus pectinicornis, assembly GCA_951805265.1. Lineage (NCBI taxonomy): Eukaryota > Metazoa > Arthropoda > Insecta > Coleoptera > Pyrochroidae > Schizotus > Schizotus pectinicornis. The sequence continues at coordinate 21,724,449 of OX638202.1, forward strand.
TCAATCACGGTCGCGAGCCCATTGAATGGGTCTCCTACGCGTCCACTTTGAACATAATGCATCATAATGGGAACGCGGCTATCGCACAATAATAATTATCAATTGTACTTAGATCTGATGCGGCCGGGGCTCCCACCCAGGTGCGAGAAGAAGGGGCCGGTAACGTCGGAATCTCCATTGTCTTTCGCTAACATCTCTATTTCCTTGACACCCTGTGATTATAAGTACGTGATCCTCCCATCGGCCCACACACAACATCAGATTGTGATGATGATGGTGGTAAATGTTTATTGCTCCAAATGCAGGTTGCGGGTCGACGGCCTCCGATGAGGGTGAAAAGTCCGGAATTGAAATCGAGACACGACTTTAGACCAAAACCGGGTGAGAATTAATTCAAAATTGAATCCGCCTCGCACCGGAATTCCTCAGTTTCTCATAAATTATGCGGTGAGATTACATCAGTTGAATATTGAAATCGAATTTGTATAAATTACGATTGTTAGTGAAGTGAGTGTACCACGCCACCAATCAATATGGGGGACTTAATTACTTAATTGCACGTTTCTAGCATGTTTGCGTCACAAAAAACTGTAACGGCCCGCTTATACTGCCGAGGTGTTGACTTTTAAGACGGTGTTGAGGCGAGCGATGTATTGTTATTTTATTCAAGGCGGCCCCGGAGAAAATGCAACTTATATCACAATTTTCTTTATGGAATTAAATCGTAGAAACAAACAATTTCCGCTTTCATTTGATGGTTAACATTATCTTTATTTGCCGGGTAATAGCTTCCCGTTTACGAGATACTCAACCTTTCTGACGGAGATTTTTATTATGCGCATTCCCTCTGGTCAAGTTCTTTAACGACGAGACGTTTTCATTTTTGCTTTCCGCAGTTTTTCCCGACAGTTCAATAATTCTACCCAATTATCCGTAAAGTGGGAAACAAAATTCTCAAGAAAAAAAATAAATCTTCAACATGCTTTGATTTTGGTTCAAAAAATCTTGCCTAATAACATTATCTCTTTAAGTATCTTATACACTTATCTGTTTTGTCAAAGCAAATGCGTTCTGGGAACGACAAATAAAGATAAATTTTGTTACTCCATAGTATGGATATTGTTATTATTGCAAAAATAATGTATACAATCTACGTAATTGTGTAAATAAACTGAAATGGTTTACGGTTTTATTTAAAGAGTTCTGAACCACGTTAAAAATATTCTTGTGCACAATTCCCACAATTTAAGATTTTGCCATAAACCTGTTTAGGCTGATTTTACGAACTTTGGCAGCTTACCATTTATTTTTACCTACAATTAAGAAACTGTTAATGTCGAAGAATCAGTTAATCATCCATGGCCGATCCGAGCTCGCATGATGGATCGGATCGAATCGATTCACCCGAATAGTTTCCCAAGCCAAAAATCAACACGACCCAACGGCACAATAGAAAACGTCCGTCTTGTTTATTCAATATTACCATTGTATCTTGAATGCGCGCATTTACAGAGATGATCAAGCACAAAATTCATTAGTACACAACTTCCTTGGCACAGTTCTTAGCTTCGATCCAATCAGTTACACACAGTCAATATTGAAATAGAGAAGACGCTTCAGCTCGTGGAAACAACACGTGACAACAGTGATAGGGCTGAATTATGGTCGCCTGCGCGTCTTAGTGGCAACTTTTACTTCATTTCCAATGTATCAGCGGTGCAGGTGGCGTAACGACATATTAAACACCCATGACCCATACCAAATAAAGTACCATCATAATTAAGTTTAATTGTAGTAAATGAGTTTGAGGAAAGCCCAAGTTTGCTCTTTAATCCTTCCATTTGTCGTACGGCGTAGGAAATAATTATTCTGCAACTACTTGTTTGGATAAATTCGCCAAGTCGATTATTAAAGAAAATCTGCGAGGAAGCATAAATTGCAAGTACTCGTGGGACGGGTTGATGGGATTAAATTAATTATTTGATTAATGTCTGCAGCATTCGACACATCAATAAAAATCTAGTAATTTATGTCTTCGATCACGTAATACATAATGTGTTAATAGTTATGAATGGAGGAACATCGAGTTTGCAATTGCGTCACTCGTTTGCTGACATGACAGGAGGTCTAGGTCGAGTTTTGCTATGGATTTTGAACTTGTGTATCTGTTCGTGAGCGTGTAATACCTACACGTTCCCATCGTGTTGTTCTTTGTGAGTTGCCCGAGCACACCCACGGCAAAAATGTTGCTTTTGTGCAACAACATCCCGAACACCATTACGGTACTCACCTTAATGTCAACGACATTTTGAGGCGGTACCAACGGCATTTCAAAAAACTGCAGGGCGGCATCGTCCAAACGAACAATTTTTTATTCGCCCCGTAAAAACCTAAATCAAACTTCCTAGGGGTTAAATGCGATTTATTGTTCGGAAACATCTAAATTTCTCATCATCTGCCTGACTCACGCGCCCATTCTAATAAATTTGATGTCCCGACGCGGCAATGGGGTTACAATCTCGACTAGTATTAAAATCACCCGCTGCTTGAAAAAGTGTTCCGGCCCACAGCAGTGGCGTTTCTGAAATACAGGGCATTGTTTGCTGGTGCAGTTCAAGAACAAAGCAGGCCACTATTAATTCGTCTAGACGATTATAAATACATATTTCACTAAGCGGCCTTCGCCTTTCTGTCCGCAATTCGCACTAATCGCCGATAGTTAAGCGGTTCCTTAAATCCGCGGTATAATATTGCCGATATCTGTAATTTGCTCGCTCGAAATTTATGTGGGTTAGGTATACTTAATCTCAAGTATAGATTGGTTTGTCTGAGAGATAAATTTAACTCGTAATTTTAGTCCCCTGCGAACCTAATCCATGCATAATTCAAGTCCGTTAGTGTCTTTACTATCCTTAGTCACGGAACACCTCACAGTGCAACCTTAAGTTAAGTGTTCATTATCGGTAGAAGTACCTCAATCTAATTACAGTAAAACACTAGGAAAGAAACAGCAATCTGCAAAAATGTGACAAGTATCTCCAAAGACCCGAATAAGAAAATATGCTCCTTCTACAAGGAACTACTCTAGCAAAATAATTTGGAAGTCAAGTTCAATGTTACTGTAGGTATCCTGCAAGAACTATATTAGTCGGTAAAGCCTAGGTGTACCTACTCATACCCCGCTTTGATCGCATAATACTTTGGAGTCTTTCTCGAAAACTGTTAGCGGTACGCAAACCTGTGTAGGGATCCTGGAAAAAGCGATTGCGATCGAGTCGATATCTTTACGATTTCGGTCGCTTTGGAGGGAAGAGGTTTAGGGGAGGATCTTTTCAAAAATGCGAAACCAATCACTTTTCAGCAATTTGTTAAGGTGAAAAGACTGAATTTTCAAACTACCTAACCTAAGTATCGTGAACGTAAACCTCGTGGACCACAAGTCTTATTTTTTCGAATGCATTTTTAAAACGTATTAATTAGCTCGAGTGGAACATGCATGAGAATAAAATTTCCGGAAATAATCAACGCACTAGGGATATTATAAGTGAAAATCGCAACGACAGAGACATTGTTCTATTATATCATTATGATGTCATTATTAATAAATAAATAATTTTGATTGGCTGAAATAATTTCCACTTATTAATTTCATGCAAGGTGCAAAAATTTCCAGGAAATTTTTACATTGTCATAGAAACGACATCGAATTCTATTTTTCTATTGGCTACTTTTCGGTGTCTTGCGATTTTCATCAAAATGGATACCAACGATACATGATAAGTAGTACATGTGCAAACATTCGGAAAAATTGATCATAAGAGTCAAGAGTTACGACAATTTTCAAGAACTCTTCCTCCGTTATCAACCGTTTTCGAGAACATGTTTATTAAGAAAAGCCGTTTAATTTTTTGATTTTATATCCGCCTCTTAAGTTTGTAACAGTTATTCCGGGACACTATGTATACAAAAATTGAGATATGCGTATGAATTCAAACTTGCGTTTCAATCTGACAGAGTTAGAATATAAGCTACTGTATATTATGAATCCAACAAATTATTATAAATGTAACAAAATTTGTGGAGGATATTATTTTGGTATAGAAACATACTTTATGGTACGATTGTACCTAGGACTTTTGTTTACAGATATTTTTTCTGAATGTAATTACAAATGTCCAAGTTGACTGGGATATAACGTTTATTCAAGGAAATAATTAAAATGTTTGTCGACATTATGATTTTGTAAAATTTGCAAGCACGTTTTGAAGAAAAAATTCAAATAATCTAGAGATCATTTAAAAGTGGTTTCGGAAATAAAAATTGTTATTTTTTACCTACAAACGTTATAATATTGGTACATATTATGAACAGCAAGATAAAGATTATTTAAAAACCCCTTGTTAATCTCCAAATAACGATAAATATGCAATATCCGAAGAATCGCTTTTAAAGCAGCATCTTTGGAGTTGTAGAAACGATTTCCACTAAGAACAGGTAAACTTGGGTGCCGGAGGCTATAACCCTTCCACTTGTACCTGAAAATATTTGAAAATCCAGCCCCTAAGCCGTCATCTACCAATGCCATTCATAGGGATGCACCTTCGGCACACCAAAAAATGCGATAGCCTCTCGGAACTCTCTGTTTAACCGATTGCGACTCGGTTGATATCTATCCAAAGCAACCGTTTTCGGTTGCTTAGAAGCGACTCGGTCGCAATCGCTTTTTCCAGGATCCGGCTACTGATGCGCTGCGTTTTCCACCAGTTGCTGTCAGTATTTCAGCGCGCATCAAAGATGAAGATGAGCAAATTGGGCAGTTGGGCCAGTTTTTTTTATATTCATCCAATCCTGTTCTCTTCAAATTGATGTACTTACTTGTCCACCTCCACATTATGCATATTTAGCATAACGATGTGCAAAGTGCACACACAGGTGTCTGAGGTTACCTTTAAATCAATTATTGGTAAATTTCGTTACCCAAGTATCGCAAATAGAAGTCTGCAGTACCTAAGTGTGCAAGTAGTAGGTATTGATATTCAGTCGGAGTGTCCACTTACGGGCGCGTTTGTGGTTTACCATCCTTAATTCAGATTTACCCAACATGTTTTGATATGCATGCAAATTGATACTCGAAACAGCACAAAGTGAGTTGTCGGTGATCATATTTATTTTCGTTGGCACGCCGCGTCCATACCGAGAGCAAATACGGCCGAGGGCCCATCAAATCGGTAACAGTGTAGCACGTCGTGTTTGTTTTGGAAGCCGATGATGCTCTCGAGACAGTCACTCCCATAAAGCCATCACGGTCGGTTTTGAGAAGACGTCACATTAATAAACACTCTGAACATGATCGCAGCAACCATTGGAAACTGTCATTCACGATTATGCAAATGGCTGCTGGAGACAAGGCCGCCATTGTAGGCTACAGCGGCGGCTCGTTCTTCGCCGTTTACGACGCCCTATACCATCTTTTATTGTCCACATTACGGCCGTTTTTAATCTGATAAGTGCAATGTTTTGTTACCGGATAGCATCCAGTGCGAGTGCCTTAAAGTGAGGAATGGAAACCGTGAAGTAATATTACGGATACATTAAGTACGGCATGCGAAACCGAACTCGGGGGAACATCTGAGAAGATAATGTTATTCTCTTGGGGGAGAAGATCCACAAACCAAACCGAAAACTAATTGAGTTGTATGTCTGGCGCAGCGAGCGCGAGCGGCCATGCTGATATGAAACAAATGTAAAGACATTCCTCTCCTCCCTTGTAAGACAAATCTTAATTATGACAATATCAACTAGATTACGTCTTGATAAAGTACGGCTCGGGAATCCCGAAATGTGTAGACACAAAGAGATGGCAATTCGTGCGAAGGCGGACGGTTATTGTGCTATGCGAGAACAGGCACGACTCTTGCCTTTCGCTGTTGCTGGAACTGCTCAATTGTTTATGAAGATATTTTAACCAACCGACTAATGAACGCCTTTAGCATAAATCTGAATAAAATAAAGAAATGGAACGTTTTTGCACTCTGATTAAATCTCCATTGTTATGAGACTCATGAACTTGAGTCAAGAAGAGTTTTAGATAATATGTGAGCAAATTCTACTTATAGACCTTTAAATTTGGTGATAAATCGAAGATCAAATTGAAACGACTGTATTTTTAATGGTACTTGACCGATCACCTCCGAGGCTGATGATGTATACAAATTTTAAAAATCGAATAAAATCCTAAAAATTTGCTTTACTTTTTGAGCCTGACTCAACGCAATCATGGATTAACATCTCTATAACGCCAATTGAGAGCGAGGGATGCGTTATGTTTATCTTTGTCTCGAAGCTTAAAACAATGTTCAAATTTTTATTTCTGCAAAGTATAAAAACTACCGACCGACCCATGTTAGGCGGTCCAAAACCTCCAAAAATAAGTCATAAAAGTCATAAATCCGATGTCAAAGAATTCAATATTTTTGACTTTTTTCTCTGGGTCAACCGACAAAATAAAACCAAAGAATAAATCAATCTATTAAATATGCAAATATTAAATGTAAAATTCGTCATATTATTTTAAAAAGCCCCTTCAACAAAATCCAAGAAGGTCACGTTTAATGATTCGATTTTCTTGGTTTCAAGTTTGAACTCAATTTGGTCAAACTAGCAATATTTTAAATATATCTGAAACTGGAGAAGATATTATCAATCGCCTGAAACCCTTTCAATAAAATGAACAAACTAAATATCGTAACGTGTTGCTTCAGTACTAAATTGTCAATTTAAGAACTTTTAAATTATAAAATTACCTTTGAAAGTATGTAACATAAAACCGTGGCGTCGCGAGATAATCTTACATTCTTTTAATAGAGTTATAGATGCAGCCCGCCTGCTGTTAACTTGCCGGAGTGCTCGCCATCAAATGCATATTTTAAAAGCCGCATTTCGCTGTAAAAAACCTTACATATGTTAGGGCGGATTACTAACGACGTGTTAATCCGCAAACCGACATCATCCTCTTGGCTCCTAGGAGCTCACCCTAAAGTGTCGCGCCGCACCACCTGAAACAAAACGACGATTTACGACATCCTCGACTTTCGAAATAAATGAATCCCCTTTATGGACATTTAAAGCGCTTAAAGTCGTTTCGGAAATCCTTAAACCTCATAAAGTCGGGCATATATTCGTTAAAGATAACTAAAAACAGAATCGAGCCCTCGACAGGGAGGGTGTGCAACTGGAATCACAGACGCCTCCGATAGCGGAAATCATATGTCACAATTCCAATCTTGCCAAATGTCTCTGCAACGGCTGTCGGCTTTTCCCAATGTTTACAAGCTTTTAAACGCCAAAGGGCACGTCTGGATGGGTTGTCGCGTATTCGCGCGTCGTTTTTTGAATGTTACACGGCAAAGGGCGGTTAAAGCATCGAAATAGGAACGGGCGACAGAACATCATCAATAAAAACGTGAGAACAGCCCGTTAATGAATGGGCTTATAACTTATAAGTCGTGTGGAGGCCGTCATCAATCAGGTGATCGACAGCGACCCGTGTACAGCAAGTAGTCGATAATAAGGTAAACTGACAGGTCGGCGGGCCATCGCATCGTTGGCTTATGCATGAAGCAAAATTATACGTGTATTCAACGTGTGTGTGTTTGCTAAGCAAATCGTTGCAAATTCTCCACCGTCATTATGTGATTTACCCTCAACTCCCTGGACACTCTACTCATACCTACCGCGAGGTTGGTGCGTGTTGTAAGGTCAAAATCGGCAAGCTTTGCAAAAGTTAGCAAAATTGACGCTTATTGTTGATACAGGCGATTTCAGAAGAATGGGGGCTGGCAAAATTGTACAATCCACCAGACAGAATTTTGAAAACCCTGGATAAAGGTTTATCAGATTATACCTAATTCTTCCAGGTCTTCATAATAAAGATAATAAGGTACTGGCAAATATTATTACTGTTGAACCATTATTTTGTGTAAATTGATTTTTGTTAAACTTTTTTGTTTGTAACTGTGCCTACACTGTCCAGTTTTCTCTCACGCACAAACGCTTGCTGCAGCTTATGAAATGAAGTCAGTACAAGTTTATTTGTTATCGTTTTGGCCTCCGAGCTCTTCTGTACATAGGAGGTTTTTCGGACGTGATCTGAAACGGGCGGTAATTACTGTAAGCAGATAGTTTATATCCCTAGTTTATCAAAGCAAAGTAAATCATCGTGTTAGCGAAGTCGTGATAACCATAAAGGCAGGTTCGGACTTAATTACACTCACGTGCGGTTTTGCAAACAGCCGGGGACCGTTTCAGGAGGCCATACACAGCCCGATTTATAGCAGTCACGTTATCTTTGTTGCCGGCCTTTTATTTAACCGCATAGGAAAAATTTAACACGTGCATTACTATAGTCGCTTAACGTGTGGTCTTGCAACAAAGCATCCGTGTTTTTATTCCCAATCAGCTAGACGTAAAAAGGGAGAAGTTGAAAGCATTATAACTGCAGTGGCGAAATGCAATTTCAGTTATCTCGATTTTTACAAGCCACAATAACGATGCTCCTAAAAGTGTAATTAAAAATAACCAATTATTCGGGCTAGCCGCAAAAAAATTATGAAAAAATAACGCCACAGCTTGCTTAATGGGCTACCCTAAAATAAGCTGACCATAAATTTTAATTATTGTCGATGATGATAATTAATTTGGTCTTCTTGGCAACACAAGCGGCGGAACAATTCGACTGTGAAATTGCTTGGGAGTAGTAATACTTGCAGGAGCTCCGGAGCGCCTCCTGCTGTGTGTTTATGCCCGATCGCGATTCGATTGCTCCAATTATTGTGTCAAATGGTTTATTAAAGTCTTGCGGTAACAATTATGAAAGGCGCTGGTTTTGCTGCTGGAGAAGGTGAAGCGGCGCCCAGGCCACGAGGATATTTACCAATTCACTGACCGCTGAGCCGGAATAACTGCAATTTAATCTCGGGAGTGAATTATTTATGCGTTTGTGGAGCCGCTCAATTATGCGAAATACAGTTTCATAATTTTGCTGGAAATAATTATGATATAATCTCCGTAAGCATTAGCATTGCGCTCAGAATTGAAACGTTAGAGGTTATTGACTGCCTCTAATCGTGTTCAGCCTTTGCACAAATCTTTAGCTTATACGACAGAACTCTAGGGAGACAACGAACAGACAAATTGGGTATTATGGACGTCCTATTTCCTACTGTTATTGCAGGTAACTACAAATTTTGCAAATTTTATTTTTAAATTTATTTTATAGTAGTAGGTATAATATTTCGTTCATAATCTTTATCTTCTTGTCTTCTAATCTCATCTTTGGCGATTATTATATAAATGTATTTTTATTTGTTTCTTGTTCGATCATAAAATTCAGACTAGGACTGAGTAGACGGACCACAAAAAAATTGAGTACGTGCCTGTTTCGTACAGATGAGACTCTACTAGTGGTCTCTTATTAAACTGCACCCTACATTCTATTGGAGGTTTCATGATATAGGTACTAATACCAAAACATTCACAACTTTCAAGAGAGTCGACACTGAAAGACCAAGTTCATGCAAAATGTAGTGGATGCTGGAATAAGAAGAGGCTCTAGCGCTTAGCACTTGAGCACCGGTAAATCTTCCGTGTGCGCGATGCTATCATATTTGCGCTGAGATTATATGCAAAATTCGCCTAAGTGCAGTTCACGGTCTCGTAATTGCCCCCGCTGCCGGTTTGGCGGTTTCGCAGCCATTTTTCGGCTGGGGGCAATTAAAGCAGCGCCCTCGGCGATGAGTAACGGAGTAACGGAGTAACGACAATGAACGCAACGTTGTTCCGTATGCAGTAATCCAACGCGGCCACACGGCAGCCAGGCAAACTTGTGGGGATTTAATTCGGTACGAAGCTGCTTGATTACCGAAATTTTCAACCAGCTTTTACAACTCTAATTTGGTAAAGCATGGGTTATCGTTGGCTTAATGGCCGGCTTTAGAATTATAGTTCTTAAAGCTCGGATTTAATTTGGAATGGCCCCAGTGATTGCGATGCGTTTCATAAACAAATAGCCGCCGGTGGACGATAATGCGTGTTGTCTTACATTTTTTGATGTAATCATTCTTGAGTTATTTTAAATGCGCCGTCATTTGTCAAAGTTAATTGGACGTGCTAATAAAAAGATGATGGAGATTTGTCTTTGGGAGCGGCAAGAATTCCGCAATCAGGACGTCCATAAAATCGAAATTTCGAGTGTACTTCGATAAATTACGAGTTTTATTCGATAGGACTTGTGCATCACTCGCACTTGGGGCGGTGCACGGCGATAAAGTAAGCAAGCACAATACTGATTGCGTTCGAAACATCCAAATATTTCCATAAATCAGAAATAAATCCCTACTTACCAGGCGCATTAGAGGAATAATGACACCTTAACAGACCCGAGTCGTAAAAATAAATAAAGATTTGCCCAATATCCGATCATTGAACCGCGATTAAATCTTACTATTTATCACCTTGTAGGTGTTGTCTATGGCATATAATCGGTCTGCTTAATCCCCGTTGATGCTTGAATTAATTCACTGGAAGTCCACCGGACTCTCATAATTATAATATAAACTGCCATCAATCAACGTGCCCATGGGACATAATTCGACCTGTTTTATTTTAATGTGAAGAGAGTCGTTAATAATTTTACAGGTGCATGCATATTTATGATGTACATGGCCCAAAACTCGTCTGAAACGGTGGGCATCTCAACAAGGAGATGTTCCTGTGACATTTATTACCACCTGCATAGCCTTTATTCAGAGCATCTCTCATTTACGTTGCTCGAATTAATTAATTTAGTTTGTAGTTTTTGCGAAGCTCCTTGTCGTGGACCTGCATTCCCGCTTGTTTACGGCTACCTTTCAATATTGGCCATTTATCGTGTTGCTACCAACCTTTAAATCCAATACCTGGCTATCTTCTGACTACATGAGTCACGGTATCTACAAGGAGAATTAATTAGCTTTCAAAAGCGTCACGAAGCTGAACCATTGTGAAAATTTAGAAAAAGTCCCAAGAAACAGGAAAATAAAAACTGTAGTTTTAATGGTCAAATTGGCCAATTTAAGGACCTGTTAGCCATTTGAACAAAAAAGACTGAGCTATGTGGTCTCAACTATTTTATATTATGGGTTTACGTAGTTGAGTAACAGTAATGTTCAAGCAAAAAAAAAACTCTGGCAAAAAAGGAAATAATGAGGTCCGTTTGTTTGAAAATATGCCAATGACACTAAAAAGCTAAGGAATGAACCATAAAAGTAGAGTTAGTAAAAATAATGCGTAGATACATAAATATACCAGCAAAATTTTCCTCTGCCTGTGGGTTCGATAGTGTTTGTATCACCAATTAATTAAATGTCTACTTATCTAAAAGTAGTTAGTGTATCTTTTAGCACAGTTTTAAGTAATTTTCTAATAAAATCATTAATAAGTAATAATCCTCTTAATTATCTCGTCGGAGTACCTTTATTAAAGTTGGAATAATAAGATTTTTTAAACACAACAGGCAAATTAAAATCCTTCATGCACAATTGAGAACAGCCCCCAGCGTTGGAATGAATCTCATATTCGATATCGATCACTTGCTTATAAAACCATAAAAGAATCATGCCCGTACTTCCGCCCTTCACTCGACCCTCCCTTTGCCATACACATTTTCGACCTCTAATTGGAGAGTTATCCTGGCGTTTGTTGTACGTTATTTTCTTCATTTATTTGAAGTCGGAGCTAAGAAGTGCGATCGCAAAGCTGAAAACCGACCGACTGGCAAGTGGAGAGTTTGCAGCGCGGCCAAGTCAAGTGTACGTCGTCTCGACCGTGTTTGTTCGAGCTAAGGGCTCTCGATAACTCCCCAGTTACAAGCATTAAAGAACCAACATTCTTCACCGGCCCTTCAATTACCGATGTGATAATACTGCGCCCCCGGCACCACGTGAGGAGCCAAATTGAGTTTGAATATAGGATATGGCTTTTCAGGCCGCGTTTAGCCGCTCGAAGATGGTAGCAGCAATCAGGAGAGGCTGAAAGGAGCAGTGGCCTTCATTGAGATTTGCAAATCTCGACGGGGAATTGAATTCCTTTATACAGAATGTCAGGTTTCCCCATTTTCTAGACTCCACGATATTTGATGACGGAATTAGACCCGTCGCAGCCCCGATCCAAGCAAATTACTGAATTGTCCTATTGACATTACTCGCTATTAAGGATTACGCAGTTATGGATGTTTTAGTGTAACAGTTCATGAAGCTGAGACGAAAGTACCGGTATTATTATCAAACTGAGTTTATGTTACAGAGCTTTACTCCAGGTACACACATCGAGTAACGCCAATGGTCAAAGAGCTTCTCTGTTGATTTTGGGGTAATGACAGTATTATGCTCAACACCGTAAAATTAGCACATTCCTGTGTGAGGTGGAACGTTGATATAGGTGTTAATTTAAAGTCAGTAGTGCGGTGCGTTCATATTGATATGGCACGTTATGGATTAAACGACCACACGGTAATGATAATTGAGTACCGAGTAATAGCGCAGTTAAGCATCCACTAATTAAGATTTATACATTAGATATGCACATTGGGAGTGTACTTATTGAAAATGGTTGCCCATTATTCAGGATTAGAAACATTTTTCTGTAAATAAGCGACAAGCAACGCCGGCGCAGTTTCCTAGAGGCAGTGCATGTGTCATTGTCTAGTTTTATAATCAGCTACTGGTCCAAGACGTGGGCGCCCGGTGGTTCACTTTAAGAAGCCTCTCGTAAGATGTAAAACAATTTACCAGTGAGTGGACCCAAATTCAATCAAAAATGATAGAGATATGTGATTTTCGCAATTTTCTGTTTGCTTAAAATTTCCATTCCTTTAACAGACTGTGATCAAATATTGGTCATAATATGCACACCAAAGAGGTATTTGCTTAATTGGCGCAAATTTCCGTCATTAGCTGTTAGAAACCAAGCTGAAAGTGTCGCTCGCATTGTTTCAACAATAATTTTCCCCGAATGAAAACCGCGTTTACTTAAATCATGACAACTACGCTCGAACAAGTCTCAAACTGCAGCCAACAATTTCAGTGCAGTTATAAAGTATATAAACCTACAAAACCACAAACTATGGGTGCCAACTTGCCAACTAGGAGTATCTGGTTGCACAACTGCTCCCCCATCCGGCCTGAAAGCCGCCAAATTACACGTCGCTACCAGATATCGAACAGTTTGTAGCATTTCATTCACCCGCCTGAAATAAGTTCCGTTGTCGTCTCGGTAACAATGACAAGTTGTTCTGGGAATTTCCCGTTCCTGTCCGAATTTCCAATTTTGCAGCAGGAATTTTTAATATCGGCCGTTGGATATTTGAAAGTCACAAGATCGCCTCCCGTAGACGCTTCGCTACCCTTGTAATCGTCGAACATAAAATCGGTAATTTTGTCTAAAATTTTTACGGCCATTCCGAGACCTGAGCAATAACCACCATGCTGAAACCTATAGTTATTTTAACCTCCACTTAACGTTATTGGTGCGCCGCGGCGTGCCGTGCAATCTTCGGCTATTCGACAGCTACCTGATGGTAATAGCGCACATCAAGGCTGCAGAATCAATTTCCCATATCCTCAAAGCACCAAAGCCAGAAGTTTCAATTTTTTGAACAATCTCACACCCACGGACAATAAAAACTGCTGAAGCGTTGCTGAAATCAAAATTGGTAAAAATTCATAGTGTAAGAAGTAAACATTTACGTCTCATCCTCGACACCGAAACTATTCTAACGAAAGTGAATACGACAACCAGATATTACGTATGTTGAAATGATTAATGAATCTAGCGCACCAAACTAAATGCTGGGTACAAATTTAAAACCCATCATTCCTTAATAACTAGGGAGCGAGTTGTACCCCTCAAAATTCCAACTGATAGTTAGCTAATTAAATGGCGAGTATCCCTATTGTGCCCCGCAGCTAATTTATATCCGAACCATCAGGCTACGCTGTTATGACAGAAACTCGAGCTTTCAACGCAGCCGACTAGTTTAATTGTTCGTCTTTTGGGAACTAAATTCTTCAAGTGTAGATAATTGTCCAAGGTACAAACATAATCTAAATTATGAAGGCCGCAATTTCAAAAGTCCGTCTTATGATTTGTGGCTAGAAATTAACGTTTGGTAAATCGATTAGATTTCGTTTACCCCAATTACGAAATTAAAAATTTGGAGGATACCCACATGGATCGGCTGGGTATATTTTGCGTGGTATTTCACCAGCAACACTAATTCAAATTACACTTTTTAGTTACATCCGGTTCAGAGTAAGTGAAGCGCCTAACAAGTTCGTATTAAAATTAGTGTAATATTTGGCATAACTCTTTCAATCGTGAGAACCTAATTTATTATGTGACCATAATTTTTTTTTTTAATTTTGATCCATGTGACATTGAAACAGCCCAAGATGCGAGCAGTTACACTAATTACCATTACTATTCCTTCTCGAACAGTACATTTTCAAGTTGACTTTTTCAAAGACAGCTGCTAGTTGTTAAGGTATAAGTCATTCTTACTAATAATTACTGGCATGTTTAAAAATAACTTTTAATAGCAGTTGTATTTAACAAAAATTATATTGTAACGACATAGATATCAGCATTATGGCAACATTTCTATGCTGATTACCCATATTTATAAATTTATATCCCAATTTTCTTAAATAAATGAACACAGGTCATTAATTATGCCAGTAACATATATAACGTTGTCTATATCTAACCGTTTGTTAATGACCGATATCTAAGCTGTAGATAATTAGCTGAATATTTTTACTGTAACTATAAATTAGACAATCTTCTTTCTTTTATCTTTATTACTTATTTATATCCTTCGCAAATTACTTAAAGCAAATTTGTCAATTTTTAATCAACAGTAGACGATAAATTATAATAAACCTCATTTCATCCTCAAAATTGCAG
Source organism: Schizotus pectinicornis (assembly GCA_951805265.1). Taxonomy (NCBI): domain Eukaryota; kingdom Metazoa; phylum Arthropoda; class Insecta; order Coleoptera; family Pyrochroidae; genus Schizotus; species Schizotus pectinicornis. Next base: position 21,739,449 of record OX638202.1, read on the forward strand.
GATTCTCAAGCTATATTTAATCGTAATTTACTAAGTAGACATTCCAAATCTAAAAACTTGTATTTTCAATCAGGGCAATATTTTTACTTTGCCATAAATTGGACAGATAAATCATTACTTTGGTGTCCAGCCTTGTGGAAAAGATTGTGATCCATCTAACCTATTTCCATTGGATTGGAATCAAACCGACCGACATACTAGATATAGGTACTAGACATACCACTACATACCTATATGTTTATCAATTTAACAGCTAATTTTAAAATTTAATATTTTACCTTTTAGGGCCGGTTTTACGAAAGGAGAATAAGCATTGGAATAACTATTCCGGAATAAGGGCCGGTTTACATAGCAACGGTCCACAGTTCATACTTGGATTTATCCGATTCGATTTTCGTAAAAGCCCATTTATCCCGAGTTATTCCGGAATAGCGTTATACGTGGCTTATTCTTCTTTCGTAAAACCGGCCCCTAGTCACATTAAAGAAATAATACAGAAATAACCAAATTCAAATTGTTTTCATTGATTTGAATGTTTATGAATGTTAATAAATAATAAGATTTGGTCTCTCCATAACAAAAAATCTGTTTAGATTATTTGTAAGTAAAAATTTGTAAGTAGGTAGGTATAGGTACTTATAATTATAACAAGTTTTTTTTACCTGCAGCAATTTATATTAATTAGGTAAAGTTTTGCGTATTATCAAGGAATGAACTCACAGCACTGAGGGGGAACCTTTAACTCCAATTAATTTGAAATATTTCATTTTGTCGCATTTGCCCTCTAGGCTTGAGACACACAAAACGCTCACAAAGCCAAGTTCGTGAAATGACATCTGGATTTCTCCTTTTAAAGCTGCATTCGATTAGCTTTGGGTCGTCCTCAACCCCCTCAATTAGCATGAAACGAAATAAGAAAACAATAAGCTCGCTATCCCCAAAGGAGTTGGTCGTGTCACGCCAGTTCCTGGCTACAATTTGTCAAAATTTCAGCTTTCGAATCCTGAGAGAACTTTTGTGTCGCGCGCTCCCTGCTCTACACGCGCTCTGAACAATACACGTGCATGCTGACGCCAGATATCTCGCTCATGTCACCAAAGTCACGTCAACCAAAGTTGAATTTAAGGGCGGACTAACCATCAAAATTCTTATAACACAGGCAGCAAAAGCTCATAGACGTTTTATTAAGCGATTCTTACATACGTTACAGCTATAACAAGATATCGTAAATAATTCTATGATCCCAGTAATAGGTATAGGAGAACCAACAATAAGATCCTCTAAGGTTTTGTTACGCGTTCCCAACAATTTTGCAATCTCATATAGCATACAAATATACATATCATACATATGAATTGTAGATTATGTATGGTGTTTGTGTATTACATCAATTGCTGAGACCCTACACTTTGCTTTAATATCGTGGATCAGGAGACGATTGTCGTCCTTTGTATATTAATAATTTAGTATCGAACTAATGTAGGAACGTTTCGAAAATTATCGATGACCACCAAGGAGGGGTTTGTTTTTCCGCAGCTGTTTCCCCCATTAAATTATAAATAATCGCGGAGTGCCTTCTAAATATATCCCTTGTCCCGGGTGGTGAGGTTCGTCGCGTGCCTCGTCCTATATAAATCTCAGCCCTTTTGAGCACAATAACTGAAACACTCCCTGCTCTTCCTCATATTTACACATCGTAATTGTCTTCGGTGCTTGCGAGAAAAAACAAACACGCTGGAGTAAATGAGGCTGCAATTAAAATTTATAATCTGCGTAACGTCTGCAAATAGACGCAATGCGAATGAGCGTAAGGGATGAAAGGGTGTTGAGTTGGAGTTGCTTTTGCCATGGCGATGACGACGCCAAATTTGCTTGACCCACTTGATGGCGGTCGTGTCGGTGATGTTCACGGAGATATAAATCGATATCAACAAATAGCACATCTTGGTGCCGTTAGGACTCGTGATTCTCTTTACCATGTTAAAATTAAAACAAGCGATGTTAATGTTGGGAGTATGACTGGGCAATATTGATTTCCTTATTCGCCTCGTTTCCGCTTAGGCCTGCTCCCCACAGCTATCTAAAATTAAATTCTCGAGTTGGATGCCACGACCACGTCTTCAAATGAGCGGACTGGCAACTCCAAATGTTAATTCTTCATTGCCGGTCAACGCGGCCAAAGTAGGGAACATTGAAAAGAGCGTTAATTCAAGATACTACTATCTTCACATTTTTGTTTATCCTTTTTTTGAAGTCACTGTTTTGCTTACATTTCTAAGTAAATAACTTTTATTAAGTTTGTTCTTTACTGTTATGAAATTTTATTTTTCAGCAAATTGATGACTTTACAGGCCTCTTTTTTCATATTTAGCAATTGAGTGTTTAATTGTTGATTTCCTTTGCTCTGCAAAAAATAAGGCGAAATGAAATTTTGTCTGCTACAAAGGCAGATGTGGCTGAATTCCTCCGCCTTAATTAGAACCATATCCAGAGATTCCTAGCCATTCCCTTTGATGTCGAATTTGTCAGTATAGAGCAGGATTTTGTGCTGATTACGTGCAAATTTTCCGTTATTATTCCTGCTTAATACGTATATAATGACTGGACCGGAGGCTAAAGCCGCTCCAGAGAGCATAACGTTGGAGGAAACGTTGCTTTTGGCTTCGGTGTTGTAAATTCCGGCGATAACGAGCACAAACCAACAAAACTTTTACGACAATCAGCAATCGATTATTGTCTTCACAACCGTAAAAAATTAATTTCTCACAACAGAAGATGTTGATGAAGACGAAGCTTTACGAGGACATCTGCGTTCGAAGCGGACGCATCGTCGGTATCGTAAAACATTTCATCTGGAACTAATAAAATTTCAAATTAAGCAAAAGAAAACGCCCATGTGCCAATCCGCTCAATTATGCTTTACGTCCATCATCTCTAGACGGTCTCCAAACGAAGATAAAATTTTCATAATAAAGAAAACATTTTTGTCGATATTGCTGGCTGCACCGGAGGTAATGGGATTTGTTTTGTAAGCCGACTTCTTATTGAATCGAGAGGCAATAAATTAAAATAATGTCTTTTTTCAAGCGATAGTTCGCAATTTATATTCCGTTATGGATACCGAACAAAGGAGGGATAACCGACGTGAAAAGCACTGACAGCTCGGAGGCAGTCGTGAGGGTATTGTTAATGAACATGAATATCTTAACTGCGGTGGTCTTATTCGATATTGACAAGCGTAGGAGTTGCCGGATTAGCACACGATAATTACTCGCAATCAATTACGCTAAGTCTGATTGAGGAGCAGGTGGCGTCTTCCCTGAGGCAGAAATATGTAGGGGTGCTTACAGCGTCGAGACTAAACACATCCATATGTATCATCCACACACGTGAGACGACTTCCCGAGCTCCTGGAAAGACCCCGTTTTGGACAATCGAGTTAAGTAGAGACAAAGACGTTGCCAACCCTCCTAATGTTAGCAGCGTCACCGCCAGCCACTTATGGCTGGATACTCAGCTCTTAGTTAAGCTCCAGGTTTTTCTTAATTTTTTTAATTTTTGCATTGTATCTTTTACTTTTCAGTGCTGTTATGACGTCCACAGATGATTCAAAATTTCTTGCCATTCTAGCGAACGTTGACATTTGACAAATTTTCTTCGTTAAAGGTGGCAAAACTTTTAAGCATAATGCTTATAGTTTTAACTTGATTTCTCACCTTTCTCTATAAGGGGGTTTAGCTGACGTCAAAAACGATTGACTGAGGATGAGTGCAAATAATTATTACTCGGCTGGAACAAGTGGGGGTCTTCAAATGATTAATTCGGCCGGCTCTGCACACTTGCAGCGTGTATCGAATAATTGAAGGGTCAAGCCCCTCCGTAGGGTGATACCCTTTCACCCAGCACGATCTCATTAACGCGTCGAAGGATTCGATTTCACGTTGAGAAGCAAACGGCTTAATTTTTGGTTAAATTTGTTTTCAGTCTGAAACTTTTTGAACGTTCACTCACCATTTCAGATCCCGTTCCATCGGAATACTCTGGTCCGCAGTCCGGGGCGTAAATTTGCTAAATCCAATATACACAATCTGTCCGGATCCAACGTTATATACGAACGAAACTTTATGCGAATTAAACTTTAATTAATGCAATAGAACTATATGGCAGGGTTAGCGTCGATATCGTAAATTTGGGCCAGGTCCCGACACATCCAGGCGAGGCCTACCCTGCCTCCCGGAGACCCATCAATTAACACACTTGTGCGAACCATGGCCTAATGAATCCTGTTCGTTGGGCAACGGCCACAGGTGCTGCCTATCCTGCTGTCGACGGTCAGGCACAATCGATTGTGGCACATGTGCTTATAACAACACTGCTAAAAACTCTGATACTGTCGAATTAGTACATTAATTACGCACGAGGCAATTAGCGCCCTTCGCTCCCGGCATCATAAACGGCAGCCGTCAATTGATACTGAACGCACTGTTTATTAAAATCTCTCGGCTTGAAGCGGGTTCATAGCCGGGAGAGCTTTTGTTGTAAATTAATTGCGCAAAGGGTGAAACGCAAATTGTCTAATCTCATCGTTTTTTGACCCAAAATCACAAAATAATTTTGTAATATAAATACAGCGCCAGCCAAAAGACCGGAGTAAATTTCATGGAGTCGTAATTTATTTGTTATGGAACTAACAAGAATTGTAATGTTAAAAGTGCATCGTTTTAAGGCTTGAATTTAAGAAACAAAGATAAAAAGATTTTTTGATAAATCGAAAATCAAATTCAAATGACTGTATTTTGGTAATTGTTTACAATGCCCACTTCTCGCTTTTTGCGGTGTTTTTTTTTTTTCGAAACCATCGTGAAACATCATTATAATGCCATTTTAAGCAATGAAATGTTGTGCAAATGATAAATAATTTTATGCAAAATTTATAGATAAAGATGTGCTAGGGCAAAGAAAATAAGAGTTAGAAATAGAAGTAGTTTGCACAAAAAAAGATATTGATTTTCGTAATGTATACATGGTGACGAATGCGTTGGTGTAATTAGTTTTTTGAAAATCGAAGAGTGGGTAAAGTAAACAATGACCTGTATTTTTAAAGGTATTTGACCGATCGACTTCAAAAATAAGAGACGTCCAAGGCTGATGTTAACAGATTCTAAAAATCAAAGAAAATCCTAAAATTTGCTTTACTTTTCGACCCTGACTCGACGCAATCATGGATTAATATCTCTATATCGCCTATTGGGAGCGACAAGGATGCGCTATCTTACTAGATCATCCAAAAAACGTTGTCTGAAACAAAGCGTAGATTTATTAAATAGAATAGAATCAGTAGAAAACTGAAAATGGTCAAAACTGAAATTATTACTAGCTCTTTCACGATGCTAGTTCGTGATAAACAGAGCTGCTTTTACGTAATTTTGTGGAATTTTCTCAGATATGTATCGGAAATCACTTTCGCTATCGGCAATGTAGAAGCAGCCGATCTATATTATGTACATAAAGCAATCATCAAAGATATTCGTGATGCTGCGTCGTGACAGCTGAAACGGAGCCGAATATCGCACTCACGCTTCTTCTGCCGTAGCGTGACTTTTCGGCCTCCCTTATTACATCCTGACGCTGACGTAACATGAAGATCTTATTAATTATCAGAATTTATTACCCCTTCACTTAACCAGCATAAATTTAATAGCATATTTAGTTTACCGTTAAACTATTGTGCACGTATGAGAAATCGGAGCATCACTGATCGTACTGGTAGGTCATTGCCAAAACCACCGCTGCCTTGACTTTGAGAAAGAACCAAATTAATAACAAAACTATTTAAACACCTATGTGTAATTAGAGAAAACACCAATCATTGAGCAATTGTAAATAATTACATATTAATGGAAAATTTAACTACTCATTACATTGAATGCATTTAACTATATTGCACTCCAATATTCATTAAGCGGTAGCGACAACCGTAATGATGGAACATACACGCTATTATCCCGGGGAAAGGATGTCCTGGTCATTATCTGTCGGACAGATATTCGATTTATTACAGAA